>JASVEL010001388.1:0-154661 GCA_032618575.1 Nicotiana noctiflora | reverse complement strand
TGCTGTGTTGAGGTGACTTGCACGCCGGATAACGGGTGTGGGGTAGAGTACCATTGGGGATTGTGACTTGGTCCGTCCCGCGTAATAAATAATAACACCTAATTGTTGAAATGAATTGGACTAATTATCATGTTTGGGCTTCGTGCCAATTATTTGAATCCTTCAGGGATTGGTATCGCTGTTTTGGTAACACTGTGCATATTTTATTCTAAATTTAAGGTTTAAAATGGAATTATTGCTATTCAGCATTTTTATAAGGTTATGAAAAACTTGAACAAGGTCTTAATAATATTTTTTTTGCTGTGAGCTAATATGATATTGTTGCCGTAGGGCTTTCTTGATTATTTGTTAGACTGATTGGGGCCGAGGGCCATATGTTAGGGCATGACATTCATGTGAGCATATGCATACACATGCATGGATCGGACTGCACGCCGCAGTGGTATATGGATCGGGCTGCGCGCCGCAGCAGGTGTGATATTGATATTGTGCTTGGGCTGTAGGAGCCCCTCCGGAGTCTGGACACCCCCAGTGAGCACGGGTACCCAAAAGGATCGGGCTACACGCCGTAGCAGTCATATGCATTGCATGGCATACATACATTGGTTTACGTGTACTACGTGGCATAACATTTTAGCACTCATACTTTATTGGCACATGTGCATTTGTTGCTTTATTGACCAGATCTCCTGGTATAAATTGTTAAGGAGTGCTGAGCCCGAGAGGCTGATTTGAGTGCTGACTTGCACTGCTTGAGATTCTCCCAGGTATTGGTATGTTATAATGAAAGAAAGTAGCTAAAAAGTGAGATTTCTAAATAATCTACTCACATATGCTGAAAAGGAATAAAATGATAGTGTTTTGAAGTTTTATGATAGTTCTGTATTGTGTAGCAAGAGATAGTGCCTTGCGTGGTTTTCTTCCCTTAAGCATTATTTACTTTTATTACCGCTGAGTTGGAAGTACTCACACCCGACTCCCTGCACCTTGTGTGCAGATCCAGGTACATTACAGCAGAGCTGATTCCATTGCGGCTCGGGAGTGCTTTTGGACAGTCGAGGTAGCTGCCAGCGTTCGCAGGACCTGATTCTCCAGTTTGTCTATATTTTGTTCTGATCACCCCACACTTGTGCACAGTTATATTCACTATTTACACTTGAATATTCCGTAGAGGCTCATGACTCTTGACCCTTCGGTCTATGGGAGTTGGCACGTGTTGGGACTTGGTTCCCTGTTTTTAATATGTATCTATCACTGTTGAATTATTTCCGTATGCTTAAATTGGATAAAGTGAGCTTATGGCTCCGTGATTGTTGTTAATTGGTCGGGCTGGCCTAGCAGTGTGCTGGGCGCCATCACGACCGGATTTGGGGTCGTGACAAGTTGGTATCGAGCCTAGGTTTACTAGGCCTCATGAGTCTTGAGCCGGTTAGTAGAGTCTTGTGGATCGATACGGGGACGCCTGTACTTATCCTCGGGAGGTTGCGAACCTTTAGGAAACACTTCACATTTCTTGGAATTCTTATCGTGCGCACTTGATTCAGCTTGAGATATAATTTTTGAAATTCCTTCCACACGTCCGTGTACGCATCGAGCGCTCAGTAATGTAATTGCCTTATGGCTTGTGATTTCCTCGAACGAGGGGTGAGATATACTCTTTGTGAATTCATGTTGGGCCAGTTGGGAGGACTTGAGGCCAGATCTTTGTCTATGGCTTGAGCACCAAGGTATTAATTTCGCGAGCCGTTATTATGAAGTTCATACGATCGGTATTGATCTTTATTGTGCGAATGGCAGTTTGATAATGGGAGAGCTGTAAGGTATTCAGTTCTTGTTGTGATTTGATATGTAGCCCTAGTTATGGGCGTGAGAAATATGTTCATTGCCTCTTAGCGGAAATGTAAAGTGCACTATGTGTGGTAGTATGAGTTTAGACTCAAGAAAATTGAATTGGTTGTGCTATGAGCATTGCGGTGAAAGGTATTTGACATATGCTATGATTCGAGCAGGTGCAGCGCATGTCCATGTATCAGTTTTGATAATATAACTTGAATAGTGTTGAGATTAATGTTGTTGATATACATTGCGATGTCTTGTTGAGTTATGGATGTATTGTTAGAATGGTTTGGTGATTCTCTGGTAGGTGGATAGGCCAAATTACAAAGGAAACTCTGCCGAAAATTTTGGAAAATTTGGGACTTAGAAAGATTTCTGGCACCTAAAGAGAGTGGGCTTATTGGTGGTGCGTGTATATCTGCAACAATTGCAGAAGAGCTAAGGTCTCTGATGATTCGAGTCTCTGTCAAGGCTTGTAAATGACTTGAGTTAATCTCATTGTGACATTTTCGGCATCATTTGAGTAATAATGATATGAGTGGTTGAAAGTGCTTTGATGAATGGCTTCGAGCTAAGTTGGGGAGGTTGCTATTGATTAACCGATTGCACTATTGTGTGCTATGTTGATTCTGTCTCTAAGTATGTTGGGAAATTCTGGTAAAGGTTATGGTGCTTCGTAGATCTGATGAAGTACTAGGGTGTTTTGAACTGCTGTTGGTAAAGAATATTCACCGTATAGAAAAGAAAGATAGCTGATTGTATCTGTAAGTAATCATGTTCTGCGATGTCATAGTTCTAACAAAACACGAGTGGTTCTACTCAATAGGACAGTTGAATTACAGCTGAATAAGGGTGAATGATGCCCGAGAATGGTTTTGCAATGTTCAAGATTTTGCTTGTAACAGTCAGGTGCCTTAAGATTTGTGTATGTGGCTAAAGATGGCGGTTTTGTTAGAGAAGATCAAGGCTTGTGTTATATCATGTGAATGATGGGATTCTAGGTATCCGTATGGGGAAGTAATGATAACAATTTAAAAATCGCGGGAAGTTCATCAAAACCAGTATTGTAGAATGTGGTACTCCTGGGAAACATTGAGAGTGGCCTATGGGTTTTAGACCGTGTGGTCTTATGTACGAGTCTCGTGTGGTAACATGAGTTGAGTTATGGTAGTGCCACAGTAAAGGCTAATATTAAATCAAAGATGAATCCGAAAGGAAACTGGGTAAATGGAACAACTTGTTAATAAACCGAAGCGGTATGATAAAGAATACGACTAATTCCTGGTATGTGGTTGAAGTAATGAGTCTTGCGGATATTGTGCAATAAAGCTTTTGAGTGCTGGCAGTCGTGTAACCCGATATGGGTATAATATGGGTATAAGGACTCAGTCCTGGCAGTTAAACTTATGCAACGAATGGGAAGAAATAGTTTGTGATGTGTTTTATCATGGTTTGAAAATGAGTATACTCCCGTCGGTATGCGAAGCGTGGAATGTGTAATGAGTTTTCTTCTATATGGGATCACGAAAGTACTTGACTAGTGGAGTGCGCCGATGTTGAGGCGGAGGAAAGGGATATGAATTTCCATGTTGTCTTAGTGTGATATGGTATACACGAAGTGTTATGGAAAGTTGATAATGGTATATTCTAGATTTTGAGATCAGTGCATAATATATGGGAAGTCAATAAAGATTATTGAGCAGCGCGGACAGCTGCAGGTGAATTAAGAATCGATCTTTCTGATGATTTAAGAAAATGGTATTGCTATTCTATTAACTTGGCAGGGAATATGATCCAAAAAGGACAAGGCAATGTAAACTGATGATATCCAGTGGTATGGTGGTATTCTCTTGTTGGATCGACTATAATAACTGAGTCGTTGATGGCATAGTGAAATTTCTGAATGGCCGTCGTGGTATGAATGGACGCTTGATGTGCGTTATGTATTCGTACGGTGGAGTGTGGAACCAGGTATAGCGATTCATGTGTTACATATGTGTTGGAGACTAGAAGTTCTTGTAATCCGCCTATGCAGTGGTTGTATATCGCGTGTATCGGCACCGTTTTGTGGTTATTGGAAATCGGAAGCCCTAGTGGCTCTCTCTTAGCTTGATATGATGAATTTGGGTTATGATACCTTATTTCAGACTGGTTGACATAAGACAGGTCGTCTAGACAAATGAGCTATGGACTATGTCGGAAAATGGCTCAAATTGCGTAGCAGAGAGCATCAGAGTATGGTCCAACAGAGTAGTGGTACCCAGGACCAGCAGACGGCTGGTAGGAATTGCTTTGTCAGTTGGACCTTAGTGGCGGATGTCAGTGTAGAGGTATCCACCATTGATTCAGTTCCAGTATTGAGAAACGTTGTCAGATGCGTTTCATGTGGACGAGCATGAGGCTATATATATATATATATATTTGCTGTAATGAGAAAAATTTGACTCGATATGCATTTCCTTTTTGCGAGATTTATGCGTGGATCGGGTGGCACGCCGCCACGGGTTATTTGGATCGGGTGGCACGCAGCCACGGGTATGTCATTGGAGCGGGTTGCACGCCGCAACAGAATATTGTGAAAATATAGTCGGTTATATGCTACCGGGTATACAATACTTCTTCACTTCTGAGGAAAGTTCCGTTTAGAGTATCGCTTGGTGAATGGCACGTCGGTTGTGTCCTTTCAGGATTTGATAGCATACGTTAATTGTTTCACCGTGGGTGAGGTTGATTGCTTGGGTTCAAGACCTAGATCTGTGTGTGGCTAACCGTTTTGAGCTTAGTGGCTTGAGGTGCTTCATGAGTAGTAATGTTGGGATAGAATCACGAATCGCGGCAAGGCTACGTGATGTTATGACCTCTCGAGGAGGATTCAGGTACTCTATTTCTATAATGCGAGACGCGATCTCAGTTCTATGTTATGATGGCACTGAGGAATTGAATTGCAGCTCTATTTGCTGGAGACAGTTGTCATGATTTGAGTGTGTTCAGACGTTTCTATTGGAGCTTATGTTGTGCTCGTCGTGGCTTAGGCCGGTGTTGAGGTGTCATATAACCAGTGCGGTGTGTTATAATCGAAATGACCGTTGGAGTTATTAATGAATACGAGCATATTGGATCTTAGCTTGTTAGAAAGGTAAAAAAAATCGAGGTTTGGCTCCGAAACCTATTGTGGTATCAGTTTTAAAAGGGAAATGGATTCACGAATGGTTAACCTGAGAGATGGGTTCGGTATATTTCGTGCTTCAGCTGCCGTAGGCAGGGTATGGAGGTGTTGGAATAAGACTCTATCTAATGAAAGAGGTTTTCAGCTAGTGTTTGGTTATTGTGGCCAGTTGTTGTGATTAGAGACTATCGTCTCGAGTGATGGGGTTGTCGATACATCATATGATCTCACCCGGAGTAGTGAATATGGGTTATTGCAGTGGATTCGAGTGTATCCCGAGTATAGGCATGGGATTTGCATTTGGCATATGATTTCGGAAAGTGCAATGTGATTTATGGTTCAGATGGTCTGTGAAATTTTGACTATATGGTGTTTTCGGACTTATGTGAGATAGGGTGACGTATGATCGCCCGAATATATACTGGGTAAGGTCATTCAGCTATTGAGTTGCTTCTAGTACCACTCCGGTACGCTCGAGGACGAGCGTTTGTTTAAGTTGGGGAGAATGTAACGACCCGGCCCGTCGTTACGGGAATTTACCACCCCGTCATGTTGCAATTACATGTTTTATGCTTTTATATCAGTGTTAGAGCCTATCGGGTGAGTTAGGAGTGAATTGAATTGAAAATGAAGCAAATAGCATGTTTGAAGGAAGTTTGAATATGGAAAGTCAACCTAGAGTTGACTATCGAGTTAGAGTGCTCGAAATCGGATTCTGATGATTCGACTAGTTTCGGGGGATCATTTATGACTTAGGAGAGCAATCGGAATTGAATTTGGAGATCCGGTGTAGAAATAGGCTTGAATTGGCTAAGGTTGAATTTTGGCGAAATCCGATCGATAGGTGAGATTTTGATACGGGAGTCGGAATGGAATTCCGACCAGTTGCAGTAGCTCCGTTAGGTGATTTTGGATGTGCCTGCAAAATTTCAGGTCATTCGGACGTCGTTTGGTCGGGTTTTTGATGGAATGTGTAATTTGGAAGTTTTGAAGAAACTCAGGCTTGAATCCGTGTGTAATTGGTGATTTTGATGTTTAGGATGGTGTTTTTATGATTGGAACGAGTTCGTATCGTGTTTTGGGGTATGTTGGTGGTTTTCGTTGGGGTCCCGGGGGCCTCGGGGTGAATCCGGACCATCATCCGGCATTTGGAAGCAAGAAATGGTCTGCTGTAAATTGCAGATCACTGGGCGAAATTTTAGCCTTCGCGTTCGCGAGGGCTATGCCGCGTTCGCGTAGGTTGGGGCCGGGTGACCATCGCGTTCGCGAGGGAAGGTAACGCGTTCGCGTATGAGGGAGCTGGAACGCATCGCGTTCGCGTGGAGTAAGGTCGCGATCGCGTAAGAGGACAAGGCAGGGCAGGCTAAAGCATCGCGTTCGCGATCGGTCTATCGCGTTCGCGTAGGCAAGGTTGGACGAAGCTTCACGTTCGCGTGAAGGATGGACGCGTTCGCATAGAAGAAATCCGGCGGCTGGGAGAATTAAACTTCGCGGACGCGTGATAGGTCGTCGCGTTCGCGATGAAGTAATCGATTAGGCCATCGCGTTCGCGTGAGGGACATCGCGAACGCGTAGAGTTAAATTCCCAGGCAGTGAGTTTAATTGCAGAACAGAGGGCTTACGGGTTCATATACCCAAAACACCATTTTTGAGCCCTAGAGAGAAGAAATCACGGGAAAACGCTGGGAAATCATCGGGTATTCATCGGAGGTAAGTTTCTTGACTCAAAAACATCATTTTATGGTAGAATTAACATCAATCTTCATGAATTTGGGTAGAAATTGTGAAGGATTGTGACCTAGATATTGAAAACGAAAATTTGGGTTTTGAAAGGCCAATCGAACTCCGATTTTGGTAAATTTTATATGTATGGACTCGTGGCGAGACGAGGATTCTGGAAATATGAGTTTCGAAATTTTTCGAGATGTGGGCCCGGGGCTCGGGTTTTGCAAATTTCGTGATTTTTGATATTTTTCGAGTTCTTTCGATTGGGTTATGTTCCATTAGCCTAATTTGATATATTTGTGCTGATTTGTGCTAGTTTTGACGTGCGTGGATGCCGGTTCGAGGAGCTAAGGCATCACGGGCATGAGCTTTCGTCGGTTCGAGGTGGGTAATACTTGTAAATGATGTCCTGAGGGTTAGTAAACCCCGGACTTGCACATCTTAGTGCCGTGTTGAGGTGACTTGCACGCCGGATAACGGGCGTGGGGTAGAGCACCATTGGGGATTGTGACTTGGTCCGTCCCGCGTAATAAATAATAACACCTAATTGTTGAAGTGAATTGGACTAATTATCATGTTTGGGCTTCGTGCCAATTATTTGAATCCTTCAGGGATTGGTATCGCTGTTTTGGTAACACTGTGCATATTTTATTCTAAATTTAAGGTTTAAAATGGAATTATTGCCATTCAGCATTTTTATAAGGTTATGAAAAACTTGAACAAGGTCTTAATAATATTTTTTTTACTGTGAGCTAATATGATATTGTTGCCGTAGGGCTTTCTTGATTATTTGTTAGACTGATTGGGGCCGAGGGCCATATGTTAGGGCATGACATTCATGTGAGCATATGCATACACATGCATGGATCGGACTGCACGCCGCAGTGGTATATGGATCGGGCCGCGCGCCGCAGCAGGTGTGATATTGATATTGTGCTTGGGCTGTAGGAGCCCCTCCGGAGTCTGGACACCCCCAGGTGAGCACGGGTACCCAAAAGGATCGGGCTACACGCCGTAGCAGTCATATGCATTGCATGGCATACATACATTGGTTTACGTGTACTACGTGGCATAACATTTTAGCACTCATACTTTACTGGCACATGTGCATTTGTTGCTTTATTGACCAGATCTCCTGGTATAAATTGTTAAGGAGTGCTGAGCCCGAGAGGCTGATTTGAGTGCTGACTTGCACTGCTTGAGATTCTCCCCGGTATTGGTATGTTATAATGAAAGAAAGTAGCTAAAAATTGAGATTTCTAAATAATCTACTCACATATGCTGAAAAGGAATAAAATGATAGTGTTTTGAAGTTTTATGATAGTTCTGTATTGTGTAGCAAGAGATAGTGCCTTGCGTGGTTTTCTTCCCTTCAGCATTATTTACTTTTATTACCGCCGAGTTGGAAGTACTCACACCCGACTCCCTGCACCTTGTGTGCAGATCCAGGTACATTACAGCAGAGCCGATTCCATTGCGGCTCGGGAGTGCTTTTGGACAGTCGAGGTAGCTGCCAGCGTTCGCAGGACCTGATTCTCCAGTTTGTCTATATTTTGTTCTGATCATCCCACACTTGTGCACAGTTATATTCACTATTTACACTTGAATATTCCGTAGAGGCTCATGACTCTTGACCCTTCGGTCTATGGGAGTTGGCACGTGTTGGGACTTGGTTCCCTGTTTTTAATATGTATCTATCACTGTTGAATTATTTCCGTATGCTTAAATTGGATAAAGTGAGCTTATGGCTCCGTGATTGTTGTTAATTGGTCGGGCTGGCCTAGCAGTGTGCTGGGCGCCATCACGACCGGATTTGGGGTCGTGACAAGATACTAACTAGTGAAAAATTATACCCCGAATTACCTAAAGGAATGATAACTAGTGAAGAAATAGCAGAAAAAGAAATAATTATAGGAGGAATAATTATGATAATAAGATTTAAAATATACCAAGGAGATAAAAATATTATATTAGGAATAAAATAGCTAGAAAAAGTTAAACCATACAACTTAGATAATGAACAACTAATCATACATTATGAAAATAAGAAAGTAACAATAAAAAGAACTATATTATAAATATGAAAATACATATACTAGTAAAAATAATAGTGGAAGGATACTACAATAGATACTACACACCTATGATAGACACACGATCAGAAGTAAATTTATGTAGATATAATTGCCTACGAGAAGAGAAATGGGAAAAACTTAGAACACCCTTACCAGTAACAGGATTTAACAACGAAGGAAGCATAATTACCCACAAATCAAAAAATATAAAAATACAAATATGGGATAAAATACTTACTATAGAAGAAATATACAATTTTGAATTACCCACAAGAGATATTTTACTAGGAATACCATTCTTAGATAAACTATACCCACATGTAATAACTAAAACACATTGGTGGTTTACAACACCATGTAAACAAAAAATAGGAGCAAAAAGAGTTTTAAAAAAGAAAAGAAAAACAACTGATTGGATAAAAGGAAGTGAGAAAATAACACAAAAATTAGAAAATGAAAAAGACGATGATAATAAAATAGAATTAATTATCTTTTCAATAAATACAGTTAAAATAATCCAAGAAAAACTAGAACCATTGTATAGTGAAAGCCCATTACAAGGTTGGGAAAAAAACATAAAACAAAGGTAAAAATAGAGCTAATTGATGAAAATAGTATAACAACACAAAAACCTTTAAAATACTATTTCAAAGATTTAAATGAATTAAAATACACATTGACGAATTACTAGAACAAGGTTATATACAAGAAACTAATAGTAAACATACAAGTCCAACATTTATAGTAAATAAACATAGTGAACAAAAAAGAGGAAAAAGTAGAATGGTTATTGATTATAGAAATATAAATGCAAAAACTAAGACATATAATTACCCAATGCCAAATAAATACTAAAAATAAGACAAATCCAATGATATAACTATTGTAAATCAGGATTTTACCACTTAAAGTTAGAAGAAGAATCCAAAAAATTAACAGCATTTACTATACCCCAAGGATTTTATGAATGGAACGTATTACCTTTTGTCACGACCCTAGTCCACCAATCGTGAACATGTCGTGATGGCACCCAGTCCCCACGACTAGGTAAGCCTAACACGTTGCGGAATATACAAGCTATGAACACTTAAATAAGAAACAGCGGAAAGATGGCACAAAAGGATATGTAATCCGTGCCGCTTGGCACATACATCCGTCAACACAATGAATAAAACACTACCAAGATCCGGAATCCCACGGTAACACAGACTAAAAGAGAATATACAATTGTGGCTCTATGTGTAAAGAGTATCTAACAACGAAATGAAGGAAAAATGTCAACTAGTACTATTAGAATAGAAGGAAAGCCTCCGGATCCGCGGACGTAGCAGATCATACCTCGAGGTCTCCCAGAAAGCTGCGGAAATCACCTAGCACGAGCCTGCTCTGATGTACCTGGATCTGCACAACAAAAGTGTGCAGAAGAGTAGCATGAGTACACCACGGCGGTACTCGGTAAGTGCCAAGCCTAACCTCGATGGAGTAGTGACGAGGAAGGTCAGGGCCCTACTGAGAAACAATAATATAATGATAATAACAATAATAAGCAGTTTAAATGATAATAATTTCCGAAATAACAACAATACGATGATTACTGCAATCGTCTACAATTAAGCTAACAACAAATAACCAACTCAATAAAACAAGTCCAGGACCTGTGGGAATCGAACCCACAGTCCCATTGACAGTACCTCTGGGTCTCCGGGAATCGAACCCGCAGCCCATGTCTCAATAAATAATCAATAACTCAGGATCTCCGGGAATCGAACCCGCAGTCCCTACCAATAACTCAGGATCTCGGGAATCGAACCCGCAGTCCCTACCAATAACTCAGGATCTCGGGAATCGAACTCGCAGTCCCTACCAATAACTCATGATCTCGGGAATCGAACCCGTAGTCCCTACCAATAACTCAGGATCTCGGGAATCGAACCCACAGTCCCTACCAATAACTCAGGATCTCGGGAATCGAACCCGCAGTCCCTACCAATATCACTCCGGGTCTCTGGGAATCGAACCCACAGCCCTGGGTCTCCGGGAATTGAACCCGCAGTCCATAAGCACAACAAATAAAGGAATACACAGAGAGAATAAATTATGCTTAACTATAACTTCACCGAAAAATAGTGCCAATAATTATCAAGAAGTTCAAATAAGACAATTAGGCAACTAAACAATTAAGTACTACCTAATCATGCTTTTCTAACTACTACCGGGTAAAATATCAAATTAACAGCTAAAGACAGGAATATCACTCATCGAACATTTTAAATAAAGTATGTGTTCAACAACCAGCGCATGTACACGCCCGTCACCTCGCGTACAAGACATTTAAACTGTCACATAATATCCTAGGGGTGAAAATTCCCCCACACGAGGTTAGACAAGCCACTTACCTCAATTCCGGTACAAAACCGCTAAGAAATAACCCTCTTGCCGCGAATGTCGGCCTCCACAGGTGTAGTATATGATAAAAATCAATAGAATCACATCAAAATAGGCCAATTGGGCATTACCCAATCAAAACAACTCAAAATACACCAAAACCCACAAGTTGCCAAAACCCGACTTTCGGTACGCTTATGGAAAAATCACGAAAATTATATATTCGGGTTCTTTATCTCAATACGAGTCCGTGCATATAAAATTTATCGAAATCGGACTCCGTTTCCCCATTCAAATCAAAGGTTTTCTAAAATTTAGGCCTAGGGCTCAAACCCACCTTTAATCTTCTATTTTCAGTGAAATAATCACGGATTTCATGATTAACCAACGAATTAAGGTCAAGAAACTTACCCCCGATGATTTCCCGATGATATCCCAATGTTTTCCCTTCAATTCCCTCTCTTGGAGCTCAACAATGGAGGTTTTGGTGTGTTAGGCCACGACTGAAATGTTCTGGACTTAAAGTCACTGCCAGGCCATTTTACTCTACGCGATCGCAGCACTGGGCTTGCGATCGCGATGCACAAAATATGGGCGGCCTATTTTTCCTCTACGCGATCGCGTGATCCTGGACGCGATCGCAGTGAACAACTCAGAGAACCTACGCGATCGCATACTTCCTCACGCGATCGCGATGGTTACTCTCCCAGACTTACGCGATCGCACGCCTCTCCTCGCGATCGCAGAGCTCAGGGTTTTTCCCTTACACGATCGCATGGCCATCTCCGCGATCGCGGAGAACAAAATTGCCCTGCAATTATTGCAGCAGAAACAGCAGTGCCTTTTGGCACAAATTGGTCCGTTTGGACCCCCGAATTCATCCCGAGGCTCCCGGGACCCCAACGAAAACCACCAACATACCCTAAAACACGATACAAACTTATTCCAATCATAAAAACACGTCTAACAACATCAAAACCCATAATTCACATCGAATTCAAGCCTAAATTTCTTAAAACCTTCCGAATTGCACACTCGATCTAAAACCCGACCAAACGACGTCCGAATGACCTAAAAATTTGCGGACATATCCAAAATCACATAACGAAGCTACAGAAATTGTCGGAATTCCATTCCGACCCCCGGATCAAAATCTCACCTATCGATCGGATTCGCCAAAATTTCAAACTTCGGCATTTCAAGCCTAATTGAGCTACGGACCTCCAAAATACATTCTGAACGCGCTCCCAACCCCGAAATCACCTAACGGAGCTAATGGAACCATCGAATTTCCGTTTCGAGAACGTCTTAACACTGTTCCGGTTACGGACCATTTTCTAACTTTAAAGCTCTCATTTAGGGACTAAGTGTCCCAAAATACTCCAAGTTTCAGAACCGACTCTCCCAGCAAACCACAATAGCAGAAATGAACTTAGGGGAACAGTTAAATTGGGGATTGGGGCGTAATTTTCTAAAACGTCCGGTCGGGTCATTACATCTTCCCACCCTTAAAAGATTCGTTCGTCCTCGAACGAGCATAGAAAACATACCTGGGGTAGTGAAAAGATGAGGGTACTGGCTGCGCATATCCTGCTCGGTCTCCCAAGTCGCCTCCTCGACCGGCTGGCCCCGCCACCGAACCTTTACCGAAGCGATGTTCTTTGACCTTAGCTTTCTGACCTGCCTGTCTAGAATGGCTACTGGCTCCTCAACATAAGACAGATCCTTGTCAAGCTGAACAGAAGTGAAATCTAACACATACGACAGGTCATCATGGTATCTCCGGAGCATGGAGACATGAAATACGGGGTGAACTCCGGCTAGGCTGGGAGGTAAGGCCAACTCATAAGCAACCTCCCCAACACGCCTCAAAATCTCAAAAGGGCCAATAAATCTAGGACTCAGCTTTCCTTTCTTCCCAAACCTCATAACGCCCTTCATGGGTGAGACTCGAAGTAGAACCCGCTCGCCAACCATAAAAGCCACATCGCGAACCTTCTTGTCCGCATAACTCTTCTGTCTAGACTGGGCTGCACGAAGTCTGTCCTGAATCACCTTGACCTTGTCCATAGCATCCTGAACCATATCAGTACCTAGCAACCTGGCCTCGCCCGGCTCAAACCAACCCACGGGAGACCTGCACCTCCTACCATATAGGGCCTCATACGGTGCCATCTGAATACTAGACTGGTAGCTGTTGTTATAAGCAAACTCCACCAGTGGCAAGAAGTGATCCCATGAACCTCCAAACTCGATCACGCACGCACGGACCATATCCTCCAAAATCTGAATAGTGCGCTCGGACTCCCTATCAGTCTGGGGGTGAAATGCTGTGCTCAGCTCCACCCGAGTACCTAACTCCTGCTGTACAACTCTCTAGAACCGTGAAGTGAACTGAGTGCCTCTATCTGAAATGATGGAAACTGGAATACCATGCAGCCGAACTATCTCCCTGATATAGATCTCCACCAGCCGTTCCGATGAATAAGTAGTGCTCACCGGTATGAAATGGGCGGACTTGGTCAGCCGATCCACAATAACCCAGATGGAATCGAACTTCCTAACCGTCTGTGGAAGTCCAGAAACAAAGTCCATGGTAATGCGCTCCCATTTCCACTCGGGAATTTCAATCTGCTGCATCAATCCACCCGGACGCCGATGCTCATACTTCACCTGCTGGCAGTTGAGGCATCTGGAAACATAATCGACTATATCCCTCTTCATCCGCCTCCACCAGTAATGCTGTTTCAAGTCCTGATACATCTTCGCGGCTCCCGGATGGATGGAATACCGCGAGCTATGGGCCTCTCCTAGAATCAGCTCTCGAAGATCATCTACATTGGGCACACAGATGCGCCCCTGCATCCTCATAACTCCATCATCTCCGATGGTAACATCTCGAGCATCACCACGCCGAACTCTATCCTGGAGGACAAGCAAATGAGGGTCGTCGAACTGACGCTCCCTGATGCGGTCAAATAGGGAAGACCGAGAAACCACACAAGCCAGAACCCGGCTGGGCTCCGAAAGATCCAGTCTAACAAACTGCCTGGCTAAAGCATGAACATCCATCGCCATAGGCCTCTCCGAAGCTGGTAGATATGCCAAACCCCAAACTCTTCGCCCGACGACTCAAGGCATCGGCAACCACATTAGCCTTGCCCGGATGATAGAGAATAGTAATATCATAGTCCTTCAGGTAGCTCCAACCATCTCCTCTGACGCATATTCAAGTCATTCTGCATAAGCAAGTGCTGCAAGCTTCAGTGATCAGTGTAGATCTCACAAGGAGTCCCATATAAGTAATGACGCCAAATCTTCAAGGCGTGAACAATGGCAGCTAGCTCCAAATCATGAACAGGGTAATTTTTCTCAAGCACCTTTAGTTGTCTGGACGCGTAGGCAATCACCCTACCGTCCTGCATCAATACCGCACCGAGTCCAATTGGTAAGGCATCCCAATATACAGTATAGGACCCCGAACTTGTAGGCAACATCAATATAGGGGCCGAAGTCAAAGCTGTCTTGAGCTTCTGAAAGCTCGCCTCACACTCGTGTGTCCACTGGAAAGGCGCACCCTTTTGGGTCAATCTAGTCATAGGTGCTGCAATCGAAGAGAACCCCTCTATGAAACGATGGTAATAGCCCGCCAAACCAATGAAACTACGAATCTCAGTAGCGGAGGAGGGTCTGGACCAACTCTGCACGGCCTCCACCTTTCTCGGATCTACTCGAATACCATCACTCGACACCACGTGGCCCAAAAATGCCACTGAACTCAACCAGAATTCACATTTAGAGAACTTGGCATAAAGCTGCTTCTCCCTCGGAATCTGAAGCACTATCCTCAAATGTCGCTCGTGCTCTTCCCGGCTCCGGGAATATACTAGAATATCATCAATGAAGACAATCACGAACGAGTCCAGATAAGGCCTGAACACACTGTGCATCAAATGCATAAAGGCTGCTGGGGCATTAGTCAGCCCAAAAGACATCACGAGGAACTCATAGTGACAATATCAGGTCCTGAAGGCAGTCTTTGGGATATATGGCTCCCGAATTTTCAGCTGGTGATACCCAGAGCGCAAATCAATCTTAGAAAACACCTGTGCGCCCTGTAGCTCGTCAAATAAATCATCAATACGGGGCAAAGGATACCGGTTCTTCACTGTAACCTTGTTCAACTGACGATAGTCAATACACATACGCATAGAACCGTCCTTTTTCTTCACAAACAATACATGAGCACCCCAAGGCGAAACACTGGGTCGAATGAAACCCTTGCCCAATAACTCCTGTAACTGATCCTTCAACTCCTTTAACTCAGGAGGAGCCATACGGTACGGTGGAATAGAAATGGGCTGAGTGCCCGGCAACAAATCAATAGCAAAGTCAATATCTCTGTCAGGCGACATGCCCGGGAGATCAGCTGGAAATACATCAGCAAAGTCACGTACCACCGGAACAGAATCAATAGAGGGAGTGTCAATACTGACGTCCCGCACATAGGCTAGATAAGCAGCACACCCCTTCTCAACCATACGCTGAGCTCTGAGAAAAGAAATAACACGGCTAGGGGTGTGATCTAGAGTACCACTCCACTCAATACGTGGAATGCCCGGCATAGCCAGCATCACGGTCTTGGCGTGACAATCAAGAATAGCATAATGGGGCGAAAACCAGTCCATGCCCAACATAATATCAAAATCGACCATCCCGAGCAACAATAGATCCGCTCTGGTCTCAAAATCACAAATGGTAACCAAACACGACCGATATACACGGTCCACGACCAAAGAATCACCCACCGGAGTGGAAACATAAATGGGGGCACTCAAAGAATCCCGAGGCACACCCGGATGAGAAGCAAAGTAAGAAGACACATATGAAAAAGTGGAACCAGGGTCGAATAGAACCGATGCCTCCCCGTGACTAACCGAATAATACATGTGATAACATAATCAGATGCAATAGCCGCAACGCGATCGGGAATAGCATAGAATCCGGCATGTCCCCCTCTCGAGGGCGGCCTCTCGGAACCCCGACCCCCGCCCCCGGCCGGCCGGGCAGGTGGAGTGGCAGGCCGGAGCCGGAATGATAGCCTACTGACCCCGAGAACCACGCCGAGGCCGCGAAGACCGATGAGGTGCTCCCCTCCTACGCCCGGGGCACTCCTTGACCGGATGGCGAGTATCCCCGCACCAAGCTCTGGGAGGACATGGTGACTGTGACTAACCGGCCTCACCCCCACTAGTCTGACCCCTGGAAGGACCCCGCGCAGGAGGTGCACCGGAAACCGGGGAGCATAATAAGGCTCCCGAGGTGCTGGGAAGAGCCGGAGTACTACCGGCCGCGGGCAATGCCGAGTGAACCGGACGACCGGAATAACCCCCGCCAAAACGACCGGCCGCCGAAGTGCGGGCACCGGAGAAATGGCCCGACTCACGAGACCTCTTGGCCTCTCTATCTCCTCGCTCTCTGGGAGCATACTCTCGATCCTCCCGGCAATGCTAACTGCCTGCTGATAAGATATATCTGTCTCCAGCTCTCTGGCCATGCTGGATCGGATAGGCGGAATCGGGCCCTCAATAAATCTCCGCACTCTCTCCCGAACCGTGGCTACCAAGGCCGGTGCATGCCTGGCTAGACGGGTGAAACTGATAGCATACTCCGATACCGACATGGAGCCCTGTCGCAACCGCTCAAACTCCGAGCGCCAAGAATCCCTAAGGCTCTGTGGAACAAACTCCCTCAAAAATAGATCTGAAAACTACGTCCAGGTCAATGAAGCAGACTCCTCTGGACTATCCAACTCATACGTGCGCCACCAATCATAAGCAGCCCCGCGAAACCGAAAAGCAGTGAAGGAAACCCCGCCGGTCTCCACAATCCCCATAGTACGAAGAATACGATGACACTCCTCCGGAAAACCCAATGCATCATCTGAAGCCAAACCACTGAACACCGGAGGGTCATATTTCTTGAACCTCTCCAATCTACATTGCTCATCCTCGGAGGCAGCTGGTCCACCTCCGGGCTGTACCGGGGCGGCAGGAGGCATAACCAAAACCTCCGGAACCCGACCCACCGGCACACGCCGCTCGGGTGTAACGGCCGCGGGAATCCGGGCCCCTCCCCCGGCCCGGGATGTAGCCGCGATGAGAGGAAGCAATCCCCGCTCGAGCTAAAGTGGTATACATACTCATGAACCGGGCCGTGGTCTCCCGTAGTGCTCGGAGTAGTAGCAGCTCGTAGTCGGTGTACCGGTGCCCGTGCTCCAACCTCGGTCTACCTCGTGGCACCTCGGCGGCGGTGCGCGCGGGTGCCGTGGCTACACCTCGGGCGCATCCTCGTCCTCTACCTCGGCCCCGGCCTCCAACGGCGGCAACAGGGGGCGCGGGTACTTGATCGTCGCGAGTAGCTCGTGTCCTCACCATCCGTGAGAGAATAGAAAACAATAGTTTAGATTTTTGATGCCCAAAAATGTCGCACGACAAGGAATCCAAAAGAAAAGAAGAGTTTTCTAAGCAGTTACAAAGCCCCTCGTAGATAAATACAGACGTCTCCGTATGGATCGACGAGACTCTAAGTAACCGGTCTGTGTCCCGTGACTCCTATGAACCTAGAGCTCTGATACCAACTTGTCACGACCCTAGTCCACCAATCGTGAACATGTCGTGATGGCACCTAGTCCCCACGACTAGGTAAGCCTAACACGTTGCGGAATATACACGCTATGAACACTTAAATAAGAAACAGCGGAAAGATGGCACAAAAGGATATGTAATCCGTGCCGCTTGGCACATACATCCGTCAACACAATGAATAAAACACTACCAAGATCGGAATCCCACAATAACACAGACTAAAGGAGAATATACAACTGTGGCTCTATGTGTAAAGAGTATCTATCAACGAAACGAAGGAAAAATGTCAACTAATACTATCAGAATAGAAGGAAAGCCTCCGGATCCGCGGACGTAGCGGATCATACCTCGAGGTCTCCCTGAAAGCTACGGAATCACCTAGTATGAGCCTGTCCTGATGTACCTAGATCTGCACAACAAAAGTGTGCGGAAGAGTAGCATGAGTACACCATGGCGGTACTCAATAAGTGCCAAGCCTAACCTCGATGGAGTAGTGACGAGGAAGGTCAGGGCCCTACTGAGAAACAATAATATAATGATAATCACAATAATAAGCAGTTTAAATGATAATAATTTCTGAAATAACAACAATAAGATGATTACTACAATCGTCTACAATTAAGCTAACAACAAATAACGAACTCAATAAAACAAGTCCAAGACCTGTGGGAATCGAACCCACAGTCCCATTGACAGTACCTCTGGTTCTCCGGGAATCGAACCCGCAGCCCATGTCTTAATAAATAATCAATAACTCAGGATCTCCGGGAATCGAACCCGCAGTCCCTACCAATAACTCAGGATCTCGGGAATCAAACCCGTAGTCCCTACCAATAACTCAGGGATCTCGGGAATCGAACCCGCAGTCCCTACCAATAACTCGGGATCTCGGGAATCGAACCCGCAGTCCCTACCAATAACTCAGGATCTCGGGAATCGAACCCGCAGTCCCTACCAATAACTCAAGATCTCGGGAATCGAACCCGTAGTCCCTACCAATAACTCAGGATCTCGGGAATCGAACCCGTAGTCCCTACCAATAATTGAACCCGCAGTCCACAAGCACAGCAAATAAAGGAATACACAGAGAGAATAAATTATGCTTAACTATAACTTCACCGAAAATAATGCCAATAATTATCAAGAAGTTCAAATAAGACAATTAGGTAACTAAACAGTTAAGTACTACCTAATCATGCTTTTCTAACTACTATCGGGTAAAATATCAAATTAACAGCTAAAGACAGGAATATCACTCATCGAACATTTTAAATAAAGTATGTGTTCAACAACCAGCGCATGTACACGCCCGTCACCTCGTGTACAAGGCATTTGAACTATGACATAATATCGTAGGGGTGAAAATTCCCCCACACGAAGTTAGACAAGCCACTTACCTCAATTCCGGTACAAAACCGCTAAGAAATAACCCTCTTGCCGTGAATGTCGGCCTCCACAGGTGTAGTATCCGATAAAAATCAATAGAATCACATCAAAATAGGCCAATTGGGCATTACCCAATCAAAACAACTCAAAATACACCAAAACCCACAAGTTGCCAAAACCCGACTTTCGGTACGCTTATCGAAAAATCACGAAAATTATATACTCGGGTTCCTTATCTCAATACGAGTCCGTGCATATAAAATTTATCGAAATCGGACTCCGTTTGCCCACTTAAATCAATGGTTTTCTAAAATTTAAGCCTAGGGCTCAAACCCACCTTTAATCTTCCATTTTCAGTGAAATAATCACGGATTTCATGATTAACCAACGAATTAAGGTCAAGAAACTTACCCCCGATGATTTCCCGATGATATCCCAACGTTTCCCCTTCAATTCCCTCTCTTGGAGCTCAACAATGGCGGTTTTGGTGCGTTAGGCCGCGACTGAAATGTTCTGCACTTAAAGTCACTGCCAGGCCATTTTACTCTACGCGATTGCAGCACTGGGCTTGCGATCGTGTCACGACCAAAATCCGGTCGTGATGGCGCCCAACAATTAAGCTAGGCCAGCCAAACCAACTATTACTTATCACAACGCCTATCAGTCCCAAATGGACATTCCAAGAAGAATATATAAGTTTAAGAACTCCAATAATAATAATAATGAACAAAATACTGACACTCCCAAAGATCCGGAGTCACAAGTCTAGAGCCTCTAACAAAACCCAACAGGAATAGAGAGTACCGTATAGAAATACTCAAGTCTGAATACAATATAAGATATCAACTGAAAAAAGGAGGAGAAGCTAGGTTCTGCGAACGTCGGCAGCTACCTTAGCAACTCGGTATGACACCGCAAACGCTGGAAATGCCTGTCTACTGCTCCTGAGTACCTGAGTCTGCACACAAAAGGTGCAGGGACTAGGGGTGAGTACTAAGTACTCAGTGAGTAACAAATATATATAAGTAGCTGACAGTAAGAAATCCACAAAATACCACAATATGAAGCTACACTACAGTCCGAATCTCCTACGAACTAGCATCAACAGTACAATTCAGCTACCACAGAGTAATTCAACAAATAAAGATGCAATGCAATGCACATAACCGCTACGACGTGTAGCCCGATCCAATTTAACGTCGACGGCGCTCACTGGGGGTGTGTACAGACTCCGGAGGGGCTCCTACAGCCCAAGCGCAAATACTGCTGCGGCGTGCAGCCCGATCCTCATATCAACCACTGCGGCGTGCAGCCCGATCCATCCTCAGTCCACATAAATCAGATAAGTCACAAAACAGTTCATTTATCTTAATTCCAGTTTCCAGTTCATAATTTATGAGAAATATTTTAACTTTATTAAATTTTGCAAAAGCCGGTGACTTAGCATTTCAAAAAGGTGATTTCAATTTCCAGGACTAAGATCAATGATTTAAGCAAATATAGCTATCACATAAATATTGTCCTCTAAGGACGCTACAGATCGGCACAAGGCCCCAAACAAGGCTTACAGCCCACAAATATATCAAATACAGTGTATTTCCAACACTAATAACATATTATTCATTTCCGGGATGGACCAAGTCTCAATCCCAAGTCACAATCGATCCCGCACCTGCCACGGTGTGCGAGCCACGCCCTACTACCGTCACAATGTGCTAAGCCGGGGTTTCGAATCCTCAGGCTACCATATACACAAACTACTTACCTCTAGTCGTTCGTAGACTCGTCCGCGATGCTTTTTCCTTTGAATTTAGCTCCCGCGTGCGTAGAATCTAGTCAAACCACAATAATTATATCAAATACGGGTCAAAAAATCATAACCCATTTCAATTTACATGAAATTCGCATAAATACACTAAGTTGGTAAAACCCGACCCCGGGCCCACTACTCGAAAAATTCCGAAATTAGTACCAACGCGACCCTCGTCTCGCCACGAGTCCGTGTATATAAAATTTATCGAAATCGGAGTTCAAATGGCCTTCCAAATCCAAAAATCCCGTTTTCAATATATAGGCCACTTTTCTTCAAAATTCTACCCAATTTCATGAAGATTGATGTTAATTCTACCATAAAATGATGTTTTTGAGTCAAGAATCTTACCTCCGATGAATACCCGATGATTTACCAATGATTTCCTCGAGTTTTCTTCTCTCTAGGGCTCAAATTTGTGTTTTGGGTTAATGAACCCGTAACCCCTCTGTTCTGTGATTTAATTCACTGCCAGAGCAGTTTGCTCTACGTGATCGCGACTCGCTTCACGCGATCGCGATGTTCAAAAATCCGGACTCACGCGATCGCGTCTCTCTTCCTGCGATCGCGTAGCACAAATTCCATAGACCCCATTTCTCTTCTACGCGATCGCGTAGATGCTCATGCGATCGCGATGGCCACCCGGCTAACTCTACGCGATCGCGACTGGTGCTCCTGCGATCGCATTGGTCTAGCCCCTAACCCTACGCGATCGCGTCCCCCTCCCCGCGATTGTGGAGAGCACAATCCTGTTGCATTTATGACAGCAACCAACCTTCTCATTTTTCCCAAAAATGGTCCGTTTGGACCCCCGGATTTATCCCGAGACCCCCGGGACCCCAACGAAAACCACCGGCATACTCCAAAACATGATACGGACTTGTTCCAATCACAAAACACCATCTTAAACATAAAAATCACCATTTAAACACGGATTCAAGCCTAAATTTTCTTTAAAACCTTCAAAACTAACATTCAATCCAAAACCCGATCAAACGATGTCCGAATGACCTGAACATTTGCAGACATATCCAAAATCACATAACGAAGCTACAGAAATTATCGGAATTCCATTCCGACCCCCGAATCAAAATATCACCTACCATCCGGTTTTCGCCAAAATTCAATCTTCGCCAATTCAAGCCTAAAATTACACCGGACCTCCGAATTCAATTCCGATTGCTCTCCTAAGTCATAAATGATCCCCCGAAACTAGTCGAATCATCAGAATCCGGTTCCGAGCACTCTAACTCAATAGTCAACTCTTGGTTGACTTCCCATATTCAAGCTTCCTTCAAACATACTATTTGCTTCATTTTCAATCCAAATCACTCCTAACTCATCCGATATACTCTAATACCGATATAAAAGCATAAGATATGTAAATGCAAGGTAACGGGGTGGTAATTCCCGTAACGACGGGCTGGGTCGTTACATTCTCCCCAACTTAAACAAATGCTCGTCCGCGAGCGGGTTAAGAAACATACGTAAAGCATCAAACAAGTGAGGATATCTGCTCTGCATCTCCTGCTCGGTCTCCCAAGTTGCTTCCTCCACAGGACGACCTCTCCACTGCACTTTCACTGAAGCTATGTCCTTGGATCTCAGCTTACGAACCTGACGACCCAAAATGGCTATTGGCTCCACATTATAAGTCAAGTCCTCATCTAGTTGTATCGTGCTGAAGTCTAACACATGAGACGGGTCTCCGACATACTTCCGGAGCATAGATACATGGAACACCAGGTGAACCCCCGACAAACTGGGTGGCAAAGCAAGCATATAGGCCACGTCCCCAACTTTTCTAATCACCTCAAAAGGACCAATAAACCTTGGGCTCAACTTCCCTTTCTTTCCAAACCTCATAACACCTTTCATAGGCGAAACCTTTAGCAAAACCTTCTCACCTACTGAATAAGACACATCTCGGACCTTCCGGTCCACATAACTCTTCTGACGCGACTGAGCTGTGCGAAGTCTCTCCTGAATCACCTTCACCTTGTCTAAGGCATCTTGGACTAACTCTGTCCCCAACAACCTAGCCTCGCCGGGCTCGAACCAACCGACTGGAGACCTACACCGCCTCCCATATAAAGCTTCATACGGTGCCATCTGAATGCTGGACTGATAGCTATTATTACAAGAAAACTCCGCAAGAGGTAAGTAATCAGCCCACGAACCACCGAAATCAATGACACAAGCACGCAACATGTCCTCCAATATCTGAATAGTACGCTCAGACTGCCCATCCGTGTGTGGATGAAATATTGTGCTCAACTCTACCTGTGAACCCAACTCTCGCTGAAATGTCCTCCAGAACTGGGAAGTGAACTGGGTACCTCTGTCTGATATAATAGAAATGGGAACTCCATGCAATCTCACTATCTCACGGATGAATATCTCAGCCAACCGCTCCGAGGAATAAGTAGTACACACTGGGATGAAATGAGCTGACTTGGTCAACCTATCCACCACCACCCAAACTGAATCAAACTTCCTCGTTGTCCGAGGGAGTCCACTAACAAAGTCCATAGTAATCATTTCCCACTTCCACTCAGGAATATCAATACGCTGGAATACACCACCAGGTCTCTGATGCTCATACTTGACCTGCTGACAGTTAAGACACCGAGCCACATGCCTCACAATATCTTTCTTCATCTTTCTCCACCAGTAATGCCGCTTCAAATCCTGATACATCTTCGCGGCTCCTGGGTGAATAGAATACCGCGAGCTGTGGGCCTCCTCCAATATCAATTCACGAAGGCTATCAACATTGGGCACGCATATCCGGCCCTGCATCCGCAATACACCATCACTGTCAATAGTGACATCTCTGGCATCATCATGCTGAACTATGTCCTTAAGGACAAGTAAGTGTGGATCATCATACTGGCACTCTCGAATACGATCATATAAAGAAGAACGAGCCATCACACAAGCCATCACCCGACTAGGCTCAGAAATATCCAGCCTCACCATCCGATTAGCTAACGCCTGAACATCAACTGCAAGGGGTCTCTCCCCAACTGGAATATACGCCAAACTGCCCATACTAATAGCCTTCCGGCTCAATGCATCAGCCACTACATTGGCTTTCCCGGATGGTACAAGATAGTAATATCATAGTCTTTAAGCAATTCAAGCCATCTCCGCTGCCTCAAATTTAGATCTTTCTGCTTAAACAAATGCTGAAGGCTGCGGTGGTCCGTATATACATCACAAGATACACCATATAGGTAATGCCTCCAAATCTTCAAGGCATGAACAATAGCAGCTAACTCCAAATCATGAACAGGGTAGTTCTTCTCGTGGGGCTTTAGCTGACGAGAAGCATATGCAATAACTCTACCCTCCTACATCAACACACAACCGAGTCCAACTCTAGAAGCATCACAATACACCGTATATGACCCTGAGGCTGATGGCAACACAAGTACTGGAGCTGTGGTCAAAGCCTCCTTGAGCTTCTGGAAGCTCTCCTCACATTCATCGGACCACACAAATGGAGCATTCTTCTGTGTCAACTTAGTCAACGGTGAAGCAATTGATGAGAAACCCTGAACAAACCGGCCATAATAGCCTGCCAAGCCGAGAAAACTCCGAATCTCTGTAGCTGAGGAAGGTCTGGGCCAATTCTGCACTGCCTCGACTTTCTGTGGATCAACCCGAATACCATCACTGGACACTACATGTCCCAGAAAACCGACAGTATCAAGCCAGAACTCACACTTAGTGAATTTTGCATAAAGCTTCTCTTCTCTCAACCTTTGCAATACCACTCTCAAGTTCTGTGCATGCTCCTCCTGACTGCGTGAATATACCAGAATATCATCAATAAACACAATCACAAAAGAATCAAGGTACGGCCGAAATACACTATTCATCAAGTGCATGAATGCAGCTAGGGTATTAGTCAATCCGAAAGACATCACCAGGAACTCGTAGTGCCCATATCGCGTCCTGAACGCTGTCTTCATAATATCCGAGTCCCTGATCTTCAACTGAGATAGCCCGATCGAAGATCAATCTTAGAAAATACACTAGCTCCCTGGAGCTGATCAAATAGGTCCTCAATACGAGGCAATGGGTATTTATTCTTCACTGTTACCTTGTTCAGCTGCCTGTAATCAATGCACATTCTCATTGTGCCATCTTTCTTCTTCACGAACAACACCGGTGCACCCCAAGGTGACACACTCGGACGAATGAAACCCTTATCTAAGAGTTCCCGAAGCTGTTCTTTCAATTCTTTTAACTCTGCTGGTGCCATGCGATAGGGAGGAATAGAAATGGGCTGAGTGCCCGGCACCAAGTCAATACCAAAATCAATATCTCTGTTGGGTGGCATGCCCGGCAGGTCTGCTGGAAATACATCCGGAAACTCCCTCACAATGGGGACCGAATCAAGACTGGGTGTCTCAGCCTCAACATCTCTAATGAAGGCCAAATAAGATAAACAATCCTTGCCAATCATTCGTTGGGCCTTTATATAAGAAATCACCCTGTCAGACACATAATCAGTCAAGCCACGCCACTCGATCTTCGGATTACCTGGAATAGCTAGTGTGACTGTCTTGGCATGACAGTCCAGAATCACATGGTAAGGAGATAGCCAATCCATGCCTAGAATCACATCAAAATCTACCATGCCCAGTAGTAATAAATCAACTCGGGTCTCCAGACCCCCAATAGTGATAAGACAGGATCGATATACCTGATCCACAACAATAGTATCCCCCACTAGGGTAGACACATGTACGGGCAAAGCAAGAATACCACGGGTCATACCCAAATGATGTGCAAAATAAGTAGAGACATAAGAATAGGTGGATCCGGGATCAAATAAGACGGAAGCATCCCTGTGGCAGACTGAGATAATACCTGAAATGACCGCATCTGAAGCACTAGCATCCTTCCTATCCGGAAGAGCATAGAAACGAGCCTAGCCTCCACCAGTACGATCTTCACCCCTAGGGCGACCTCTGGATACCTGGCCACCAGTCCTAGCCGACTGTGCTGGCGCCGAAGAAACATGAGTAGAAGACGAGGGCTGATCCCTCTGCTGAGACCGCTTACGAAGCCACTGAGGACACTCTCTCCTGATATGGCCCAAATCACCGCACTCAAAACAACGGCCTGAAGATGGGAGAAGGGGCTGCTGAGGACCCCTCGCTACAGATGAACCCTGTGCTGAGGAAACAGGAGCAGAGCTATGAGCTGGAAGAGCACTCAGTGCAGGCTGACTCTGCTGACGGCTCTGCTGACCCTGATAACCCTGATGGCCCTGACGACCACGATCTGATGAAACCCCACTGGACTCTGCTCGTCCAGACTGATGAGACCTGAAAGAACGACCTCTGCTATGCTGAGATTGGCCCCTGGACGGAGCACCACTATAACTGCCAGTACTACGAGCCCTCTTAGCCTCTCTCTCCTCCCGCTCTCTGCGGTGATCTATCTCAAAATGACGGGCAGCATCAACCACCTCCTCAAAGGTAACTACCGAAACTCTCTCCCTGGTCATCAATATGCGGATGGGATAAATAAGGCCATCAATAAATCTCTGAATCCTCTCTCTGTCTATAGGAACCATCCACATGGCATGACGGGCCAACTGTGTGAATCTCATCTCGTACTAATTGACCGTCATATCTCCCTGCTTCAACCACTCGAACTGACGTCGCAGCTCCTCCCTCTGAGACTGAGGCACGTACTTCTCCAAAAATACCGTGGAGAAATGCTGCCAAGTGAGGGACGCTGCCCTAGCAGGCCTACGTCTCTCAAAATCCTCCCACCACTGAAATGCTGCACCTGTGAACTGAAAAGTGGTGAATGAAACACCGCCGGACTCTAGAATACCCGCGGTGCGAAGCATGCGCTGACATCTGTCAAGAAAACCCTGGGCGTCCTCGCCCTCAGCACCACTGAATGTCGGAGGCCGTAGCCTCTCAAATCTCTCCAAACGACACTGCTCATCGTCGGGCAAAGCTGGAACCATATAAGCAGGAGCTCGTGCAATGGGCGCAACTGGCTGGACTGGCTCGGGTGTGTGAGCCACGGGGGTCTGATTTCCTCCCCCTGCCTGCGAAGAAGATACTGCAGCAGTAGCTGCAACTACCTGTGCCAAGCCTGTGCACACTGATAAGATCTGAGCCAAGGTCTCCTGAAGACCTGGTATGACAATGGGCACTGCCGGTACCTGAACCTGAGTTGTCGGAGCGTCTGCCGCTGGAATCTGGTCCTGAGTTTGGGCCACTGGTGTAGGAATCTGACCTTGAGTCTGGTCAGCTGGTGGGTCAGCAGGCACTGGCACTGCTGCCCTACCTCTACCACGACCACGGCCTCCGGGTGCCAATGGTGGTCGTCCGCCACGTCCGTTAGCTCGTGTTCTCGCCATCTGCGAGAGAATAGAATATGGAAAAAAATAATTTCATGGTAATACAAATCGCACAATATGAATCCAAGAAAATGAGGTTTTTCCTAAAGTTTATGTAGCCCTCCGAGGATAGATACGGACGTCTACGTACCGATCCGCGAAAGCCTACTAAACCGGCTCATGACTCGCGAGTGCTAATAACCTAGGATCTGATACCAACTTGTCACGACCCAAATCCGGTCGTGATGGCGCCCAACAATTAAGCTAGGCCAGCCAAACCAACTATTACTTATCACAATGACTATCAGTCCCAAATGGACATTCCAAGAAGAATATATGAGTTTAAGAACTCCAATAATAATAATAATGAACAAAATACTGACACTCCTAAATATCCGGAGTCACAAGTCTAAAGCCTCTAACAAAACCCAACAGGAATAGAGAGTACTGTATAGAAATACTCAAGTCTGAATACAAAATACAAATAACAACTGGAAAGGAGAGGAGAAGCTAAGTTCTGCGAACGTAGGCAGCTACCTCAGCAACTCGGTATGACACTGCAAATGCTGGAAATGCCTATCTACTGCTCCTGGGTACCTGAGTCTGCACACAAAAGGTGCAGGGAGTAGGGGTGAGTACTAAGTACTCAGTGAGTAATAAATATATATAAGTAGCTGAAAGTAAGAAATCCACAAAATACCACAATATGAAGCTACACTACAGTCCGAATCTCCTACGAACTAGCATCAACAGTACAATTCAGCTACCACAGAGTAATTCAACAAATAAAGATGCAATGCAATGCACATAACCGCTACGGCGTGTAGCCCGATCCAATTTAACGTCGACGGCGCTCACTGGGGTGTGTACAGACTCCGGAGGGGCTCCTACAGCCCAAGCGCAAATACTGCTACGGCGTGCAGCCCGATCCTCATATCAACCACTGCGGCGTGCAGCCCGATCCATCCTCAGTCCACATAAATCGGATAAGTCACAAAACAGTTCATTTATCTTAATTCCAGTTTCCAGTTCATAATTTATGAGAAATACTTTAACTTTATTAAATTTTACAAAAGCCGGTGACTTAGCATTTCAAAAAGGTGATTTCAATTTCCAGGACTGAGATCAATGATTTAAGCAAATATAGCTATCACATAAATATTGTCTTCTAAAGACGCTACAGATCGGCACAAGGCCCCAAACAAGGCTTACCGCCCACAAATATATCAAATACAGTGTATTTCCAACACTAATAACATATTATTCATTTCCGGGATGGACCAAGTCTCAATCCCAAGTCACAATCGATCCCGCACCTGCCACGGTGTGCGATCCACGCCCTACTAGCGTCACAATGTGCTAAGCCGGGGTTTCGAACCCTCAGGCTACCATATACACAAACTACTCACCTCTAGCCGGTCGTAGACTCGTCCGCGATGCCGTTTCCTTTGAATTTAGCTCCCTCGTGCGTAGAATCTAGTCAAACTACAATAATTATATCAAATACGGGTCAAAGAATCATAACCCATTTCAATTTACATGAAATTCGCATAAATACACTAAGTTGGTAAAATCCGACCTCGGGCCCACTGCTCGGAAAATTCCGAATTTAGTACCAATGCGACCCTCGTCTCGCCACGAGTCCGTGCATATAAAATTTATCGAAATCGGAGTTCAAATGGCCTTCCAAATCCAAAAATCCCGTTTTCAATATATAGGCCACTTTTCTTCAAAATTCTACCCAATTTCATGAAGATTGATGTTAATTCTACCATAAAATGATGTTTTTAAGTCAAGAATCTTACCTCCGATGAATACCCGATGATTTCCCAGTGATTTCCTTGAGTTTTCTTCTCTCTAGGGCTCAAATTTGTGTTTTGGGTTAATGAACCCGTAACCCCTCTGTTCTGTGATTTAATTCACTGCCAGAGCAGTTTGCTCTACGCGATCGCGACTCGATTCACGCGATCGCGATGTTCAAAAATCCGGACTCACGCGATCGCGTCTCTCTTCCTGCGATCGCGTAGCACAAATTCCCTGGACACCATTTCTCTTCTACGCGATCGCGTAGATGCTCATGCGATCGCGATGGCCACCCGGCTAACTCTACACGATCGCGACTGGTGCTCCTGCGATCGCATTGGTCTAGCCCCTAACCCTACGCGATAGCGTCCCCCTCCCCGCGATCGCGGAGAGCAAAATCCTGCTGCATTTATGACAGCAACCAGCCTTCTCATTTTTCCCAAAATTGGTCCGTTTGGACCTCCGGATTTATCCCGAGACCCCCGGGACCCCAACGAAAACCACCAGCATACTCCAAAACATGTACGGACTTGTTCCAATCACAAAACACCATCCTAATCATAAAAATCACCATTTACACACGGATTCAAGCCTAGATTTTCTTTAAAACCTTCAAAACTAACATTCAATCCAAAACCCGATCAAACGATGTCCGAATGACCTGACAATTTGCAGACATATCCAAAATCACATAACGAAGCTATAGAAATTGTCAGAATTCCATTCCGACCCCCGAATCAAAATATCACCTACCATCCGGTTTTCGCCAAAATTCAACCTTCGCCAATTCAAGCCTAAAACTACACCGGACCTCTGAATTCAATTCTGATTGCTCTCCTAAGTCATAAATGATCCCCCGAAACTAGGCAAATCATCAAAATCCGGTTCTGAGCACTCTAACTCAATAGTCAACTCTTGGTTGACTTCCCATATTCAAGCTTCCTTCAAACATACTATTTGCTTCATTTTCAATCCAAATCACTCCTAACTCATCCGATATACACTAATACTGATATAAAAGCATAAGATATGTAAATGCAAGGTAACGGGGTGGTAATTCCCATAACGACGGGCCGGGTCGTTACATTCTCCCCAACTTAAACAAACGCTCGTCCGCGAGCGGGTTAAGAAACATACCTGTAGCATCAAACAAGTGAGGATATCTGCTCTGCATCTCCTGCTCGGTCTCCCAAGTTGCTTCCTCCACGGGACGACCTCTCAACTGCACTTTCACTGAAGCTATGTCCTTGGATCTCAGCTCACGAACCTGACGACCCAAAATGGCTATTGGCTCCACATTATAAGTCAAGTCCTCATCTAGTTGTATCGTGCTGAAGTCTAACACATGAGACGGGTCTCCGACATACTTCCGGAGCATAGATACATGGAACACCGAGTGAACCCCCGACAAACTGGGTGGCAAAGCAAGCATATAGGCCACCTCCCCAACTTTTCTAAGCACCTCAAAAGGTCCAATAAACCTTGGGCTCAACTTCCCTTTCTTTCCAAACCTCATAACACCTTTCATAGGCGAAACCTTTAGCAAAACCTTCTCACCTACCGAATAAGACACATCTCGGACCTTCCGGCCCGCATAACTCTTCTGACGCGACTGAGCTGTGCGAAGTCTCTCCTGAATCACCTTCACCTTGTCTAAGGCATCTTGGACTAACTCTGTCCCCAACAACCTAGCCTCGCCGGGCTCGAACCAACCGACCGGAGACCTACACCGCCTTCCATATAAAGCTTCATACGGTGCCATCTGAATGCTGGACTGATAGCTATTATTATAAGCAAACTCTGCAAGAGGTAAGTAATCAGCTCACGAACCACCGAAATCAATGACACAAGCACGCAACATGTCCTTCAATATCTGAATAGTACGCTCAGACTGCCCATCTGTCTGTGGATGAAATGTTGTGCTTAGCTCTACCTGTGAACCCAACTCTCGCTGAAATGGCCTCCAGAGCTGAGAAGTGAACTGAGTACCTCTGTCTGATATAATAGAAATGGGAACTCCATGCAATCTCACTATCTCACGGATGAATATCTCTGCCAACCGCTCTGAGGAATAAGTAGTACACACTGGGATGAAGTGAGATGAGTTGGTCAACCTATCCACCACCACCCAAACTGAATCAAACTTCCTCGCCGTCCGAGGGAGTCCACTAACAAAGTCCATAGTAATCCTTTCCCACTTCCACTCAGGAATATCAATACGCTGGAATACACCACCAGGTCTCTGATGCTCATACTTGACCTGCCGACAGTTTAGACACCGAGCCACATGGCTCACAATATCTTTCTTCATCTTTCTCCACCAGTCATGCAGCTTCAAATCCTGATACATCTTCGCGGCTCCTGGATGGGTAGAATACCGCGAGCTGTGGGCCTCCTCCAATATCAATTCACGAAGGCCGTCAACATTGGGCACGCATATCCTGCCCTGCATCCGCAATACACCATCACTATCAATAGTGACATCTCTGGCATCATCATGCTGAACTCTGTCCTTAAGGACAAGTAAGTGTGGATCATCATACTGGAGCTCTCGGATACGATCTTATAAAGAAGAACGAGCTACTACACAAGCCATCACCCGACTGGGCTCAAAAATATCCAGCCTCACCATCTGATTAGCTAACGCCTGAACATCAATTGCAAGGGGTCTCTCCCCAACTGGAATATACGCCAAACTGCCCATACTAATAGCCTTCCGGCTCAATGCATCAGCCACTACATTGATTTTGGTAATTCCCGTAATGACGGGCCGGGTCGTTACAGATCGCGATGCACAAAATATGGGCGGCCTATTTTTCCTATACGCGATCGCGTGATCCTGGACGCGATCGCAGTGAACAACTCAGCGACCCTACGCGATCGCAATGACATGAACGCGATCGCGAAGAACAAACTCGATCGGCTCCCCAAACTACCCTACGCGATCACAAACTTCCTCACGCGATCGCGATGCTTACTCTCCCAGACTTACGCGATCGCACGCCTTTCTTCGCGATCGCAGAGCTCAGGGTTTTTTCCTTACGCGATCGCATGGCCATCTCCGCGATCGCGGAGAACAAAATTGCCCTGCAATTACTGCAGCAGAAACAGCAGTGCCTTTTGGCACAAATTGGTCCGTTTAGACCCCCGAATTCATCCCGAGGCTCCCGGGACCCCAACGAAAACCACCAACATACCCCAAAACACGATACGAACTTATTCCAATCATAAAAACACATCTAACAACACCAAAACCCATAATTCACATAGAATTCAAGCCTAAATTTCTTAAAACCTTCCGAATTGCACACTCGATCTAAAACCCGACCAAACGACGTCCGAATGACCTGAAAATTTGCGGACATATCCAAAATTGCATAACGAAGCTACAAAAATTGTCGGAATTCCATTCCGACCCCCGGATCAAAATCTCACCGATCGATCGGATTCACCAAAATTTCAAACTTCGGTATTTCAAGCCTAATTGAGCTACGGACCTCCAAAATAAATTCCGAACGCGCTCCCAACCCCGAAATCACCTAACGGAGCTAATGGAACCATCGAATTTCCGTTCCGAGATCGTCTTAACACTGTTCCGGTTACGGACCATTTTCTAACTTTAAAGCTCTCATTTAGGGACTAAGTGTCCCAAAATACTCCAAGTTTCAGAACCGACTCTCCCAGCAAACCACAATAGCAGAAATGAACTTAGGGGAACAGTTAAATTGGGGATTGGGGCGTAATATTCTAAAACGACCGGCCGGGTCGTTACACCTTTTGGATATAAAAATGCACCAGGTAGATATCAATATTTTATGGATAACTATTTCAAACAATTAGAAAATTGCATAATATATATTGATGATATATTATTATATTCAAAAACACAAGATGAGCATATAAAATTATTAGAAAAATTTATACATATTATAGAAATATCGGGAATAAGCTTAAGTAGAAAAAAGGCAGAAATAATGAAAAATCAAATAGAATTTCTAGGAATAGAAATAGATAAAAGTGGAATTAAAATGCAAACTCATATAGTACAAAAGATAATAAATTCAAATGAACAACTAGATACAAAAAAGAAACTACAATCATTTTTAGGATTAGTAAACCAAGTAAGAGAATATATACCAAAATTAGCAGAGACTTTAAAACCATTGCAGAAAAATTTTAAAAAGGATATAGAGTATCACTTTAGTGAAGAAGATAAAAAACATGTAAGAAAAGTTAAACAAATATGTAAAAATCTACCAAAACTATACTTCCCAGATAAAGATAAATAATTTACATATATAGTAGAATCAGATGCAAGTGAAAAAACTATGGAGGAGTATTAAAATACAGGTATGATAAAGAAAAAATAGAACATCATTGTAGGTATTATTCAGGAACATTCACAAACCCGAAGATAAAATAGAAAATCAATAGAAAAGAATTATATGCAGTATATAAATGTTTATTGGAATTTGAACCATATATTGTATATAATAAGTTTATTATAAGAACAGATAATACACAAGTAAAATGGTGGCTAACCAGGAAGATACAAGATTCTGTTACAACAAAGGAAATACGAAGGCTTGTATTGAATATACTGAATTTTACATTTACAATTGAAGTAATTAGTACTAACAAAAATATGATTGCAGACTACCTATCAAGACAAAGCTACACAAACTGAAGAAAAAATTATACAACAAAAGATATAATCTCAATCCTTGAGAAATTATCCTCTCAAATGGATAATATGGGAACAAGAATACAAAAGCTAGAAGATGCCAAAAATCTAAGTCAGCAGCATGACTCTAAAGATGCGGATATAAGTCAATCGGAAGACTATAAAATTCCAGAGCTACAAGGTGACGTTGGGAAACACCTAAAAACCCATAACGTTTGTTCGGTTACAGCTGCAGGAAGTTCATCTACAAAGAAAGGAGTTAGAAATACGAACATGAACAAAATATTTGACAAACCATACATACCCAAAATACCAAAAGACCCATTATTCGTACCTCCACAAATGACATCATATTTAGAAAGCCTAAACCAAGAAAAGAAAGCTTACAATCATATAACCAGATCATATATAGAAAATATTCTCAAAATACAGACATATCTAAACCTCAATCCAAGATCGAAAACTACCAGAGAACCAACCCAAGACTTCACAACCCAAAAACTACAAGGATACAATAGGCTAATAGCACAACCAAAAACAAATGCCAACCTAGTAAAAACATGCTATAGTTATGGACTATTAAGTACAGTATACACATATGATGGAGAGGAGATATCAACTATACCAGAATTATACAAGGCATTTATAAATTTCAAATGAGTTACAAAAGGAAACCTATTCTTTATAAAATTCTATACCGCACCAGCAGAAATATTGTATGACGAAATAAAACCAGTAATACAAGTAATCAAGATAGGACTCACAAAAGATATGCTTATACCGGAAGAGATAGGACAACAACAAGAAATACCTAAATGCGAAATACCCAGCTTTTATGCAAACAAAAGGATTATTGGAATATCTACAATCATCAATGAGCTAGCACATAATTATCTAAACGGAAATGCTATTTGGAGTTATTATTCAAGAGACCAATTATTAATATATTCAAATTCAAAGGAACAACGACAATCAGATATCGAAGAAATCCAAAAATGGATTATGTCTCTACTAAATCCAGAAAGACAACCTACAACCAGAGCATTAAGAAAAGGATTTATCTCAGAAGATTTACTAGCAAGATACTAGAATAATTAGCCAGAAATATCCAGACCATTTATGTTCAAAATGTCACGGAGAAGATAATGTAATTCCAGAAGTCCAGTTAGAATAATTGAAGAAGATAGTAGAAGATAACTCAAAAGACGAGAAAGTCGTAAAGAAGAAAGAGACATAAAGAAGAAATGATCAAAAGAAGACAAAGCGGCCGACAAGATACAAAGAAGATGAAGCAGAAAGAGACATAAAGAGAAAGCAGATAATGATGTAAAAGAAATATTTACTTTTCTTTATGTAAAGTTCTTTTTTTTAATGTAAAAAAGTCAGAGTCGTCATAGTCGTAAATAGTAAGAGTCAAGTTACTATTCATGAATAGTAAAGGTTAATAAATAGTAAAGGCCAATGAATAGTAAGAGTCAGATGTGAATAGTAAGAGTCAGATGTGAATAGTAAGAGTCATCTTACTCCTCCATATAAAGGAGCAAGTAGAAAGATGTACAGACAGGATCAATATCGGAAAATTACAAATACAATAAAAATTCTCTTTCATAAACACTCTCTAAAAACAAGCTATAAGATTCAACAAAATATGTCAAACTCAAAGGAGATACAAAGTCAGGTAAAATCATTTATGATTATGCATAGCTAAATTCTTATATTCCCGATAATCATCTTATAATACTATAGTTTTCATCATGTTATAGTAATGCTATAAAAAATAATTTGAGCAAGTTTTCCATGGAAGTATGCTGTAAGTAATAACCTAGGCTAAGTCACTCCTAATGGGAAACCGGTGAGGCGAGGAGATGCCGTTTAGGGGAGTACCGCAGTTGAGGACATTGCTAGGGTAAATGATTAGAACAAAGGGCCATGGTAGTGACCAGAAAAATTGTTTTTTATATCTTATTATTACATGATGAATATAATAGTAAAGTAAGAAGATTAAAAGGAATACCATAAGAATAATAGCGATACATAAAATAATGATAACATACCTACTAGACGAAATGGCAGATAATTATAAGATATTAACTTTTATGTACTTAGAAAGATAACTGTAATGACCCGGCCCGTCGTTACGGGAATTACCACCTCGTTATGTTGCATTAACATATCTTATGCTTCTATATCAGTGTTAGAACCTATCGGGCGAGTTAGGAGTGAATTGAATTGAAAATGAAGCAAATAGCATGTTTGAATGAAGTTTGAATATGGAAAGTCAACCTAGAGTTGACTATCGAGTTAGAGTGATCGGAATCGGATTCTGATGATTCGACTAGTATCGAGGGATCATTTATGACTTGGGAGAGCAATCGGAATTTAATTTGGAGGTCCGGTGTAGTTTTAGCCTTGAATTGGCGAAGGTTGAATTTTGGCGAAATCCGAACGGTAGGTGAGATATTGATCCGGGGGTCGAAATGGAATTTCGACAATTCATATAGCTTCGTTATATGATTTTGGATATGTCTACAAATTTCCAGGTCATTCGGACATTGTTTGGTCGGGTTTTTGATTGAATGAGCAATTCGGAAATTTTGAAGAAACTTAGGCTTGAATCCGTGTGTAATTGGTGATTTTGATGTTTAGGATGGTGTTTTTATGATTCGAACAAGTTCGTATCGTGTTTTGGAGTATGTCGGTGGTTTTCGTTGGGGTCCCGGGGGCCTCAGGGTGAATCCGGACCATCATCCGGCATTTTGAAGCAAGGAAAAGTGTGCTGTAAATTGCAGATCTCTAGGCAGGATTTTAGCCTTCGCGTTCGCGAGGGCAAGGCCCGCGTTCGCGAAGGCCAGGCAGGGCAATGCATTGTGTTCGCGTGGGAGAAGGCCGCGTTCGCGAAGGTGAAACAGGCGAAGCCTCGCGTTCGCGTGGGGACCTACGCGTTTGCGTAGGAGAAAGATGGAGACCATCGCGATCGCGCGAAAGGGAGATGCGTTCGCATAGAAGAAATCCAGCGGCTGGGGGAAATGAACTTCGCGGACGTGTGACAGGGCGTCGCGTTCGCGATGAAGTAATCGAACAGGCCATCGCGTTCGCGTGAGAGACATCGCGAACGCGTAGAGTTAAATTCCCAGGCAGTGAGTTTAATTGCAGAACAGAGGGCTCACGGGTTCATATACCCAAAAACATAATTTTGAGCCCTAGAGAGAAGAAATCACGGGAAAACGCTGGGAAATCATCGGGTATTCATCGGAGGTAAGTTTTTTGACTCAAAAACATCATTTTATGGTATAATTAACATCAATCTTCATGAATTTGGGTCGAAATTGTGAAAGATTGTGGCCTAGATATTGAAAACGAAAATTGGGGTTTTGAAAGGCCAATCGAACTTCGATTTTGGTAAATTTTATATGTATGGATTCGTTGCGAGACGAGGGTTCTGGAAATATGAGTTTCGAAATTTTTCGAGATGTGGGCCCGGGGTTCAGGTTTTGCAAATTTCTTGATTTCGGATATTTTTCGAGTTCTTTCGATTGGGTGATGTTCCATTAGCCAATATTTGATATATTTGTGCTGATTTGTGCTAGTTTTGACGTGCGTGGATGCTGGTTCGAGGAGCTAAGGCGTCGCGGGCATGAGCTTTCGTTGGTTCGAGGTGGGTAATACTTGTAAATGATGTCCTGAGGGTTAGTAAACCCCGAACTTGCACATCTTAGTGCTGTGTCGAGGTGACTTGCACGCGCGGATAACAGGTGTGGGGTAGAGCACCATTGGGGATTTTGACTTGGTCCGTCCCGCGTAATAAATAATAACACCTAATTGTTGAAATGAATTGGACTAATTGTCATGCTTGGGCTTCGTGACGATTATTTGGATCCTTCAGGGATTGGTATCATTGTCTTGATAACACTGTGCATATTTTTATCTAAATTTAATGTTTAAAAATGGTATTTTGCTATTCAGCATTTTTATAAGGTTATGAAAAACTTGAACTTAATAACATGTTTTAGTTGTGAGCTAACATGATATTGTTTCCCGTAGGGCTTTCTTGACTATTTGTTAGACTGATTGGGGTCGAGGGCCATATGTTAGGGCATGACAATTTATGTGAGCATATGCATACACGTGCATGGATCGGACTGCACACCCCAGTGGTATACGGATCGGGCTGCGCGCCGCAGCAGGTGTGATATTATTATTGTGCTTGGGCTGTAGGAGCCCCTCCGGAGTCTGAACCCCCACAGTGAGCACGTGTACCCAAATTGGATCGGGCTACACGCCGTAGCGGTCATATGCATTGCATGGCATACATACATTGGTTTACGTGTACTACGTGGCATAACATTTAGCACTCATACATTATTGGCACACATGCATTAGTTGCCTTATTGACCAGATCTCCTGGTGTAAATTGATAAGGAGTGTTGAGCCCGAGAGGCTGATTTGAGTGCGGACTTGCACCGCTTGAGATTGTATCCAGGTATTGGTATATTATCATGAAAGAAAGTAGCTAAAAATTGAGATTTCTAATAATCTATTCACATATGCTAGAAAGGGATAAAAAGATAGTTCCGTATTGTGTAGCATGAGATAGTGCCTATCGTGGTTTTCTTCCCTTCAGCGTTATTTACTTTTATTACTACTGAGTTGGAAGTACTCACACCCGACTCCCTGCACCTTGTGTGCAGATCCAGGTACATCACAGCAGGGCTGATTCTATTGCGGCTCGGGAGTGCTTTTGGACAGTCGAGGTAGCTGCCAGCGTTCGCAGGACCTGATTCTCCAGTTTGTCTGTATTTTTGTTCTGATCATCCCACACTTGTGCACGGTTATATTCACTATTTACACTTTGTATACTCTGTAGAGGCTCATGACTCTTGACCCTTCGGTCTATGGGAGTTGGTATGCGTTGGGACTTGGTTCCCTTGTTTCGATATATACATCACTGTTATTTTACAACTTATATGCTTAAATGGGATAAGGCGAGCTCATAGCTCTATGATTGTTGTTGATTGGTCGGGCTGGCCTAGAAGTGTGTTGGGCGCCATCACGATCGGATTTGGGGTCGTGACAAGTTTGTATCAGAGCCTAGGTTTACTAGGCCTCATGAGTCTTGAGCCGGTTAGTAGAGTCTTGTGGATCGGTACGGGGATGCCTTTACTTATCCTCGGGAGGCTGCGAACCTTTAGGAAACACTTCACATTTCTTGGAATTCTTATCGTCCGCACTTGATTCAGCTTGAGATATATGCCACGACCCCAAATACGGTCGTGATAGCGCCCAGCACACTGCTAGGCCAGCCTGACCAATTAACAACAATCACGGAGCCATAAGCTCACTTTATCCAATTTAAGCATAATGGAATAATTCAACAGTGAAAGATATATTAAAAACAGGGAACCAAGTCCCAACACGTGCCAACTCCCATAGACCGAAGGGTCAAGAGTCATGAGCCTCTACAGAGTATAGAAAGTGCAAATAGCGAATATAATTGTACACAAGTGTGGGATGGTCAGAACAAAAATATAGACAAACTGGAGAATCAGGTCCTGCGAACGCTGGCAGCTACCTCGACTGTCCAAAAGCACTCCCGAGCCGCATTAGAATCAGACCTGCTGTGTTGTACCTGAAACTGCACACAAGGTGCAGGGAGTCGGGGGTGAGTACTTCCAACTCAGCAGTAATAAAAGTAAATAATCCTGAAGGGAAGAAAACCACGATAGGCACTATCTCATGCTACACAATACAAAACTATCTTTTTATCCCTTTCTAGCATATGTGAGTAGATTATTAGAAATCTCAATTTTTAGCTACTTTTTTTTCATGATAATTTACCAATACCTGGATACAATCTCAAGCAGTGCAAGTCCGCACTCAAATCAGCCTCTCGGGCTCAGCACTCCTTATCAATTTACACCAGGAGATCTGGTCAATAAGGCAACTAATGCATGTGTGCCAGTAATGTATGAGTGCTAAATGTTATGCCACGTAGTACACGTAAACCAATGTATGTATGCCATGCTATGCATATGACCGCTACGGCGCATAGCCCGATCCAATTTGGGTACCCCTGCTCACTGTGGGGGTTCAGACTCCGGAGGGGCTCCTACAGCCCAAGCACAATATTAATATCACACCTGCTGCGGCGCGCAGCCCGATCCGTATACCACTGCGGTGTGCGGTCCGATCCATGCATGTGTATGCATATACTCACATAAATTTTCATGCCCTAACATATGGCCCTCGGCCCCAATCAGTCTAACAAATAATCAAGAAAGCCCTACGAGCAACAATATCATATTAGCTCACAACTAAAAATGTTATTAAGACCTTGTTCAAGTTTTTCATAACCTTATAAAAATGCTGAATAGCAAAATACCATTTTAAACCTTGAATTTAGAATAAAATATGCACAATGTTATCAAAACAATGATACCAATCCCTGAAGGATTCAGATAATTGGCACGAAGCCCAAACATGATAATTAGTCCAATTCATTTCAACAATTAGGTGTTATTATTTATTACGCGGGACGGATCAAGTCACAATCCCCAATGGTGCTCTACCCCACGCCCGTTATCCGGCGTGCAAGTCACCTCAACACAGCACTAAGATGTGCAAGTCCGGGGTTTACTAACCCTCGGGACATCATTTACAAGTATTACCCACCTCGAACCGATGAAAGCTCATGCCCGCGATGCCTTAGCTCCTCGAACCGGCATCCATGCACGTCAAAACTAGCATAAATCAGCACAAATATCTCAAAATAGGTTAATGGAACATAACCCAATCGAAAGAACTCGAAAAATATCAAAAATCACGAAATTTGCAAAACCCGAACCCCGGACCCACATCTCGAAAAACTTTGAAACTCATATTTGCATAACCCTCGTCTCGCCACGAGTCCATACATATAAAATTTACCAAAATCGGAGTTCGATCCTTTCAAAACCCAAATTTTCGTCTCAATATCTAGGCCACAATCCTTCACAATTTCTACCCAAATTCATGAAGATTGATGTTAATTCTACCATAAAATGGTGTTTTTGAGTCAAGAAACTTACCTCCGATGAATACCCGATGATTTCCCAGCGTTTTCCCGTGATTTCTTCTCTCTAGGGCTCAAAAATGGTGTTTTGGGTATATGAACCCGCGACTGGTTCTGTTGTGGTTTTAATTTCACGACCATTCCTTCTATGCGATCGCAATGGCCCTATGCGATCGCATAGAGTTAAATTTTCCTGCCAATTTCCCCTTCTATGCGATCGCAATGCACCTCCGCGATCGCATAGCACAACCTTCCAGGCCTCATCTTTTCTTCTCTGCGATCGCAGCACTGGTTATGTGATCGCAATGTACAGTCTGGTAAGACTATGTGATCGCACCCCTTGCTATGCGATCGCATAGCACATTTTTCTCACCCCTCCAGACTCTTCTATGCGATCGCAATGACTCTATGCGATCGCATAGAGCGATCACTGTCTGCAATTTTCTGCAGCAACTTCATGATCAAAACTTGCACGTTAGGCATCGGAAATGATCCCGAGAACCCCGGGACCTCAACCAAAGCCACCAATACATCACATTAACTCATTCAAACTTGCTCGTAACATAAAAACACCATCGTAAACATCAAAATCACCCATTACACACGGATTCAAGCCTAAGTTTATTCAAAACTTCCGAAACTAACATTCGATCAAAACCCGACCAAACGACGTCCGAATGACCTGAAAATTTGCAAACATATCCAAAATCACATAACGAAGCTACAGGAATTGTCAGAATTCCATTCCGACTCCCGGATCAAAATCTCACCTATCGATCGGATTTCGCCAAAATTCAACCTTAGCCAATTCAAGCTTATTTCTACACCGGATCTCCAAATTCAATTCCGATTGCTCTCCTAAGTCATAAATGATCCCCCGAAACTAGTCGAATCATCAGAATCTGATTCCGAGCACTCTAACTTGATAGTCAACTCTAGGTTGACTTTCCATATTCAAACTTCCTTCAAACATGCTATTTGCTCCATTTTTAATTCAATTCACTCCTAACTCACCCGATAGGTTCTAAAACTGATATAAAGGCATAAAACATGTAATTACAACATAACGGGGTGGTAATTCCCATGACAACGGGCCGGGTCATCACATTCTCCCCAACTTAAACAAACGCTCGTCCTCGAGCGGACCCAAAGTTGTACTAGAAGAAACCCAATAGCTGAATGACCTTACCAAGCATATATTCGGGCGATCACACGTCACCCTATCTCACATAAGTCCGAAAACACCATATAGTCAAAATTTCACAGACTATCTGAACCATAAATCACATTGTACGTTCTGAAATCATTTGCCAAATTGAAATCCCATGCCTATACTCAGGATACACTCGAATCCACTGCAATAACCCATATTCACTACTCCGGGTGAGATCATATCATGTATCGACAACCCAATCACTCGAGACGATAGTCTCTAATCACATCAACTGGCCACAATAACCAAATACTAGCTGAAAACCTCTTTTATTAGATAGAGTCTTATTCCAACACCTCCATATCCTGCTCACGGCAATTGAAGCACGCGATATACCGAACCCATCTCTCAGGTTAACCATTCGTAAATCTACTTCCCTTTTTAAAATTCATACCACGATAGGTTTCGGAGCCAAACCTCAATTTTTACCTTGCTAACAAGCTAAGATCCAATATGCTCGTATTCATTAATAACTCCAATGGTCATTTCGATTATAACACACCGCACTGGTGATAAGACACCTCAACACCGGCCTAAGCCACGACGAGCACAACATAGGCTCCAATAGAAACGTCTGCACACACTCGAATCATGACAGCTCAAATCATGATAATCGTCTCCAGCAAAAGAGCTGCAATTCAATTTCTCTGTGCCATCATAACATAGAACTGAGATCGCGTCTCGCATTGTAGAAATAGAGTACCTGAATCCTCCTCGAGAGGTCATAACATCACGTGGCCTTGCCACGATTCGTGATTCTATCCCAACGTTATTACTCATGAAGCACCTCAAGCCACTAAGCTCAAAACGTTTAGCCACGCACAGATCTAGGTCTTGAACCCACGCAATCAACCTCACCCACGGTGAAGCAATTAACGTATGCTATCAAATCCTGAAAGGACACAACCGACATGCCATTTGCCAAGCGATACTCAAAACGGACTTTTCCTCAGAAGTGGGGAAGTATTGTATACCCAGTAGCATATAACTAACTATATTTTCACAATATTCTGTTGCGGCGTGCAACCCGCTCCAATGACATACCCGTGGCGACGTGCCACCCGATCTTGATACCATACCCGTGGCGGCGTGCCACCCGATCCAAGTAACCCTCGCCAAATAAATACGCGTCGAGTCAAGTTGCTCATCATAATAAACATATATAGCCTCAAGTCTGGCCACAAGAAACGCATCTGACAATGTTTCTCAATACTGGAACTGAATCAATGGTAGATACCTTTTCCCTGACATCCGCCCCTAAGGTCCAACTGACAAAGCAATGCCTACCAGCCGTCCGCTGGTCCTGGGTACAAATACTTTGTTGGAGCATACTCTGATGCTCTCTGCTACGCAATTTGTGCCATTTTCCGACATATTCCATATCACATTAGTCTAGGCAACCTGACCCATGACAACTAGTCAACAATCAAGTATCATTGTCCGAATTCGTCTTATCAAGTTAAGAGAGAGCCTCTAGGGCTTCCGACTTCCAATAATTCACAAAATGGTGCCGATGCACACGATATACAACCACTGCACAGGCGGATTAAAGAGAACTTCAAGTCTCCTACACATATATAACACATGAATCAATATGCCTGATTCCGTATTCCACCATACGAATACATAACGCATATCAAGCGTCCATTCATACTACGAAAGCCATTCAGAAATTTCCTTATGCCACTTACAACTCAATCATCAATGTCAATCTAACAAGAGGATACCACCACACCACTAAATATTATCCGTTTATATTACCTGGCCCTTTTTGGACCATATTCCCTGCCAAATTACTAGAATAGCAGTACCATTTTCTTAAATCATCAGAGAAAGATCGATTCTTAATTCACCTGCAGCTGTCCGTGCTGCTCAATAATCTTTATTGACTTCCCATATATTATGAACTGATCTCAAAACCTAGAATATACCATTATCAACTTTCCATAACACATCGTGTATACCATATCACACTAAGACAACATGGAAATTCATATCCCTTTCCTCCGCCTCAACATCGGCGCACTCAACTAATCAAGGACTTTCATGATCCCATATAGAGAAAACTCATTACACATTCCAAGCTTTGCATACCAACAGGAAATACACTCATTTCTCAAACCACGTTAAAACACATCACAACTCTTTCTTCCAATTACGTTGCATAAGTTAAACTGCCAAAACTGAGTCCTTATACCCATCTCGAGTTACACAACTGCCAGCACTCAAAAGCTTTGTTGCACAATATCTGCGAGACTCATTACTTCAAACATATACCAGGAATTAATCGTATTCCTTATCATACCATTTCGGTTTATTAACAAGTTGATCCATTTACCCAGTTTCCTTTCTGATTCATCTTTAATTTAATATTAGCCCTTACTGTAGCACCATAATACAACAACTCATGTTACCACACGAGACTCGAACATAAGACCACACCATCTAAGACCCATAGGCCACTGAATACTCTCTCAATGTTTCCCAGAAGGACCATATTCTACAATACATTATTTCGAAGAACTTCCTGTGATTTGAATTCGTTATCATTGCTTTCCAATACGGTTACATAGAATCCCATCATTCACACAATATAACACAAGTCTTGATCTCTTCTAACGAAACCACCGTCTTTAGCCACATGCACAATCTTAAGACACTTGACTCTTACAAGCAAAATCTTGAACACCGTAAACAAATTCTCGAGCGTCATTCACCCTTGTTCAGCTGCAATTCAACTGTCTTATTGAATAGAACTACTCGTGCCTTGCTAGAACTCTGACACCGCAAAACATGATTACATACATATAAAATTAGCTATTTCTCCTTTCTATACGCCAAACATTCATTACCAACATTAGTTCAAAACATCCTAGTATTTCTTTACATCTACAAAGCATCATAACCTTTATCAAGATTTCCCATCATACCTAGAGACAGAACCAACATAGCACACAATAATGCCATCAATTAATCAATAACAACCTCCCCAACTTGGCATGGAGCCATACATCTAAGCACTTTTAGCCACTCATAGAATTCTTACTCAAATGGTGCCACAATGTTCTAGTTAGATTAAACTCAAGTCATTTACAAGCTTCGGCGGAGATTCGAATCATCAAAAATATTAACTCTTTTGGAATTCTTGCATTCATTCACACACAACAGTTAAGCCCACTCTTTAGGTGACAAAAATCTTTTCTAAGTCCCAAATTTTCCAAAAATTTTGACAGAGTTTCCTTTGTAAATTGACCTATCCACCTGCCAGAGAATCACCAAAACCATCCTAGCAATACATTCACAGCTCAACAAGACATCACAATGTATTTCAACAACATTAAATCTCAATACTACACAATTCATATTATCATAATTGGTACATGAACATGCGTTGTACCTGCTCGAATCATAACACATATCAACTACCTTTCAATTACACATGAGAATCAATCCACCTACCCCGCCTCAATTTAGCATTTCAGCACAATACCTTCCACCAGGATACACATAGCATAATCATTTTAGTCTTCCTGAGTTTGAACTCGTTCCACTACACATAAGGCACTTTTCCTTCCAATTAAGAGGCGATGGAAATATTTCTCACGCCCATAGCTAGGGCTACATATCAAATCACAATAAAGATCAATACCGATCGTATGGACTTCATAATACCGGCTCGCAAAATTAGTACCTTGGTGCTCAAGCCATAGACAAGGAACTGGCCTCGAGTCCTCCCGACTGGCCCAACATAAATTCACGGAGATTATATCTCGCCCCTCGACCGGGGAATCGCAAGCCATAAGTCAATTATATTACTGAGCGCTCGAAGCGTACTCAGACGTACGGAAGGAGTTTCAAAAATTATGTCTCAAGCTGCATCAAGTACGCACGATAAGAATTCCAAGAAATGTGAAGTGTTTCCTAAAGGTTCGCAGCCTCCCGAGGATAAGTACAGGAGTTCCCGTACCGATCCACAAGACTCTACTAACCGGCTCAAGACTCATGAGGCCTAGTAAACCTAGGCTCTGATACCAACTTGCCACGACCCCAAATCCGGTCGTGATGGCGCCCAGCACACTACTAGGCCAGCCTGACCAAATAACAACAATCACGGAGCCATAAGCTCACTTTATCCAATTTAAGCATAACGGAATAATTCAACAGTGAAAGATATATTAAAAACAGGGAACCAAGTCCCAACACGTGCCAACTCCCATAGACCGAAGGGTCAAGAGTCATGAGCCTCTACAGAGTATACAAAGTGTAAATATTGAATATAAGTGTACACAAGTGTGGGATGGTCAGAACAAAAATATAGACAAACTGGAGAATCAGGTCCTGCGAACGCTGGCAGCTACCTCGACTCTCCAAAAGCACTCTCGAGCCGCATTAGAATCAGCCCTGCTGTGATGTACCTGAAACTGCACACAAGGTGCAGGGAGTCGGGGGTGAGTACTTCCAACTCAGCAGTAATAAAAGTAAATAATGTTGAAGGGAAGAAAACCACGATAGGCACTATCTCATGCTACACAATACAAAACTATCTTTTTATCCCTTTCTAGCATATGTGAGTATATTATTAGAAATCTCAATTTTTAGCTACTTTTTTTTCATGATAATATACCAATACCTGGATACAATCTCAAGCAGTGCAAGTCCGCACTCAAATCAGCCTCTCGGGCTCAGCACTCCTTATCAATTTACACCAGGAGATCTTGTCAATAAGGCAACTAATGCATGTATGCCAGTAATGTATGAGTGCTAAATGTTATGCCGCGTAGTACATGTAAACCAATGTATGTATGCCATGCAATGCATATGACCGCTACGGCGCGTAGCCCGATCCAATTTGGGTACCCGTGCTCACTGTGGGGGTTCAGACTCCGGAGGGGCTCCTACAGCCCAAGCACAATATTAATATCACACCTGCTGCGGCGCGCAACCCGATCCGTATACCACTACGACGTGCAGTCCGATCCATGCATGTGTATGCATATGCTCATATGAAATGTCATGCCCTAACATATGGCCCTCGACCCAATCAGTCTAACAAATAATCAAGAAAGCCCTACGGGCAACAATATCATATTAGTCACAGCTAAAAATGTTATTAAGACCTTGTTCAAGTTTTTCATAACCTTATAAAAATGCTGAATAGCAAAATACCATTTTAAACCCTGAAGGATTCAGATAATTGGCATGAAGTCCAAACATGACAATTAGTCCAATTCATTTCAACAATTAGGTGTTATTATTTAATATGCGGGACGGACCAAGTCACAATCCCCAATGGTGCTCTACCCCACGCCCGTTATCCGGCGTGCAAGTCACCTCAACACAACACTAAGATGTGCAAGTCCGGGGTTTACTAACCCTCGGGACATCATTTACAAGTATTACCCACCTCGAACCGACGAAAGCTCATGCCCGCGACGCCTTAGCTCCTCGAACCGGCATCCATGCACGTCAAAACTAGCACAAATCTGCACAAATATCTCAAAATAGGTTAATGGAACATAACCTAATCGAAAGAACTCGAAAAATATCAAAAATCACGAAATTTGCAAAACCCGAGCCCCGGGCCCACATCTCGAAAAACTTCGAAACTCATATTTCCAGAACCCTCGTCTCGCCACGAGTCCATACATACAAAATATACCAAAATCGGAGTTCGATTGGCCTTTCAAAACCCAAATTTTTGTTTTCAATATCTAGGCCACAATCCTTCACAATTTCTACCCAAATTCATGAAGATTGATGTTAATTCTACCATAAAATGGTGTTTTTGAGTAAAGAAACTTACCTCCGATGAATACCCGATGATTTCCCAGCGTTTTCCCGTGATTTCTTCTCTCTAGGGCTCAAAAATGGTGTTTTGGGTATATGAACCCGTGACTGGTTCTGTTCTGGTTTTAATTTCACTGCCAGACCATTCCTTCTATGCGATCGCAATGGCCCTATGCGATCGCATAGAGTTAAATTTTCCTGCCAATTTGCCCTTCTATGTGATCGCAATGCACCTCCGCGTTCGCTTAGCACAACTTTCCAGGCCTCATCTTTTCTTCTCTGCGATCGCAGCACTGGTTATGCGATCGCAATGTACAGTCTGGTAAGACTATGCGATCGCACCCCTTGCTATGCAATCGCATAGCACATTTTTCTCACCCCTCCAGGCTCTTCTATGCGATCGCAATGACTCTATGCGATCGCATAGAGCAATCACTGTCTGTAATATTCTGCAGTAACTTCATGATCAGTTAGGCATCCGAAATGATCCCGAGACCCCCGGGACCTCAAGCAAAGCCACCAATACATCACATTAACTCATTCAAACTTGCTCGTACCATAAAAACACCATCGTAAACATCAAAATCACCCATTACACACAGATTCAAGCCTAAGTTTATTCAGAACTTCCGAAACTAACATTCGATCAAAACCCGACCAAACGACGTCCGAATGACCTAAACATTTGCAGGCATATCCAAAATCACATAATGAAGCTACATAAATTGTCGGAATTCCATTCCGACTCCCGGATCAAAATCTCACCTATCGATCGGATTTCGCCAAAATTCAACCTTAGCCAATTCAAGCTTATTTCTACACCGGATCTCCAAATTCAATTCCGATTGCTCTCCTAAGTCATAAATGATCCCCCAAAACTAGTCGAATCATCAGAATCTGATTTCGAGCACTCTAACTCGATAGTCAACTCTAGGTTGACTTTCCATATTCAAACTTCCTTCAAACATGCTATTTGCTTCATTTTCAATTCAATTCACTCCTAACTCACCCGATAGGTTCTAAAACTGATATAAAGGCATAAAACATATAATTACAACATAACGGGGTAGTAATTCCCATGACAACGGGCCGGGTCATCACAATATAATTTTGAAATTCCTTCCGCACGTCTGTGCTCGCATCGAGCGCTCAATAATATAATTTACTTATGGTTTGCAATTCCCCGATTGAGGGGCGGGATATAATCTCCGTGAGTTCATGTTGGGCCAGTCGGGAGGACTCGAGGCCAGATCCTTGTCTATGGCTTGAGCACCAAGGCTAATTTCGCGAGTCGGTATTATGAAGTTCATACGATTGGTATTGATCTTTATTGTGCAAATGGCAGTTTGATAATGGGAGAGCTGTAAGGTATTCAGTTCTTGTTGTGATTTGATATGTATCCCTAGTTATGGGCGTGAGAAATATGTTCATTGCCTCTTAGCGGAAATGTAAAGTGCACTATGTGTAGTGGAACGAGTTTAAACTCAGGAAGACTAAAGTGACTTTGCTATGTGTATCCTGGTGGAAGGTATCGTGATGAAATGCTAAATTGAGAAGAAGTAGGAGGGTTGATCCTCATGTGTAAATGAAAGGTATTTGATATGTGTTATGATTCGAGCAGATACAGCGCAGGTTTAAGTATAAATTGTGATAATATGATTCGTGTAGTATTGAGATTTAATGTTGTTGAAATACATTGTGATATCTTGTTGAGTTGTGGAAGTATTGTTAGAATGGTTTGGTGATTCTCTGGCAGGTGGATAGGCCAATTTACACAGGAAGCTCTGTCGAAATTTTTGGAAAATTTGGGACTTAGAAAAGATTTTTGTCACCTAAAAGAGTGGGTGTAACTGTTGTGTGTGAATGAATGCAAGAATTGCAAAAGAATTAATAATTCTGATGATTCGAACCTCCGCCGAAGCTTGTAAATGACTTGAGTTTAATCTAACTAGAACTTTGTTGCATCATTTGAGTAAAGAATGCTATGAGCGGTTAAACGTGCTTTGATATATGGTTTTGATCTAAGTTGGGGAGGTTGCTATTGATTAAATGATTGCACTATTGTGTGCTATGTTGATTCTGTCTATAAGTATGTTGGGAAAATTCTGACAAGGTTATGGCGCTTTGTAGATGTGAAGAAATACTAGGATGTTTTGAACTACTGTTGGTAGAGAATGTTCGATGTATAGAAAAAAGAGATAGCGAATTGTACCTGTAAATAATCATGTTTCTACTCAATAGGACAGTTGAGTTACAGTTGAATAAGGGTGAATGATGTCCGAGAATGGTTTTACGGTGTTCAAGATTTTGCTTGTAACAGTCAGATGCCTTAAGATTGTGTATGTGGCTAAAGATGGCGGTTTCATTAGAAAAGATCAAGGCTTGTGTTATATCATGTGAATGATGGGATTCTACGTATCCGTATTGGGAAGTAATGATAACAATTTAAAAATCGTGGGAAGTTCATCCAAAATAAAGTGTGGTAGAATGTGGTACTTCTGGGAACACTGAGAGAGTATTCAGTGGCCTATGGGTCTTAGACCGTGTGGCCTTCTGTACGAGACTTGTGTGGTAAAAAGGGTTGAGGCATTGTCGTACTACAGTAAAGACTGATATGAAATTAGAGATGAATCAGAAAGGAAACTGGGTAAATGGAACAACTTGTTAATAAACCAGAATGGTATAAAAAGGAATACGATTGATTCCTGGTATGTGGTTAAAGTAATGAGTCTTGCAGACATTGTGCAGCAAAGCTCTTGAGTGCTGGCAGTTGTGTAACTTGATATGGGTATAAGGACTCAGTCCTGGCAGTTAAACTTAGGCAACGAATGGGAATGAAGAGTTTGTGATGTGTTTTATCATGGTTTGAAAATGAGTATACTCATGTCGGTATACGAAGTGTGAAATGTGTAATGAGTTTTCTTCTCTATGGAATCACGAAAGTCCTTGACTAGTTGAGTGCGCCGATGTGAGGCGGAGGAAAGGGATATGAATTTCCATGTTGTCTTAGTGTGATATGGTATACACGATGTGTTATGGAAAGTTGATAATGGTATATTCTAGGTTTTGAGATCAGTTCATAATATATGAGAAGTCAATAAAATTATTGAGCAGCGCGGACAGCTGCAGGTGAATTAAGAATCGATCTTTCCGATGATTTAAGAAAATGGTACTGCTATTCTATTAACTTGGCAGGGAATATGATCCAAAAAGGACAAGGTAATGTAAACTGATGATATCCAGTGGTATGGTGGTATTCTCTTGTTGGATCGACTGTAATAATTGAGTCGTTGATGGCATAGTGAAATTTTCGAATGGCTTTCGAGGTATGAATAGATGCTTGATGTGTGTTATGTAATCGTACGGTGGAGTGTGGGATCGGGCATAGTGATCCATATGTAATACATGTGTTAGAGTCTGGAAGTTCTCGTAATCCGCCTACGCAGTGGTGGTATATCGAGTGGATCGGCATCGTTTAGCGATTGTTCGAAATTGGAAGCCCTAGTGGCTCTCTCGTTACTTGATATGATGAATTTGAATAATGATATATGATTGCAGACTGGTTGTCATAAGCCAGGTTGTCTAGACTAATGTGATATGGACTATGATGGTATGACTAGCTCTGATACCAAATTGGGGGTTGGGGTCGGGTATAGCTCCGATTAGCTCTGTTATAGGTCTTTTAGATTGATTAGTTACTAGCTGTGTTGGTAATTGATTAGATTTTTGATTCATTGCTGGTTAAATGCTAAATTATAATTTTCTTTAGCTAAAGTTTTTAATAACAATAATTTTTCTATATTTTTATTTAGTGACTCTATGTGTGTGATTTTCTTAGTTTGCATATAATTATCTAAATCATTTTTCATATTTTGTTCGGTTTTAGCTATTTTAAGCATAGTTTCTGTCCAATAATTTAAATATTTGTAATTTATCATATCCTAGTCTGTTTCGGGTCCTGAATCCCATATATTAGTGTAGTCATAATTATATACTCTTTCTAGTTCGTCATTATTATAGGCTTCTTCTAGTTCTTCTAGTTCTTTACTCCATTCTTGGTTAATTATTTCTGTTAAAACTAGATTTTCGTATTCTTGAATTTGATTCCATATATTTTTTCTAATTTCAGGTTCGGTTATCTTTCTAAGTACATAAAAGATTAATATCTTATAATTATCTGCCATTTCGTCTAGTAGGTATGTTATCATTATTTTATGTATCGCTATTATTCTTATGGTATTCCTTCTAATCTTCTTACTTTACTATCATATTCATCATGTAATAATAAGATATAAAAAACAATTTTTCTGGTCACTACCATGGCCCTTTGCTCTAATCATTTACCCTAGCAATGTCCTCAACTGCGGTACTCCCTAAACGGCATCTCCTCGCCTCACCAGTTTCCCATTAGGAGTGACTTAGCCTAGGTTATTACTTACAACATACTTCCATGGCAAACTTGCTCAAATTATTTTTTATAGCATTTGTCACGACCCGGATTTTCCCCCAACATCGGGATCATGATGGCGCCTACTCGTGGTAGCTAGGCAAGCCACTGTATTCATACTATCCTGTTTTTAATAATATTTCATATTTAATTTATCAACAAAACTATAACTTTGATTAAATAAGTGCGGGAGACTTTATCGAAATAGAAATAACCAGTTTCAAGGTAAAGTCATACTGATATCCTCTACCCAAGACGTGGAGTCACCAACTCACGAACTACTACTGAATACTACACATAAAAGTCTGAAAGAAATATAACATAATCTGTTTGTCTCGGAACAAAGAGACTACAACTAGTAACATAAGTAAAGAGAGAGAGACGCCGGGCCTGCGGACGTCTGCAAGCTACCTCGGTCTCAAATATGATCAACTCCCACGCAAAAGATTTACTGCTGTTGCTCCTGATCGTAACCTGGACCTGTGCAAAAATGCACAGAAGTGTAATATCAGCACAACCGACCCCATGTGCTGGTAAGTGCCTGGCCTATCCCGGCGAAGTAGTGACAAGCCTAGGACCAGACACCCACATAAACTTGTGCAGTTCTTTATATATGTATACCACAAAATAACGAGAAATAACCAATTAATAACGCAATAAGGAATATCTCAAATGAACTCAACAATTGACAATAGTTAATAAGTCCACAAGGGAAAACAAAGTATAATGGAAAAACAAGTAATATCAAGTCAAGGAATAGCAAGTAGTTGCACGGCATCACCCTTCGTGCTTTTACTCTCATCCTCAAAAAATAAGCAAATAAAGTGTACGGCATCACTGTAACGACCTGGCCCGTCGTTACTGTCACGACCCGGATTTCCCACCATCGGGAGTCATGATGGCGCCTACTAGTGGAAGCTAGGCAACCCAAATATTACTTACAATTCCATTAGTTACAACTCTTATTAAGACTTTAAAATTAAAAACATATAAATTACAACGGAAAAATCAAACTTAGCGGAAGACTTAGTCAATCTTATCAAATATGATAAAGAAACCCAACATGATACACTACCCAAGACTGGTGTCACAATACTCACGAACTTCTAAGAATAATACACACAATTGTCTGAAAGAAATAATAGCTGTTTATCTCGAATACATGAGATAACAGAATGAAATACATAGATAGAAGAGACAACGGGTCCTGCGGACGCCTGCAAGGCTACCTCGTAGTCTCAGTGATCGGAATATCCACAATCGCTACTGCCGCTCCTACTGTCCGTAAACTGTATCCACGCAAAAAGAGCGCAGAGTGTAGTATCAGCACAACCGACCCCATGTGCTGGTAAGTGCCTGGCCTATCCCAGCGAAATAGTGACAAGACTAAGGCCAGTCACCAACATAAACCTGTACAGTTGCAATATATATACATGTACAAAACATTTATAAGAAAATACTCTGCTTTGAAATAACAGTCAATAACTCATAATATCCAGAGTAATCTAGTCAACAGAATTAAATCTTACTTTCATGTCTCAATTCCTTTTTCTTTTCATATCTCGTGGTAGGTGTACCACCCGCTCGCAACTGTAACATTAAGTTATATCTTGTGGTAGGATGTCACGACCCCAAATCCAGTCGTGATGGCTCCCAGCACATTGCTAAGCCAGCCTGACCAATCAATATCAACCACAGAGCTAGAAGCTCTCTTTAGCCCATTTAAGCATATTAATTCACGAAATAACAGTGATACATATAACGAAAACGGGGAACCAAGTCCCATAATACATCAACTCCCATAGACCGAAGGGTCAAGAGTCATGAGCCTCTACTGAACATGAGTATATAAGGTTTACAAGATACCAAATGCGGAAAGAAGTTAATACAAAATCAAGAGACAGTGAGGAGGAATATCGGGTCCCGCGGACTCTGTAGCTACCTCGAATATCCACAAATGTCGCCTCGTATAGCTACTGGATCACTGCTGAGAGGTACCTGGATCTGCACACAAGGTGCAGGGAGTAAAATGAGTACTGCCAGACTCAGTGGTAATAAACAAGGGTAAGACAGCGCAGATAAGAAATCCGCAATAAAGCACTATGTAAAGCTGTAATCAAATACCCTGTCACATAATCAATATCAACCGTACCTGTACCAACAAGTACCAGCAAAACAGTATAACAGCTAGCAGATGTAGCTAAATGCAATGCAATGCATGATATGACTGCTATGGCACGTAGCCCGATCCAATTTGGGTACCCGTGCTCACTGTGCAGTCCGATCCAACATATATACTGCTGCGGCGCGCAGCCCGATCCACTACCAGTCAGCTAATATGCAATTACAGCCTCGCAGGCTCAAAAGTAGTTTTGAAAACCTTTTTATCATTTTTTAGTTGTTAAACAGTAATACCAAGTTCCAGAGATTGGAAATAGCATGATAACAGAAATAGCTACGGATCGGTAGTAACTAACATGTCAATATGATAAGACAATGATAACGATCCTCGCGGGATCCAATAACTGTCTCACGGCCCACATGTATACTCAACCGCCCAAGAAGGGGGTTCCTTGGCTCAAGAGTGGCCATTATCACAATATATAATATGCAACCATCCGAGAAGGAGGTTCGACGGCTCGAGAATAGCCTAATATCATAATACAGTATCAACAAGTCGGACTAAGCCATAGTCCCCAAATCACAATCGACCCCGCACTCACATGAGAGAGTACGTGTCTCGCCGCTATACAGCGTCACAAAGTGGTATACCGGGGTTTCAAACCCGCTGGTCATCACCCACATCTATTACTCACCTCAATACGGCACGACGACTACTCCGCAATGCCCTTGCCACGAGAATCAAGCTCCGCACGTGTAGAATCTGATCAAATACGGTAGAAACACAACAAATTAGGCCAATGGGACGACACCCAATCAATACAACTCAATTTACATCAAAATTCCCAAAGTTGTCAAAACCCGACTTTCGATACGTTTCTCGAAAAATCACGAAAGTCACATATTCGGAACCCTCATCTCAATACGAGTCTAAGCATATCAATTTTACCAAATTCGGACTCCATTTGCCCATTCAAAACCTTGATTTTCTAAAGATCAAGCCTAGGGCTAAATCCTCCATAAATTACCCCAAATTCCTCCATTTTCATGATATAATTGCATAATATTACTAATACTAATCATAGTTTAAGTCCATAGTTGATTACCTGATGATTTCCCTTGAGTTTCTCTTCAAAATCGCCCAAATTGCCTCTAAAGCCGAGACCTAAATGTGTGAAATGTTTCTGAAATTTTCTAACTTCTGATACAATTAATTCACTGCGATTTTCGCTTCTGCGGACCATTTTCCGCCCCTGCGGAACCGCTTCTGCGACCAATTGGTCGCTTCTGCGAACCCAGGCCTATTTGGCCAATCCCGCTACTGCGATCCATGGACCGCCCCTGCGCGTCCGCTTCTGCGCAATTTCTTCCGCCCCTGCGGTCCTTTCCGCCTCTGCGATCGAAAGTCCGCTCCTGCGGACTCGCCTATACGGTCAAGAATCCGCTTCTGCGGACTTTCCCCTTACTCATCAAGTCCGCTTCTGCGGTCACCCACTCGCACCAGCGATGCTGCTTCAGTGGAAAAGATTCCGCTTCTGCAATGCCAAGCGCTCCTGCGCCCCCTCGTCCGCTTTTGCGGACTCGCTCCTGCGCCCCCATTCCCGCAGGAGCGAAAACAACAGAACCAGAACACAAGTCAGCAATTTTTCCACATTTTCTCCCGTTTAGCCATCCGAAAACACCCCGAGGCCCCCGGGACCTCATCCAAACACACCAACACATCTTAATACCTTATTCGAACTTGCTCAAATCCTCAAAACACGTCTAACAACATCAAAACCCATAATTCGCATCGAATTCAAACCTAAATTCCTTAAAACATTCCGAATTACACAATCAATCAAAAACCCGACTAAACAACGTCCGAATGACCTGAAATTTTGCAGGCATATCCAAAATCACCTAACGGAGCTACTGCAACTGTCAGAATTCCATTCCGACCCCGGATCAAAATCTCACCTACCGTTCGGATTTCGCCAAAATTCAACCTTAGCCAATTCAAGCCTATTTCTACACCGGGCCTCCAAATTCAATTCCGATCGCTCCCCTAAGTCACAAATCACCTCCCGGAACTAACCGAATCATCGGAATCCGATTCCGAGACCCCTAACCAAATAGTCAACTCCGGGTTGACTTTTCTTATTCAAGTTTCCTTCACAAAGGTTATATGCCTCATTTCCAATCCAATTCACTCCTAACTCACCCGATAGACTCTAACACTGATATAAAATTATAAAACATGTATTTACAACATAACGGGGTGGTAATTCTCGTGACAATGGGCTGGGTCGTCACATAGGCGTACCACCCGCTCCCAATTATATCAATAAATTATATCTTGTGGTAGGCGTACCACCCGATCCTATTTGTATCAATAATTATACCTTGTGGTAGGCGTACCACCCGCTCCCAAATATATCAATAGGCTACCAGCAACTATGGCCAATGCCAAGGTTTTAAATCACTTTGTGGTCGGCGTGCCACACGATCCCATTTCTTATTATATAAGTGGTCGGTGCGCCACACGATCCCAATTCATAAATATATATATTACCGGCATTTAACCAATAATTGATAATAATTCAACAATTTATCTCTGTTACCGGTGTGACACCAATAACGCTTAATCAACAATTCATACACAACTAAATTCTTATTGCTTCAAACTAGGATAGAACAACACTTACCTCGAAAATTTACGAACGATTCAATCCGTAGCAATGCCTTTTCCTTTTGAATTTGGCTCCAATCCAATCGTATCTATACACAATTGATTTAATATCATCAATTCTACTTAACAAACTAGTTCATATTGCTAAATATGATTTTTACAACATTCTGCCCGGAATAGTAAAAATCGACCCCGGGCCCACATAATCGAAACTCAAGTTTCGAACCAAAATAAGTTCACCCAATCCTCCATGAGTTCAAATATACAATTTGTTCTCAAGTTCGACTCCAAAACGAGGTCTAGATCGCAAATTCTTTGAAAACCCTAACTATACCCATTTCTCTAATTTTTTTTTACCAATTTACACATATGTAGGCCTAGGAATTGAAATAATATTGATGGGAAACAAACAAAACGAGTCAAGAATCACTTACCCAAGAAGTATGACGAAGGATTGCTCAAGGAACGCCCAAGAAGCTGTGGAGAAGAGAGAGGTTTGTGAAAATGGGATAAAATCCCATAAGTGTTCTATTTTTTGAGCTGAAGAATTCACTGGGCGAAATTACACTACGCGATCGCGTGAATTGGGCTGCGATCGCGTAGAGGAAAGACTGGCCTCTTATGCGATCGCATAGAGAAAGGTTGGAAGCTACGCGATCGCGTGAGGGATGTTGCGATCGCGTAGAGGAAATTCACCGGGCAGCCTATTTGGCCTATGCGATCGCGTGAACATGACTGCGATCGCGTAGGGGAAAAAGTGGAAGCTACGCGATCGCGTGAGGGATGATGCGATCGCGTAGAAGGACTGGCCAACGCTGTGCGATCGCGTGGATGAGGCCGCGATCGCGTAGAACAAAATCCCCGTGCAGAAGTTGCAGAATTTCTGCTGTGTTTTCAAATCCAAAAACACCCCGAACCACCTCCGAAACACTCCCGAGCCCTCGGGGCTCCAAACAAAATATGCACACTAACTCAAAAACATCATACGAACTTGCTCGCGCGATCAAACCGCTAAAATAACATCAAAATCAATGAATTGAGCCTTATAACTCAAGAATTCTTTCAAATTTCATAATTTCCAAAATTTCCAATTTAAGGCCGAAACACGTCAAACGACGTCCGTTTTCAACCAAACTTTACAGGAAGCGCTTAACCAATATATATGACCTGTACCGGGCGTCGAAAATAAAATACGAGCCCGATATCACTACTTTTCAATCAAATTTCAGTTTCATTTTCCTTAAACATTTTTAGAAAACAATTTAACATAAAAATTCTTTTACCGGGGTTCTAGACCTCGGATTTCAATTCCGAGCATACGCCCAAGTTCCATATTTTTCTACGAATTTTCTAAGACCGTCAAATCACGGGTCTGGGTCCGTTTACCAAAAATGTTGACCAAAGTCAACCATATCAATATTAATATCAAAATTCTTCATATTTTTCACATATTTCACATATTTCAACATAAAAAATTTCTAGCTTCGCGCCCGAACTGTGCACGCAAATCGAGACAACTATAAATGAGGTTTTCAAGACCTCAGAAGCTCGAAATGATTAATAAAACAAGTGATGACCCTTTGGGTCGTCACAATCTCCACCTCTAAAACAACCGTTCGTCCTCGAACGGACAAAAGAAAGAAGTACCGAGTCAGGAAACAAGTGTGGGTAACGGCTCCGCATATCAGACTCGGACTCCCAGGTCGATGCCTCAGGAGGCTGACCTCTCCACTGAACACGCACAGAAGGAAAACTCTTCGACCTCAACTGTCGAACCTGCCGATCTAGGATAGCTACCGGCTCCTCCTCATAGGATAGATCTTTGTCCAATTGGACAGTGCTGAAATCTAACACGTGCGACGGATCGCCGTGATATTTTCGAAGCATGGACACATGAAACACTGGATGTACATCTGATAAGCTAGGTGGCATGGCAAGTTTATATGCCACCTTTCCCACACGATCAAGAATCTCGAATGGCCCAATAAACCTAGGGCTAAGTTTGCCCTTCTTTCCAAATCTCATCACGCCCTTCATAGGCGACACTCGGAGCAATACTCGCTCCCCAATCATGAAAGATATATCTCGAACCTAGCGATCTGCATAGCTCTTTTGTCTAGACTGAGATGTGCGAAGCCTATCTTGAATAATCTTGACCTTATCTAAGGCCTCCTGAACTAAATCAGTGCCCAATAACCGAGCTTCTCCCGGTTCAAACCATCCAATCGGAGAACGACATCGCCTACCATACAATGCTTCATAAGGAGCCATCTGTATGCTCGATTGATAACTATTATTATAAGCAAACTATGCCAAAGGCAGGAATTGATCCCACGAACCTCCAAAATCAATAACACACGCCCGTAGCATATCTTCCGGTATCTGAATAGTCCTCTCGGACTGACCATCCGTCTGGGGATGAAAGGCTGTACTTAGCTGAACTTGCGTGCCTAACTCTCGTTGAACCGCCTTCCAGAAATGTGAGGTAAACTACGCACCTCGATCTGAAATAATAGAGATTGGCACACCATGAAGGCGAACGATCTCCCTGATATAAATCTCAGCTAACCTCTCGGATGAATAGGTAGTGGCAATAGGAACAAAATGAGCCGACTTGGTCAACCTATCAACAATAACCCAAACAACATCAAACTTCTTCCGAGTCTTCGGAAGTCCCGAAATGAAATCCATCGTGATTCGCTCCCACTTCCATTCAGGAAGTTCAATTCTCTGAAATAAACCGCCAGGTCTCTGATGTTCATACTTAACCTGCTGACAATTAAGATGCCGTGCCACATATGCCACAATATCCTTTTTCATTCTGCGCGACCAATAATGTTGATGCAAATCTCGATACATTTTCGCTGCGCCTGGATGAATAGAATACCGCGAACTGTGAGCTTCTTCTAGAATCAATTCTCTAAGCCCATCAACATTTGGCACACAAATGCGCCCTTGCATCCTTAGGATCCCATCAGCACCTAAAGTGACCTGTTTAGCACCTACTCGCTAAACCGTATCTCTAAGGTCACATAAATAAGAATCATTATATTGTAGATCACGGATACGCTCCAATAATGAAGAGCGAGCGATCGTGCAAGCTAGTACTCGACTAGGCTCAGAAATATCCAACCTCACAAATCGGTTGGCCAAGGACTGAACATCCAAAGCAAGTGGTCTCTGATTGACTGGAATATAAGCAAGACTGCCCATACTGGCTGACTTCCTACTCAACGCGTCGGCCACCACGTTTGCTTTTCCCGAATGATATAAAATGGTGACATCATAATCTTTTAGCAATTCTAGCCACCTTCTCTGCCTCAAATTCAACTCTTTCTGCTTAAACAAATACTGAAGACTCTTATGATCGGTGTATACTTCACATGCTACACCATACAAATAATGCCTCCAGATCTTCAATGCGTGAATAATCGCCGCCAATTCTAGATCATGCACTCGATAGTTCTTCTCATGAATCTTCAACTGCCTCGAAGCATAGGCAATAACCTTGCCATCCTGCATTAACACCGCACCAAGCCCAATACGGGAAGCATCACAATAAACAGTATAAGGTCCCGTACCTGTGGGTAAAACCAATACCGGTGCTGTGGTCAAGGCCGTCTTGAGCTTTTGAAAGCTCGCCTCACATTCATCGGACCATTCAAATTGAACACCTTTTTGTGTCAATCTGGTCAGTGGGGTTGCAATAGATGAAAACCCATCTACGAATCGGCGATAATAACCCGCTAATCCCAAGAAACTCCAAATCTCTGTGGTTGATGTCGGTCTAGGCCAGTTCTTGACTGCCTCAATTTTCTTCGGATCAACCTGAATACCTGCTGCCGTCACAATATGACCCAGGAATGCAACTTAACTTAGCCGAAATTCACACTTTGAAAATTTTGCATATAGCTGGCTATCTCTCAGAGTCTGCAATGCCACTCTAAGATGTTGCGCATGCTCCTCCTGACTGCGGGAATATATTAATATGTAATCAATGAAGACTATTACAAACAAGTCTAAATAAGGCCGGAACACCCGATTCATTAATTCCATAAAAGCTGATGGAGCATTTGTCAACCCAAAAGACATGACCAGAAATTTATAATGTCCATACCGAGTGCGGAACGCTATCTTAGGGACATCAGATGCCCTAATCTTCAGCTGATGATAGCCAGATCTCAAATCTATCTTTGAAAATACCTTGGCACCTGAAGCTGGTCAAATAAATTATCAATTCGCGGAAGTGGATATTTATTTTTGATAGTCACCTTGTTTAATTGTCGATAGTCAATGCACATTCTTATCGAACCATCTTTCTTCTTTACAAATAATACTGGTGCACCCCACGATGAAACACTGGGTCTAATGAAACCCTTTTCAAGTAAATCCTGCAACTGTTCCTTCAATTCTTTTAACTCTGGCGGAGCCATACGATATGGGGGAATGGAAATGGGCTGAGTGCGTGGAGCCAAGTCAATGCAAAATTCAATGTCCCTATCGGGCGGCATACCTGGTAAGTCTGAAGGAAATACTTCAGGAAATTCGCGAACCACAGGCACGGAGTCAATAGAAGGAACCTCAGCACTAGAATCACGGACATAGGCCAAATAAGCCAAGCATCCCTTTCCAACCATACGCTGAGCCTTAACATAAGAAATAACATTGTGACTAGTATGACCTAAAATTCCTTTCCACCCTATACGAGGCAAATTCGGCAGAGCTAAAGTCACAGTCTTGGCATGGCAATCTAAAATAGCATGATATGGAGATAGCCAGTCCATGCCTAATATAATATCAAAGTCCACCATATTTAGGAGCAATAAATCAGCACAAGTCTCGAGACCCTCAATTACTATAATACATGACCGATGAACTCGATCAACCACAATAGAATCACCTACTAGTGTAGACACATGAACAGGAACACCAGTGGATCACTAGGCTGAATCAAGTACGGTGCAAAATAGGAAGACACGTACAAATATGTAGACCCAGGGTCAAATAATGCTGATGCCTTTCTATCACAAACCAAAATAATACCTGTAATGACGGCATCAGAAGACTCAGCCTCTGGTCTGGCGGGAAGTGCATAGCATCGGGGCTGTGCCCCACTACCCTGAGCAGTATCTCTAGGACGATCAGCTGCTGGCTGGTCTCTACCTCTATCGGTCCGAGCTCCACCTCTATGACCTCTACCTCCACCTCTATGTCCTCTACCTCCGCCTCTAGCCGGCTGGGCAGGCTGTGAGGGAACTGGGGCCTGAATCATGGCACGAGAACCCTGCTGATGAGATCTGTCAGAAGCTCGAGGGCAATACCTTGCAATGTGCCTAAGATCACCGCACGTAAAACAAGCCCTCGGCTGCTGAAAATAGCGAAGTGGTGGTGCACTGATAAGCTGCTGATCAGAGTAGCGTGGCTGAGAATTACAATCACCAGAAGCATCGTGAGCAACCTGAAGAGCTGACTGATAAGGCCTAGGAGGATGGCCTTTGTCATGAGAATCTCTACCTCCAGACGAGGTACCACTGAATCTTCCTGAATTACGAAATCTCTTATCTGATCCATGTCTTGCTCCCTGTGATAGAGCCATCTCGATCCGGCGGGCTGCATTAGCCGCCTCCTGAAAAGTGAATTCAGTTCCTGCCCCCAAAGCCATCTGTAGTCGAATTGGCTGATTCAAGCCATCAATAAACCTTCTCACCATTTCCCGATCTGTGGGAAGTATGATAATAGCATGACGAGCCAGGTCCACGAACCTAGTCTCGTACTGTGTGACAGACATAGAACCCTGATGAAGACGCTCAAATTGCCTGCGCAGAGCCTCCCGCTGAGTTGCTGGAAGGAACTTGTCCAAGAACAATTCTGCAAATTGCCCCCAAGTCAAATATGATGATCCCGTTGGCCTGGATAAACAATAATCCCTCCACCAAGTCTTGGCAGAACCAGATAATCGAAAAGTAGCAAAGTCCACACCATTAATCTCCACAATACCCATAGTACGGAGAATCTCGTGGCAGCTATATAGGAAATCCTGTGGATCCTCTGAAGGAGTGCCACTGAATGTGGTAGTGAACAGCTTGGTAAACCTGTCCAATCTCCATAACGCGTCAGGCGGACATAGCTGCACCATCATTAGACGGAGTCACAATAACAGCTGAGCTGCCTCAACTAGCTGAACCACAGGAACCTGAGCCTGAGGAATTACTGGCTCCGGAGTGCGCGTAGCAGGAGTCTGATTACCTCCTCCAGCCTGAGAAGTGGCTGGTGCTACTAGTAATAAACCTGCTCTGGTGATATTGTCCATAAAACCTGCTATCCGGACAAAAGCATCCTGAAGATCCGGTGAAAACATAACTCCTCCTGGGACCTAAGCTGGGCCGACTGGAGCTGCTGGGACTGGAACCTCCTCTCGACATGATCCTGAGGTTCTGTCACTTGGGTCGCTACTCGGGGCTGAGCTCTACCCCTACCTTGTCCTCTAGGACGACCTCGACCTCTACCCTTAGCGAGAGCTGCCGCTGCTGGGACCTCGGGCTGCTGGTCAGTAGATGAGGATGCACGTGTTCTTACCATCTGCGGAAGAACAGAGTAGAAGTTCAATTAACATTTGAAAGATCAAGTCGCACGACCGGAAAGAATAAAGGGAAAATTTTCCTAACTCTGTAGCCTCTGGAGGATAAATACAGACGTCTCCGTACCGATCCCTCAGACTCTACTAAGGTTGTTCGTGAGTTGTGAGACCTATGCAACCTAGTGCTCTGATACCAACTTGTCACGACCCGGATTTCCCACCATCGGGAGTCATGATGGCGCCTACTAGTGGAAGCTAGGCAAGCCAAATATTACTTAGAATTCCATTAGTTACAACTCTTATTAAGACTTTAAAATTAAAAACATATAAATTACAGCTGAAAAATCAAACTTAGAGGAAGACTTAGTCAATCTTATCAAATATGATAAAGAAACCCAACATGATACACTACCCAAGACTGGTGTCACAATACTCACGAACTTCTAAGCATAATACACATAATTGTCTGAAAGAAATAAAAGCTGTTTATCTCGAATACATGAGATAACAGAATGAAATACATAGATAGAAGAGACAGCGGGTCCTGCGGACGCCTGCAAGGCTACCTCGTAGTCTCAGTGATCGGAATATCCACAATCGCTATTGCCGCTCCTGCTGTCCGTAACCTGTATCTGAGCAAAAAGAGTGCAGAGTGTAGTATCAGCACAACCGACCCCATGTGCTGGTAAGTGTCTGACCTATCCCAACGAAATAGTGACAAGACTAAGGCCAATCACCAACATAAACCTGTACAGTTGCAATATATATACATGTACAAAACAGTTATAAGAAAATACTCTGCTCTGAAATAACAGTCAATAACTCATAATATCCAGAGTAATCTAGTCAACAGAATTAAATCTTACTTTCATGTCTCAATTCCTTTTTCTTTTCATATCTCGTGGTAGGCGTACCACCCGCTCCCAACTGTAACATTAAGTTATATCTTGTGGTAGGCGTACCACCCGCTCCCAATTATATCAATAAATTATATCTTGTGGTAGGCGTACCACCCGATCCCATTTGTATCAATAATTATACCTTGTGGTAGGCGTACCACCCGCTCCCAAATATATCAATAGGCTACCGACAACTATGGCCAATGCCAAGATTTTAAATCACTCTATGGTCGGCGTGCCACACGATTCCATTTCTTATTATATAAGTGGTCGGTGCGCCACACGATCCCAATTCATAAATATATATATTACCGGCATTTAACCAATAATTGATAATAATTCAACAATTTATCTCCGTTACCGGTGTGACACCAATAACTCTTAATCAACAATTCATACACAACTAAATTCTTATTCCTTCAAACTAGGATAGAACAAACATTTACCTCGAAAGTTTACGAATGATTCAATCCGTAGCAATGCCTTTTCCTTTCGAATTTGGCTCCAATCCAATCGTATCTATACACAATTGATTTAATATCATCAATTCTACTTAACAAACTAGTTCATATTACTAAATATGATTTTTACAACATTCTGCCCGGAATAGTAAAAATCGACCCCGGGCCCACTTAATCGAAACTCAAATTTCGAACCAAAATAAGTTCACCCAATCCTCCATGAGTTCAAATATACAATTTGTTCTTAAGTTCGACTCCAAAACGAGGTCTAGATCGCAAATTCTTTGAAAACCCTAACTATACCCATTTCTCTAATTTTTCTACCAATTTACACATATTTAGGCCTAGGAATTCAAATAATATTGATGGGAAACAAACAAAACGAGTCAAGAATCACTTACCCAAGAAGTATGAAGAAGGATTGCTCAAGGATCGCCCAAGAAGCTGTGGAGAAGAGAGAGGTTTGTGAAAATGGGATAAAATCCCGTAAGTGTTCTGTTTTTTAGATGAAGAATTCACTGGGCGAAATTACCCTACGCGATCGCGTGAATTGGGCTGCGATCGTGTAGAGGAAAGACTGGCCTCATATGCGATCGCGTGCAAATGGTTGCGATCGCGTAGAGAAAAGACTGGAAGCTACGCGATCGCGTGAGGGATGTTGCGATCGCGTAGAGGAAATTCACCAGGCAGCCTATTTGACCTATGCGATCGCGTGAACATGACTGCGATCGCGTGGGGGAAGAACTGGAAGCTACGCGATCGCGTGAGGGATGCTGCGATCGCGTAGAAGGACCGGCCAATGCTGTGCGATCGCGTCGATAAGGCCGCGATCGCATAGAACAAAATCCCTCTGCATATGTTGCAGAATTTCTGCTGTGTTTTCAAATCCAAAAACACCCCGAACCACCTCCGAAACACTCCCGAGCCCTCGGGGCTCCAAACCAAATATGCACACTAACTCAAAAACATCATACGAACTTGCTCGCGCGATCAAACCGCTAAAATAACATCAAAATCAATGAATTGATCCTTATAACTCAAGAATTCTTTCAAATTTCATAATTTCCAAAATTTCCAATTTAAGGCCGAAACACGTCAAACGACGTCCGTTTTCAACCAAACTTTACAGGAAGCGCTTAACCAATATATATGACCTATACCGGGCGTCGGAACCAAAATACGAGCCCGATATCACTACTTTTCAATCAAATTTCAGCTTCATTTTCCTTAAACATTTTCAGAAAACAATTTAACAGAAAAATTCTTTTACCGGGGTTCTAGACCTCGGATTTCAATTCCGGGCATACGCCCAAGTTCCATATTTTTCTACGGATTTTCTGAGACCGTCAAATCACGGGTCCGAGTCCGTTTACCAAAAATGTTGACCAAAGTCAACCATATCAATATTAATATCAAAATTCTTCATATTTTTCACATATTTCAACAAAAAAATTTTCCAACTTCGCGCCCGAACTGTGCACGCAAATCGAGGCAACTATAAATGAGGTTTTCAAGACCTCAGAAGCTCGAAAAGATTAATAAAACAAGTGATGACCCTTTGGGTCGTCACAGTTACGGAAATTTTCACCCTGTTACCTTTCATTAACATACCTTATGCTTCTATATCAGTGTTAGAACCTATCGGGTGAGTTAGGAGTGAATTGAATTGAAAATGAAGCAAATAGCATGTTTGAAGGAAGTTTGAATATGGAAAGTCAACCTAGAGTGGACTATCGAGTTAGAGTGCTCGGAATCGAATTCTGATGATTCGACTAGTTTCGAGGGATCATTTATGACTTAGGAGAGCAATCAGAATTGAATTTGGAGACCCGGTGTAGAAATAGGCTTGAATTGGCTAAGGTTGAATTTTGGCGAAATCCGAACGGTAGGTGAGATTTTGATCCGAGAGTCGAAATGGAATTCCGACAGTTGCAGTAGCTCCATTAGGTTATTTTCGATATGCCTGCAAATTTTCAGGTCATTCGGACGTCGTTTGGTCGGGTTTTTGATTGAATGAGCAATTCGAAAATTTTGAAGAAACTTAGGCTTGAATCCGTGTGTAATTGGTGATTTTGATGTTTAGGATGGTGTTTCTATTCTTGGAATAAGTTCGTATCGTGTTTTGGAGTATGTTGGTGGTTTTCGTTGGGGTCCCGGGGACCTCGGGGTGAATCCGGACCATCATTCGGGCATTTTGAACTTGGCAAAATCTGCTGTAAATTGCAGATCACTGTGCAGAAGGCTAAGCCTTCGCGTTCGCGAAGGCAAAGATCGCATTCGCGTAGGTTGGGACACTTTGGTCATCGCGTTCGTGAGGAGGGCGATCGCAATTGCGTAGAAGGAATCTGGGAAGCAACGCGTTCGCGATGGGGTTAGTCGCGATCGCGTAAGAGGAGATAGTGAAGCATCGCGTTCGCGTGGATGGAGGCCGCGTTCGCGTAGAAGGACCTCCGGATGGCTGAAGAAATGTGCATCGCAAAACGCGTGGGGCATGTCGCGTTCGCGAAGGGAAAATTGATCAGTGCATCGCGGACGCGTGATAGGTAACGCGAACGCCAAGAGAAAAATGATGCTGGGCATCGCGAACGCGTGGGAGCTCATGTGAACGTGAAGAGAAAATTTGTCTGGCAGTGAGTTTAATTGCAGAACAGAGGGCTCGCGGGTTTCACACCCCAAAAACACAATTTTGAGCCCTAGAGAGAAGAAATCACGGGAAAACGCTGGGAAATCATCGGGTATTCATCGGAGGTAAGTTTCTTGACTCAAAAACATCATTTTATGGTAGAATTAACATCAATCTTCATGAATGTGGGTAATACTTGTCACACCTCCTTTTGGCGCGCCCGCTACCCGGGGGTAAAAGCGCAAGGGAGTTTTTTCCAATTTAAGTGACAATATTCGAAACGGGATTATTCTATTTATTTCAGAGTCGCCACTTGGAATAAATTAAGGTGTCCCAAGTCACCAATTTATTTATATCCCGAATCGAGGAAAATTACGACTTTTCAAATGAAGTCTGCGAACCAGAAATTCTAAGTAAGGAATTCTGTTGACCCGAGGGAAGGTGTTAGGCACCCCCGAATCCCGTGGTTCTAGCACGGCCGCTTCAATTATTATAAATGGCTAAAATATCCTGATTTTTATACATGCTTATAAATTATATGCTCTAATTAACTTTAAACCGCTCTATTAATTTGAAAACCATACCAAAAGAAAGACTAATTATAACATAGACTCGGACTTTAACAGATAAGTGAATAAATAAAAAAAAATCCGGATTGCTTAGTTGAAAATATGCCGATTTAAAGCCATTGTAAAATTAAACCAAAAAAAAATCAATTTATTTAACAGCATATCCTTTAGCATTATTTCTAATTAAAGAATCGTATCGAATGATGTATTATTTCCTAGCTTTTGACTTATGGCTGGACATTAAATGACAAGATGTAAACTAACGGGAAATCGATCAAAATATGCGAAATAGAAATAATTCACCTTGATCCAATTATTAAAAGTAAGATTGTTTACTATCCTTAATCCGATGCTAATTAGCGAGATCAAGACTATGCGATAAAATCGACCTAACATTGGCATCTAAAGCCCGGGCAAACTTATCTTGTTTGCTTAGGTACAAATAAATTCCAAGGGAGAATCAAATGAAGAAAACTATGAAATGATTTCCAAACATCTTATGTTAATAGCTAAACTTAATCAAACTAACACTTTAAATATGCTTAAACTACTTTAACCAATTGCTTATAAAATGTCAGAAGGAATTCCAATCCGAATTGGTTAGTTCTAACTTATACGAGTCTCAAACATATACTAACAAAATAGGAACTAATTAAGCATAAATGAAAACTAATGTCTATTTTTATCAATTGTCCAAAATAAACCAAGTTTACAATGATAAACAATACAAGCGGATTTTGTTTCAATTCGTACATGCTGAGGCAAAAGCTAAGTAGACATACAAGACTACATGCATTTCCTAATCTTTTAAATAAATAGCTATACAATATCTATTTTCTGCTAACAGTTTTAGCTTGACAATTAACTAAATAGGATCGTTTAGGCAACATCTTCAACTAAAAGGATTCAAGCAACAGCTTTCATTTCACTTTTGATACAAGAATGGACAAATCCAAAAGATGTGTACCTGGATCTTGACAACAGAAATGAAGTAGATCAGTAGCAGCCCAAACAGATAGCAAAACAACAGCAGGCTCAGCAGTAGCACAGAGAAAGCAACTTAGAACCCAACAACACTTGAAACCAGTTTGAAAACTATACGGCCAAACAAGCTATACTTCATAAACAAACCAGTGTTTTGAGCCTTAACTATAGGGCCAGAAACAGGATGATTTCGATTTGTTTCTACTTACAAGACTAATCTTTAAAAAAAAACTTATAGAAAACTGAAATTTGACTCTCAAACGGAAGGCAGACTCAAGAAAACGATAACGGAATAGTTTCTCTTTTCAAACTATCTTTGATTTCAAAGACTGGAAAGAAACTCTCTCCTTACTCTCTCTATTTTCAGTATTCTCCCAGCAACTCTTTCTCTCTATGTGTGTGTTTTCCAGTGAATATCTATGTGTTCAGTGTCTTCTGCCGTGTGTGTTTCTGTATTCTCAATGTGTGTTTCTGTCTGTGAGTGTGAGTATCTATTCTCTCTGTATTTGTGAATCTCTCTATGGAGTGTGTGTTTCTAAAGAAAAACTGCTCTCCTCCCCTTCCAGTCAGTCTCAATGTCTATTTAAAGACTTGTCTTGAAGCCATCTTCATGTTTGTTAATCTAATGTGTATGGGCAAGCATGATTTGTTTAATTGACTCCCCATGTGAACTCTACCTTTTACAGCCTGATCAAAACACTCAAACCAAACAACAACCCCTCCTCTCTGTCAATCAGACTATACTTAACCTTTTAAGTCTTTTCAAATACATCCCAATGTTCCCTCTGACCTATACAAAAGGCATTAAACAGGGTGTTCTGCATCACTGACCCTTTTCTTTCTATTTAAAACTAATATGCAGTGCATATGTTGCTGTAAAAACTAAACCTTCCCATGTGCAATCACATTTGAACCCTTGAGTATAGTTTTTCAGATTCCTAAACTAAAGTTAAACAGCTATATCCAATTCATTCTAATTTAACAAACTAAAATCAAACAAACAGCCTATTTCAAATCAAACAGTGAATTCGGATCAGGTGAACCAATGCCAAACTTGTGCCAAAATGTTCTAACAAACGAACCTACGAATCTAATCGACGACATTCGTATAGTCGATTACAACGCGCATAATCGACAAACAACAGTCGACGAACAAATAATCCAAGAACATTTCGGCCAGAATAGTTCAAAATGCAGAATTAGCTATTCGACGAATTTAAACGAATCGAATTCGTATCTTATAGCGTCACATTTACAACAACGAATCAGAAAGCAAACAGATCGACCAAATAAAAGGTCCCAAAAGAAGAAGAAAAAAAACAGAAATTGAGGACATTCGAGGAAAACTAACAACAAACGAATAACTAAACTAAACGTCGGATACAATTAAACAAGAAACGAAACGAAAAGGAAAAGAAAATACCTTGAAAACAAAAAATGGAGAACTCGGCCAAGATTGGGCTTTGGTATTCAAAGTCTAAAGGACCTTAATTGAGATGTTTTCCAAGTGAAAACACGTCAATTAAGGTCTATTAGACCTCAATCTCCGAAAAATCCCGTGAAGAAATCCCTAATGTGAATTTAGGGTTCTTGGACTTCGATTTTTGATTCGACATTTTCTGGTTGGATTCGAATGGAACAAAGGCTGGTTTGGGTGTGAGGGAGACGAGGTAAAGGTTTTGTGCGAGTTTTAGGGCTAAAGGGAAGGCGCCGCCACCGGAATCTCGTGGCGGTGGCTAGGGTTCATGCCTGGATTTGGAGATTCGAGAGATTTCGGCGTGATTCGAAGGGAAGCGAGTTCATGGTTGGAACGGAGGGGATCTTGGGGTGTTATGGTGTAAATTTTGGGTGATTTAGGCCATCGGAACCGCCGTGAGGCGAATTCCGATGGCGGGAGGCAGCGGAGCTTGTGGGGTTCTTCATCTCTAAGGTTCAAAGTTGATTTAGGGGAAATGAAGAAGGATTTGGGATTTTGGTACCCAAAAATGCAAGGTTAATCCTGGGCCGTTAGATTATGAGGGATCAACGGCCAGGATTTGATTTAATTGGGTCCGGGTTTTTTTTAAACCGGGTAATGGACTGGGGCGGGTAAAAAAAGGAGAAATCTGGGCCGGATTAATTTAGTTTGAGGCCTTTTTAATCTATTTCCGATTTTAGTCCATTTTCCTTTCTTTTCCTTCTTTTATTCTCCTAATTCATTTCAAACTAGATTTTAAAAAATCCTAAACTAAATTATAAAACAAAAAACTAAATTATCAAAAGTATTAATTAATCTCCATAACAGTTAAACACACATAATTAAATACCAAACGTAAAATCACACAATTATACAGCAAATGATAAAAAATGCAAAAAAAACATTATTTTGTGAATTTTTTCATTTTCATAAAACAAACCTAATTACTGTTAATTGTAAAGCTTGAATTTTATGTGCAAAAAATGCAACATTTTTTGTTTGTATTTTATATTAATTTAAATAAATAGACATGCACATACAAAAACAAAAAATGCAAAAAATAATAAAATAACACAAAAATCACAAAAATTACGCACAAAAAATAGATAATTTTTTGTTTTGATTTTGTGGGAGTAATTCATGTTAGGCAAAAATCACGTGCTCACAGCTGCCCCTCTTTGCGCGGAAACCACGAAGAGTTTTCGTGCAAAGATAAATGAGCAAATACGAGCGATTTTTGCCCGTTTGAATACTCCGTGGGAAGCATTTTGAAAGCGTTTGACCGAGCCTTTGCTTCGGAGGCCTCCTACATATCCTGGGCTAAACAGGAATCAGCGTCAATGTAGTTCGGGAAGTTTTGGTAGCTGGGACTACCGTGGACTAACACTTTGCTATTATTGTTGCTATCGTTGCTGCTGTTGCTGCTTACTGCTTAAACTGACCTCCTTATTACACCAAAAGAGAAATTAAAGCTGAACTAGCTATGCTATCAAACTATGAGTTACAAGATTCCTATCTATGATTCTCTTGAAAACTTGATCTTGAATCTTAGCCGATTTGCTGTAGACCTCGATCTGAATCTTGATGCTCCACAAGCCGTACGTGCTTGTTTATTTCTGTAACATTGAGTGAAACGGAGTCGGCGGAGCTTGTTACTTCAATATCTTTTGAGCAATCCGCGCCTTTGTTTACTCCAACGTTTGAAATCTTTTCTTTCGGTTCTTTTCTTCTTTTCTTCACTCTGGATTGATGTCCCATTTGTAGGTTATCTCGATCCTTGCGTCTCGAGGTCAAACCTATTTAGACAACAAAACAAACAAACGAACGAAATTTTTCTGCCCCAGTTTTGCTAGGAAAATTTCGTGAGTTAGTTGTGACACAGAAAGTGATTAAAAAGACTCTTTGGTATTGGGTATGAAAATCATGGTTTCACAAACGTTCAACGGCTTTCTGGCCGGGATTTTGTAGAAGAGTTTCACGGCTTTATGGCCGGAATTCAAACAATATCTAACGATTTTTTGGCCGTCAGATCCTCGGTTTTTTGGCCGGGGTAAAAGTAAATGGCTCCGCAGTTTTTGACTGTGGAGATCCTCGGTTTTTGACCGGGGATAAAAGTTTCACGGCTTTCTGGCCGGAATTCAAACAATATCTAACGGTTTTTTGGCCGTCAGATCCTCAGTTTTTTGGCCGGGGTAAAAGTAAATGGCTCCGCAGTTTTTTGACTAGGGAGATCCTTGGTTTTCTGACCGGGGATAAAAGTTTCACGGCTTTCTAGCCGGAATTCAAACAATATCTAACGGTTTTTTGGCCGTCAGATCCTCGGTTTTTTGGCCGGGGTAAAAGTAAATGGCTCCGCAGTTTTCTGACTGGGAGATCCTCGGTTTTCTGACCGGGGATAAAAGTTTCGCGGCTTTCCGGCCGGAATTCAAACAATATCTAACGGTTTTTTGGCCGTCGGATCCTCGGTTTTTTGGCCGGGGTAAAAGTAAATGGCTCCGCAGTTTTCTGACTGGGGAGATCCTCGGTTTTCTGACCGGGATAAAAGTTTCACGGCTTTCTGGCCGGAATTCAAACAATATCTAACGGTTTTTTGGCCGTCAGATCCTCGGTTTTTTGGCCGGGGTAAAAGTAAATGGCTCCGCAGTTTTTGACTGGGGAGATCCTCGGTTTTCTGACCGGGGATAAAAGTTTCGCGGCTTTCTGGCCGGAATTCAAACATTGTCTAACGATTTTTTTGGCCGTCAGATCCTCGATTTTTTGGCCGAGGTAAAAGTAAATGGCTCCGCAGTTTTTCTGACTGGGGAGATCCTCGGTTTTCTGACCGGGGATAAAAGTTTCACGGCTTTCCGGCCGGAATTCAAACAATATCTAACGGTTTTTTGGCCGTCAGATCCTCGGTTTTTTGGCCGGGGTAAAAGTAAATGGCTCCGCAGTTTTCTGCCCTCGGTTTTTCTGACCGGGGTCCAAACAGATATTGGACTGATATGATTTGATTCTTTTTTTCGGAGTTTTCATTTTCTTTTCTTTTATTCTTCTTTTGGGCCTTCTTTTAGGCTTTCTTTTTAACCATCAACAAATGCATAAGATAAATCTCTAAAAAGAAACTTACCCTTTTATGTGTTTTCCTTGTTCCAAAGCCATTTCAAAGCTTGCGTATTTCACTTCTTCGAGTTGTACCTTCTTCTTGCACAATCAAATAAACCTGCTTTCAACAAAGAACACTTTATAAGTTGAAAAAAAGTGGTTGACTTTGCAGCCTTGATTATCTTCCTTGCTTGATCGCTTCCCCATTTCCATTGAGAAATTTGCTACCAATTGTCTTTGGGGTGACTTCCTTTCAAACTGACCGGGTTCATTCCCGGATTTTCCGTGTGGGTCTTATCCTTCTGCCTTATTCCGTCTCTTCTAAGACCTTAGCCTTTGATTTCTGTTTCCTTTCTAAAACTCCTTTTCTTTGGAAACAATCGATCATTACAATCCAATCGTGGATTGTAACAATATACCACTGAGGCTGTTTTTCTTTTCTTCCTTACCCAGCGGAGTCCTGTAAAACCGATCCTGTCACCTTCCGTTGTAATAGTTTCAAAAAATTAAAATTAAACCGAAAGGGATTCAAAGAAAAAGAATGAATCAAAGGATGGAAAAACGTATCAAAGATAGAGGAGTCCATTTCGGGGGAGAAAAGAAGGACTTATCTGAGGTATATGCTGACTTTAACCAACATGACATGCTCCTCGGACTAGATGCTTGATCGTCACAAAACTCCCATTTTCTTATGAACCAAAACGGGTCTATATTTCTGAGCTAAGGAGCCGTGCCAGGACCTCTCGTGGTGAAACAAACTTTTCGGTTGATAGCGCCCTTTGCGGGTTTTCGCCAATCGACCTCTCTCATTTCTCTTCTTACCATCGCCACATAGCACTCTTTGCGAGTTTTTACCAACAGGCTCTCTCATTTTGTATTTCTCTACTTCCATCGTCTTTATGGTGCCCGAAGGTTTTCACCAATAAGACTCTCTCATTTTATTTCTTTTCATTCCAGGAACTTCGGATCGCAACAATGATGTTTTCACAACTTCCAATCGATCTTGAAGGACTTGTACTCGGTTTGGGTAACAAGAATTGTGGACAAAATTACAACTTTGGAATCATCTTGACGGATCTTAAACCGAATCAATAATATCATCTGCCCCAGTTTCAACTTTGGGGAAATTGGGATTTTGGTTTGGTGTGACTGAACCTTAGGGAGAGGTTGCCTACGTATCCTTTCGGATTCAAGTCAGAACGTAGTTCAGGAAGTTCTTTTTTTTTTTTTTTTTTTTTTGGTTTGGATTCCAAAGAGGGTAGCCAAAGAAAGGTAACCGGCTCAAAGTGTTTAAAAAAAGGGTTGGTAGTGTTTGGGTAGCGGGAATAACAGCCTTCAATCATTTCGACTTGTGAGGACCTTATTGAAGCAAGTTCAGACATAATACCTTTTCACAGCATCCGCATTCACAGCCGTTTTAGGATCTTTTCCTTCCATGTCTCCCAAGTATAATGCTCCTCTTGGCAGTATCTTCCTGATGATGTATGGTCCTTTCCAATTAGGAGCGAATTTTCCTTTCGCTTCCTCATGATGTGGAAGAATGCGTCTTAAAACCAACTGACCTACTTCGAAATTTCTCGGTCGTACTTTCTTGTTGTAAGCACGAGCCATTCTTTGTTGGTACAGTTGTCCATGACAAACCGCAGCCATTCGCTTTTCATCGATCAAAGTAAATTGTTCCAAACGAGTCTTAACCCACTCGCTATCTTCAATCTCTGCTTCAACAATTGTACGAAGTGAAGGAATTTCTACCTCTGCCGGTATCACAGCCTCAGTTCCATAGACTAGCAGGTATGGAGTTGCTCCCACCGATGTGCGTACTGTAGTACGGTATCCCAGTAAAGCGAAAGGTAATTGTTCATGCCATTGTCTAGAACTTTGGATTGTCTTTCTCAAAATCTTCTTGATATTTTTGTTCGCTGCTTCCACGGCACCATTGGCTTTGGGCCGATGGAGTGGAGTTCCTATGCGTTATTTTGAATTGCTCGCATATTTCTTCCATCAAATGACTATTCAGATTCGCAGCATTGTCTGTGATGATAGTTGCAGGTATACCAAAACGATAGATAAGATTTGAGTGTACAAAGTCCACCACAGCTTTCTTGGTGACTGATTTGAGAGTGACGGCTTCGACCCATTTTGTGAAGTAATCGATAGCCACTAGTATGAATCGGTGTCCATTCGAAGCTTTCAGCTCAATTGGGCCGATGACATCCATTCCCCAAGCAACAAATGGCCACGGCGCTGACATAGGATGCAGCTCAGTTGGAGGTGCATGAATCAGATCTCCATGTACCTGACATTGATGGCATTTTCGGACAAAACCAAAACAATCTTTCTCCATGGTCATCCAATAATAGCTTGCTCGAAGGATCTTCTTGGCTAAGACATACCCATTCATATGAGGTCCGCATACTCCTGCATGTACTTCGTGCATGATTCTTCCTGCTTCTTCGGCATCAACACACCTTAAAAGGTTAAGATCCGGGGTTCTTTTATACATGACCTCGCCGCTCAAAAAGAAACCACCTGCATGTCTCCTAATGGTCCTCTTTTGATCTCCAGTAGCATGTTCTGGGTATTCTTGCGTTTTCAGAAATCTCCTGATATCGTAATACCATGGCTTGACGCTTGGTCCTTCTTCGATTGCATTGCAATAACCGTGGCTTTCCCCGATTTGAATTTCCAAGGGATTGACATGGGCGTTGCCCGGATAAGGTAGCATTGAAGCTAAAGTGGCAAGTGCATCGGCTAGTTCATTGTGACATCGTGGGATATACCTGAACTCTATCGATGCAAATCGCTTGCCAAGAATATTCACGTGCTGTCGATAAGGGAGGAGTTTAACGTCCCGAGTTTCCCATTCACCTTGAGATTGTTTGATAATTAGATCTGAATCTCCCATGATCAACAAATCTTCGACGCCCTGATCAATTGCCATGTTCATGCCCATGATACAAGCTTCATACTCAGCCGTATTGTTCGTGCGAAAGAAACGGAGCCTATCCGTGGCTGGGTAATGCTGACCAGCAGGAGAGATCAAGATTGCCCCAATCCCTACACTTTTAGCGTTTACCGCCCCATCGAAAAACATTTTCCAAGTATGACTGTCTTCCGAAACAACTTCTGTCGTATTTACCTCTTCATCAGGAAAGTAGGTATTCAATGGTTGATACTCTTCGTCGATCGGGTTCTCGGCCAAATGGTCCGCCAATGCTTGGGCCTTCATTGCCGTGCGAGTGACATAGACTATGTCAAACTCAGTGAGCAGGATTTGCCACTTTGCCAATCTTCCGGTGGGCATCGGTTTCTGGAATATATACTTCAAAGGATCCAACCGAGTAATGAGGTAAGTCGTATGGGCTTGGAGGTAGTGTCTCAATTTCTGAGCGACCCAAGTTAAAGCACAACACGTTCTTTCCAAGCAAAGTGTACTTGACCTCATAACTAGTGAATTTCTTGCTCAGGTAGTAAATCGCCCGCTCTTTCTTCTCCGTCGCATCACGTTGTCCGAGAACACAACCAAAAGAGTTTTCCAAGACTGTTAAATATAAGAAAAGAGGTCTCCCTGGCTCTGGCGGGACTAAGACCGGAGGGTTTGACAAATATTCTTTGATCTTGTCAAAAGCTTCTTGGCATTCAGTTGTCCATTTGATTGCAGCGTCTTTCTTCAACAACTTGAATATGGGTTCACATGTGGAAGTCAACCGAGCGATGAACCTACTGATGTAGTTCAGTCGGCCTAGAAGACTTATTACATCTTTCTTTGTTCTGGGAGGAGGTAAATCCCGGATGGATTTTATCTTTGTGGGATCTAATTCAATACCTCTTCTACTGACTATGAAACCCAAAAGTTTACCCGACGGGACTCCAAAAGCGCATTTGGCTGGATTCAGTTTCAAATCGTACTTCCGCAACCTCTCGAAGAATTTCCTCAAGTCTCGCACATGATCGCCTTGAGTTCTGGATTTGATGATCACATCGTCCACGTACACCTCTATTTCTTGATGCATCATGTCGTGGAAAATGGCAGTCATAGCTCTCATGTATGTTGCTCCTGCGTTTTTCAAACCGAACGGCATGACTCTGTAACAGTAAGTCCCCCAAGGTGTGGTAAAAGCGGTCTTCTCGGCGTCCTCTTCATCCATCAACACTTGATGATATCCCGCATAACAATTCACAAACGACTGTATCTCATGTTTGGCACAGTTATCAACAAGGATGTGGATGTTCGGTAAAGGAAAGTTATCTTTAGGACTCGCTTTATTCAAATCTCGGTAGTCAACACACACTCGAGTTTTTCCGTCCTTCTTTGGCACGGGCACAACATTAGCCAACCACGTGGTGTATTGTACCACTCGAATTACCCTGGTTTTCAACTGCTTAGTGATTTCTTCTTTGATTTTATCACTGATGTCAGTCTTGAACTTTCTTTGCTTCTGTTGCACTGGGCGACAGTCAGGGTAGATTGGTAATTTGTGCACCACTAGATCAGCTCCTAATCCTGGCATGTCGTCGTAAGACCAAGCAAACACGTCTTTAAATTCAAACAAGAGTTGGATTATTGCATCTCGTGTTTTCTCATCCGTGTGGATGCTTATCTTGGTCTCTCGGACCTCTTCATCAGTTCCCAAATTAACCGGTTCGGTGTCATTCAAGTTTGGCTTAGGTTTATTCTCGAAATGTTCCAATTCTCGATTTATTTCCCTAAAAGCCTTGTCTTCATCGTATTCCGGTTCTTGGTTCATTATTTCCAGATTAGGTGGCGTGTTCGGATTTGAGCATGAGTTCCGCAAGCATGTCATATTATTTAAAGCCGCATTATTAGAACTGAAAAGGAAGAATAAATAACAAAATTAGAAAGAGTGCGGAAATGAGGAAATGTTTATTTTATTTTCTTGGAATTTTCTGAAAACAAACAAAATTACATTGGGGAAATCAAAATACAAGAAAACAAAGAAAAACATCCAAGCTACGTCCTGAAGTAACTTGTGATGAAGGAAAAATGACAGGACAAATCTACCGGAACTCCCGCCTGATTGGGAAGGGTGTGGCTTTCCAATTTTGCAATTTAGCTTCAGGGCCCACATACAGCACCTCAGCGGTGCTTGTTCCTTCTCCTGATTGGACCATATTAACATCATAGAGTATTTGCCTCATTGCCCCAAATATTTCTTCAATTTCCTCCGCCGTGAAGATCTCGTCTTCTTCTTCTTCACTGTACCTTGGTCGGACAAAAGTTTGGTACGGATGTGGCAATGGTTGCGGCAGAACCCATCCTTTCTCCTTTCTCTTGTTGGCCCATCTCTCATCTTCAAGGGTTGGGCGAAAGCCTACCCCGAAGAACTTTTCAGCTACAGGTAAAGTTATCAGCTTCGGCACTCCTTGTAGGGACTTTCCCAAACCTTTTCCTGGTTGGAAGCCATGTTTAATCATTTCTTTCGCCACCATGATGGAGGCATTAGACAAAAAAGGTTGGGGGAGAGGGTTCCCTTCTTCGTGTTGATCTGCCAACACAATCTCGAAAGCTTGCTAGACAATGTTTTCGCTTCCCGCTTCCGCTTCTAAGCAAGGGATGTACGGATCTCGATAAATTGATTGCTTGTCTTCCCCGTGGACCACGATCTCTTGCCCCTTGTGCTCAAATTTCAACATCTAATGGAGGGTAGAGGGCACAGCTCCGGCCGCATGAATCCATGGTCTCCCTAGAAGAAAATTGTAAGAAGTGTCCATATCCAAAACTTGGAATGTCACTTCGAAGTCCACCGGGCCGATGGTCATAATTACATCAATCTCTCCGACGGTGTCTCTTTTTACACCGTCAAAAGCTCGCACACATGTGTTGTTAGGCCGAATCCTTTCAGCTCCGATTCCTATGCGGCCTAAAGTGGAAAGCGGGCATATGTCCACCCCTGAACCCCCATCAACCATGACCCTTTTCATGTAGTAGCCTTCGCTTTTGACAGTCAAATGCAAAGCTTTATTGTGGGCGGCACCTTCCAAAGGCAAATCAGCTTTACTGAAAGATATCTGATTGATTGCGAAGAACCTCTCTGTCATTCTTTCAAGTTGTTCGGATGAAGTCTCAATAGGCACATACGCCTCATTCAAGGCTTTTAGCAAAACCTTCTGATGTTCAGTAGACTTCATTAGAAGGGACAACATTGACACTTGTTCTGGGCATTTGCGCAGTTGGTCTATCACCTCATAGTCAGGCATTTGCATCTTTTGAAAAAAGACCTCTGCCTCTTCAGCACTTACGGGTTTCTTTGATGGGAAACGCCTTTGTGTGGCGTTATTTACCTCCTGTGTGTTTAAGTACTTCTGCCCTAGGACGCTCTCAGATGAATATCCCCCAATCTCTTTCCCTTTGCGCGTAACAAGTGTTCGTTGGTAGCTCCAGGGTACTGCGGATGGATCTGTCATTGGTTTTTGTTGCACGCGTGCAATAACTACAGGTTCATCTGGTTTTCGGGCCACATAAGTTCCCTTTGGTACATACATTGATGTTTCTCTCTTTAAGTGGAACTTCTTGGGGGCACCTATGGACAATGGTTTTTCCACTCTACCTCGTGGGAGGTAAAGGACTCCGCTCTTCTGAGACGATGCTTTCAATTCAATCGTCTTTTCAGATTTGGTTTCAAGAACTTCAACCTTTTTCCCCATTTTCTCTTGTTTCGGGGGAGCCTCAGGCCGCTTCTCTATGTTGGCGATGGCGATTATCGCTTTCAAAGCTGGGTCAAATTCCTTGTCGTCACAAATCATTCCAATTACCGGCCCGTTGTTGTGGGCTGGTAATGGGTTGTTTGTCACATTTGGGATGTCTTCATCTGCGAAGACGATCCTCCCTTGATTGATCAATTCTTGCACTGCCTTCTTCAACGTCCAACAATTGTCGGTACTGTGTCCTTCAACACCTGAATGATATGCACAGTATATCCCCCTCTGGTAGGCAGGAGAGTCTGGATTCTGCCTGTTCTGCGGAACGGGCTGCAGTAGGTTTTCTTGCCTGAGTTTCGGGAAAAGAGTGGAATATGGATCCCCAATTGGTGTAAAGCTCATTTTGGGTTGCTCACGGTGTCGGGTGTTGTTTGGCCGTGGATTATACTGGTTTGGGTAAGGGGTTGGTTTCTCTGGAAAGGAGGTGGATTCCTGTTGGCTGGTGGCTGTGGCCGTGCCAGAGGTTGAATGTTCATGACTGCATAAGGTGGAGGCGGAGGAGCATAAGCCATGCTGTGAGGTGGATAGTAATGCTGGGGGGCCCTGTCGGAGAATACCTGTCTTGAAGTCCGATATCTCCTATCTTCTATTGCCGCCATGGCAGTTTCCTCTTTTTTCTTGCTTCTAGGCATCCCTCCAGACCCGCCTTGAATGGCTTGGGAAGTTTCCCGAATGGCCGCTTGACTCAAAATTCGCCCCGTTTTCAAGCCATTTTCTACCATTTCTCCGATTTTGATTGCTTCGGCGAAAGGTTTTCCCATCGCCGACATCATATTTTGAAAGTAGTCCGGCTCTTGAGCTTGGAGAAAAGTCGTGACCATTTCAATGTCGTCCATAGGGGTTTTTACCCTAGATGCTTGCTCTCGCCATTTGATGGCGTATTCTCTGAAGCTTTCCGAGGGCTTCTTCTTTAAGTTCGATAGAGAATTCCTGTCTGGCGCAATATCGATGTTGTATTGGAACCGTTTCACAAAATCTCTGGCCAGATCATCCCAGATGTGCCATCGAGATATGTCTTGATCCATATACCATTCTGATGCTATTTCGACCAAACTTTCTCCGAAGTACGCCATCAACAATTCTTCCCTGCCGCCGGCACCCCGCAATTGATTGCAGTATTTCTTCAAATGAGTAATGGGGTCGCCATGCCCGTCATACTTTTCGAACTTTGGTGTCTTAAAACCTGATGGCAAGTGGACGTGCGGGAACATGCATAGATCGGCGTAAGATACACTTTTCTGTCCACTCAGACCTTGCATGTTCTTTAAGCTTTGTTCGAAACTCCTCATTCTTTTTGCCATCTCATCCTGCTCGGGGGCCTTTGGATTTTGGCTTGGTAGAAACTCATATCGAGGCGGCTGAGGATATATATTGGCTGCAACCTGGGTATGGTCCCGTGTAAGTGGTGGTGCTGGGAATGTAAAGGATGAGGAGTCGAAGAAAGGAGCATGTGCGGTGGGGTGCGTTGTGACTGGAACCGGCAACTCAACCGACGTTCTTGCAGATGTATCATGTGGTGTCACCCGAAGATGGGAGGTGGAGGGTAATTCAGAGAGGTTTGTAGCATTAGAATATCCCGAATAGAGTAGGCGGATAATTGATGGGGGTATTTGAAATTCCGCTTGACCTGAGAAGAATTTCAGGGAACCCAGGGATCAGACTCGGGGCTCTTTCCCGTTGTTCCAATCGTCCAACATCTCGAGCATGCGGCAACGCAACATTCTATTCTCCTCCAAAGCTGCCGACTCAGTAGCCGGGATGGTTGTCAATGAGCTTTCCTCCGAAACGGGAATGGTTGCTAAAGGCATTTCTGAAGACATGTCGGCACCCTTTTTTGACCTAGTGAAATAGGAATGAGTACTCTCAGGCTGCCGAACTTTTCCTTTGGACCTTGTGAAGTACGAATGTGGTGCCGGATTACCGCAAAGTCAACCACTTTTACTAAAACCTGGATTTCAGCAAACAAACGGTTAGTCTGAAACAACATAACAAATAAGTAATCTCACGTTGGGTGTGATGCACTTATACAGGTGATAATGTTGCTACGTGTATTCGTTTGCGATGCGTCATTCCGGTTTGTATTTTCCTTCGCTTTCATCCTTCGTCAATCTTCTTTTTCTCTTAACTTCTTCTCCCCCCCCCCTTTTCTTTTTTTTTTTTATTTTTTATTTTTATTTTTATTTTTTATTTATTATTATTATATATTTTTATTTTATTTTATTGATGGTCGAATTTTATGCGGATTGCCTACGTATCATGTCCCCGCATGAATCAGACCGGGCGTAGTTCGGAATAAAAGACATAAGATAGAATAAAATGTTCATGAATTTTATTTCAACAAACTTCAAACTTGAAACACTTGCAAAATGACAACAATGGAGAAAAACTTGTAAAAGGACAAACAGACTCTAAAACAACAGACTCTTCTAAGCATGTTCCAGCGCCTCGAATCTTTGCGCCCGGGGGCGTTGTTTGGCCTTGCTGCAGTTCTTGGGGTAAGATCTTTCTGTATACTTCCCAATTCTTCCATGACTTGGTGGACACATTCCATGATTGAAGAAAAGAGGGCAGGCCGAGGTACTCGTTCGCAGTTCAAACACCTCATAGTAATGTAGTGCCCGATCTCATTGATCCTGGTTCTGATCATGTCTTTTTCTCTGAGCAGCTGCCCTATGTGTCTGTTCTTTGCCCCTAATACTTGAGAGTTGCCGGAGACATGGTCCAAGAGCCTATCTATTTGTCTTTCCATCCGTGCCATCAAGTTGTGACAACGGTCTCTATCTGCTTTATAGCATCCTGGACTTGCCCGAGAGTTCGCTCTCTAAGAGTGGCATTTGCTTTTCTCAAATCAACGATGATTGCATCATAGTCTTTTTCTACTTGTTGTAGACGGAGTGCTTCTTGGTGGGCTGCTCTCTTCCATTTTGTCCGGACTGCAACCAAGGCCGCTTTTGCCTTCTCCAAGTCTTCTTGGTGTTCAAAGGCTTTCCTTTCCAAATCGTTTATCAGCATTTGATCACTCCGACTCCTCCTTGACCTCTATGCGGCTAATTGCATCTCTTGAATTTGAGTTTGGAGTGCTTCTCTTTCCTGCTCCCAACCGGCCCTTTCCCGATCGAAGTCAGCCTGTTGTATGTCCATGGCCGCTTCCAGGATTCCTTTGTCTTCTTTTAAAGTGTTGATGCAAGATTGGAAATTTTGTGCTGTCTCATGCTCAACCTCCCTAACTCTGGCTTCTATTTCTCTCTCCCAATCGACGGCATACTTCACTGACCTTTCTGACCTTTGCTCTGGTATTGGTTGGTTGTGGAACCATTCAAGATAAGCGAGACTCACTTCTCCCCGTTCCCGATCGGCAACCATCTCGTTTATGTCGGAGAGTCGACTACCGAACCATACCTTCTGTGCATAAGTCTCCCTCGAGGTCTCTTCTGTCATAAATTCCCATACAAACGATCGCATGTCCTCAATTGGGGCCCTTTTATGTTCTCTTCCCAACTGCCGCATGACACGTAGCGGGGCATATGGTTGGAAACCCCTGAAACCCATTAGTATGTAGAATGGGCGGTATGTCGACATATGCATGATTTTGGCGGAAGGGAACCAATAATAATTCCAGGTAAGTTGATCTGCTCTCAAAGAGTTGAGAAGTTCTTGCCAAGTCCTCAAGTCTTCCGGAAGGTTACAACGGGCGGCTCTGTTTGTATGACAGCGAATATAATTCAGCCAATCTGCTTTGAAGTTTATCACAATTGGGTGATGGTAGAGATGCTCTATAAACCACATTTGTAATAAGATATTGCAACCTTCAAAATAGTCTTGTCCTTCTTGGCACCGAGTTAAGGCCCGGAAGATGTCTCCTAGTATCATCGGAAGAGCAGTGTGTTCCTCGTTACTCTGTAGATATGAGACCACCGCAGCCAAACGGATTCTGATGCGTCCGCCACGTTCGGGAAAAACCATGGTTCCCAAAAAAGCGATCATAAAAGCATAGATTCTTAAATCTCCCAGGCGTCATAATTCAGCTGGTTAACAAATTCAGCGTTTGAGAATTTCTCAAACCCTTTCTTATCATCAAATCTGTCGTAGAGATAATCTAGTGGCACCCAACCGTTCTCCAGACAACCCAGGGGAACCCGCCGGAGACATAACTTTTTCAAGAAATTATTCACACCCATCTGCCTAGGAGCTGCATGTCTCATCTTGTGCAAATCTCTTCCGAGTCCTGTGAGTCCGCCCAATTCTTCCAAAGTGGGTGTCATTTCGCAATCCCGGAATCTGAACACATTGCTTGTTGAGTCCCAAAAACTCACTAAAGCTCTGATCACATTTTTGTCCGGTTTTATCATCATGATGTCCGGAAGAAACTTGAGGTGCTTGTGAACTTGATTTCTTTCCCAAGCTGAAAAACTAGTCCACCATTTACAGAGCCGATCTGGGGTTTTGTCCTGGACCATGAACATAGGTGGTATTTCGTCTCTCACCCTTTTCTGGCCGATTCGTTGCGAGGAAGTCATGCTGATCCTAGAAAAGATAAAAAATGAACTTAAGATTTTTTCAAATTTTTTTTTATTATAAAAAAAACGAATCTTGTTAATACGGCCTTTCAGCACTTGAAGAAGATTTGAAGGCTGTATAACAGGATACCAGTGTGATGTCTATATTCCGTTTTGCGAAATTAGTCCTCCGGCGCCCTTTTGAGGCGTTTGGCTATTTTTGCAAAATTTCCTAACTCTCGACTAAGAACAAAAATCCTAATTCTAATATTTTTATTATTGTTTCTCTTAAAAGAAAATCAGTATTAGTTGAGCCCGATATGGGTTGCCTACGTATCTCATGTTTGGTGAGAATCAAACTTGCGTAGTTCGAAAATAAAAGAACTAAATCATTTTAAGAAAAGAAAACAAACTATTTTAAACAACATTTCTAAAACAAATTATTTTCAAAGGAACTAAGAAAATTTATTTGGAAAATTTTTTTTTTTTGCATTTTTTTTTTCAAAATTATTTTCAAAGAAACTAAACTATTTTCGTAAAATTAAGAAAATTTACTTGGAAATTTTGCATTTTTCTTTTTTTTTTAAATTTATTTTTAAAGAACTAACTATTTTCGTAAAATTAAGAAAATTTGTTTGGAATTTTTGCATTTTTTTTTCAGAATTTATTTTTAAAGAACTAACTATTTTCGTAAAATTAAGAAAATTTATTTGGAATTTTTTTTTTGCATTTTTTCAGAATTTATTTTCAAAGAACTAACTATTTTCATAAAATTATTTTAACTATATACCCCGACGTTTTCCACTTCTTCCTCTTTTTTAACAAACCGGTCGGCATGTAAGATCGAAACAAATAAATGCACACAAAAAGATGCAACAAGTTGGTCTTTTTGTTTCGGGTACACCTGTCCTAGACAGGCCCAACCCCTGTGTTGAGCCTCCTAAGTCAAATATGCACATGATGCAAATAAACGTTCCTATCGGGGATCTAGCATAAGGTTTTGTTATTCTAAGTCATCATCCTGTTGGAAAAAGTGTCTAGACTGGCTTTAACTCGAGCGGACAACTCGAGCCGAAGAGTGTCAGTGCACCGGTAGCATGGCTTTCCGGCTTAATTGACAAAACTCTCCGCCTAAACATGTGTGACTACAAAATCCTTCACCGGATGCCAAGCACCACAACTATCTTGAGAAAAACGGGCTATGTCCAGCAAATGCCCGGTATTGTATTTCAGAAGACTCATAAAAGAGAAAAAATGGGTATCGGCACAATTTATATACAGCTCACGAAATATCAAAGCGGTAAAGCAACATTTAGCATATAAAATATAAAAATGTAATAAAATCAGATAATAAATAAGCCAAATAAAATAATTATTCAAAGCTCGAATTCTTAAACCCCGAACCAGTGGTTCCGGGTCTGTGTCCCCAGCAGAGTCGCCAGAGCTGTCACACCTCCTTTTGGCGCGCCCCTACCCCGGAGGGAGAAGCACAAGGGAGTTTTTCCAATTTAAGTGACAATATTCGAAACGGGATTATTCTATTTATTTCAGAGTCGCCACTTGGAATAAATTAAGGTGTCCCAAGTCACCGATTTATTTAAATCCCGAATCGAGGAAAATTACGACTTTTCCAATGAAGTCTGCGAACCAGAAATTCTAAGTAAGGAATTCTGTTGACCCGAGGAAGGTGTTAGGCACCCCCGAATCCCGTGGTTCTAGCACGGTCGCTTCAATTATTATAAATGGCTAAAATATCCTGATTTTTATACATGCTTATAAATTATATGCTCTAATTAACTTTAAACCGCTCTATTAATTTGAAAACCATACCAAAAGAAAGACTAATTATAACATAGATTCGGACTTTAATAGATAAGTGAATAAATAAAAAAAAATCCGGATTGCTTAGTTGAAAATATGCCGATTTAAAGCCATTGTAAAATTAAACCAAAAAAAAATCAATTTATTTAACAGCATATCCTTTAGCATTATTTCTAATTAAAGAATCGTACCGAATGATGTATTATTTCCTAGCTTTTGACTTATGGCTGGACATTAAATGACAAGATGTAAACTAACGGGAAATCGATCAAAATATGCGAAATAGAAATAATTCACCTTGATCCAATTATTAAAAGTAAGATTGTTTACTATCCTTAATCCGATGCTAATTAGCGAGATCAAGACTATGCGATAAAATCGACCTAACATTGGCATCTAAAGCCCGGGCTAACTTATCTTGTTTGCTTAGGTACAAATAAATTCCAAGGGAGAATCAAATGAAGAAAACTATGAAATGATTTCCAAACATCTTATGTTAATAGCTAAACTTAATCAAACTAGCATTTTAAATATGCTTAAACTACTTTAACCAATTGCTTATAAAATGTCAGAAGGAATTCCAATCCGAATTGGTTAGTTCTAACTTATACGAGTCTCAAACATATACTAACAAAATAGGAACTAATTAAGCATAAATGAAAACTAATGTCTATTTTTATCAATTGTCCAAAATAAACCAAGTTTACAATGATAAACAATACAAGCGGATTTTGTTTCAATTCGTACATGCTGAGGCAAAAGCTAAGTAGACATACAAGACTACATGCATTTCCTAATCTTTTAAATAAATAGCTATAGAATATCTATTTTCTGCTAACAGTTTTAGCTTGACAATTAACTAAATAGGATCGTTTAGGCAACATCTTCAACTAAAAGGATTCAAGGAACAACTTTTCATTTCACTTTTGATACAAGAATGGACAAATCCAAAAGATGTGTACCTGGATCTTGACAACAGAAATGAAGTAGATCAGTAGCAGCCCAAACAGATAGCAAAACAACAGCAGGCTCAGCAGTAGCACAGAGAAAGCAACTTAGAACCCAACAACACTTGAAACCAGTTTGAAAACTATACGGCCAAACAAGCTATACTTCATAAACAAACCAGTGTTTTGAGCCTTAACTATAGGGCCAGAAACAGGATGATTTCGATTTGTTTCTACTCACAAGACTAATCTTTAAAAAACAACTTATAGAAAACTGAAATTTGACTCTCAAACGGAAGGCAGACTCAAGAAAAGGATAACGGAATAGTTTCTCTTTTCAAACTATCTTTGATTTCAAAGACTGGAAAGAAACTCTCTCCTTACTCTCTCTGTTTTCAGTATTCTCCCAGCAACTCTTTCTCTCTATGTGTGTGTTTTCCAGTGAATATCTATGTGTTCAGTGTCTTCTGCCGTGTGTGTTTCTGTATTCTCAATGTGTGTTTCTGTCTGTGAGTGTGAGTATCTATTCTCTCTGTATTTGTGAATCTCTCTATGGAGTGTGTGTTTCTAAAGAAAAACTGCTCTCCTCCCCTTCCAGTCAGTCTCAATGTCTATTTAAAGACTTGTCTTGAAGCCATCTTCATGTTTGTTAATCTAATGTGTATGGGCAAGCATGATTTGTTTAATTGACTCCCCATGTGAACTCTACCTTTTACAGCCTGATCAAAACACTCAAACCAAACAACAACCCCTCCCCTCTGTCAATCAGACTATACTTAACCTTTTAAGTCTTTTCAAATACATCCCAATGTTCCCTCTGACCTATACAAAATGCATTAAACAGGGTGTTCTGCATCACTGACCCTTTTCTTTCTATTTAAAACTAATATGCAGTGCATATGTTGCTGTAAAAACTAAACCTTCCCATGTGCAATCACATTTGAACCCTTGAGTATAGTTTTTCAGATTCCTAAACTAAAGTTAAACAGCTATATCCAATTCATTCTAATTTAACAAACTAAAATCAAACAAACAGCCTATTTCAAATCAAACAGTGAATTCGGATCAGGTGAACCAATGCCAAACTTGTGCCAAAATTTTCTAACAAACGAACCTACGAATCTAATCGACGACATTCGTATAGTCGATTACAACGCGCATAATCGACAAACAACAGTCGACGAACAAATAATCCAAGAACATTTCGGCCAGAATAGTTCAAAATGCAGAATTAGCTATTCGACGAATTTAAACGAATCGAATTCGTATCTTATAGCGTCACATTTACAACAACGAATCAGAAAGCAAACAGATCGACCAAATAAAAGGTCCCAAAAGAAGAAGAAAAAAAACAGAAATTGAGGACATTCGAGGAAAACTAACAACAAACGAATAACTAAACTAAACGTCGGATACAATTAAACAAGAAACGAAACGAAAAGGAAAAGAAAATACCTTGAAAACAAAAAATGGAGAACTCGGCCAAGATTGGGCTTTGGTATTCAAAGTCTAAAGGACCTTAATTGAGATGTTTTCCAAGTGAAAACACGTCAATTAAGGTCTATTAGACCTCAATCTCCGAAAAATCCCGTGAAGAAATCCCTAATGTGAATTTAGGGTTCTTGGACTTCGATTTTTGATTCGACATTTTCTGGTTGGATTCGAATGGAACAAAGGCTGGTTTGGGTGTGAGGGAGACGAGGTAAAGGTTTTGTGCGAGTTTTAGGGCTAAAGGGAAGGCGCCGCCACCGGAATCTCGCGGCGGCGGCTAGGGTTCATGCCTGGATTTGGAGATTCGAGAGATTTCGGCGTGATTCGAAGGGAAGCGAGTTCATGGTTGGAACGGAGGGGATCTTGGGGTGTTATGGTGTAAATTTTGGGTTATTTGGGCCATCGGAACCGCCGTGAGGCGAATTCCGATGGCGGGAGGCGGCGGAGCTTGGGGGGTTCTTCATCTCTAAGGTTCAAAGTTGATTTAGGGGAAATGAAGATGGATTTGGGATTTTGGTACCCAAAAATGCAAGGTTAATCCTGGGCCGTTAGATCATGAGGGATCAACGGCCAGGATTTGATTTAATTGGGTCCGGGTTTTTTTTAATCCGGGTAATGGACTGGGCGGGTAAAAAAGGGAGAAATCTGGGCCGGATTAATTTAGTTTGAGGCCTTTTTAATCTATTTCTGATTTTAGTCCATTTTCCTTTCTTTTCCTTCTTTTATTCTCCTAATTCATTTCAGACTATATTTTAAAAATCCTAAACTAAATTATAAAACAAAAAATTAAATTATCAAAAGTATTAATTAATCTCCATAACAGTTAAACACACATAATTAAATACCAAACGTAAAATCACACAATTTTACAGCAAATGATAAAAAATGCAAAAAAAACATTATTTTGTGAATTTTTTCATTTTCATAAAACAAACCTAATTACTGTTAATTGTAAAGCTTGAATTTTATGTGCAAAAAATGCAACATTTTTTTTTGTATTTTATATTAATTTAAATAAATAGACATGCACACACAAAAACAAAAAATGCAAAAAATAATAAAATAACACAAAAATCACAAAAATTACGCACAAAAAATAGATAATTTTTTGTTTTGATTTTGTGGGAGTAATTCATGTTAGGCAAAAATCACGTGCTCACAATACTTGTAAATGATGTCTTGAGGGTTAGTAAACCCCGGACTTGCACATCTTAGTGTTGTGTCGAGGTGACTTGCACGCTGGATAACGGGCGTGGGGTAGAGCACCATTGGGGATTGTGACTTGGTCCGTCCCGCATAATAAATAATAACACCTAATTGTTAAAATGAATTGGACTAATTATCATGCTTGGGCTTCGTGCCGATTATTTGAATCCTTCAGGGATTGGTATCATTGTCTTGATAACACTATGCATATTTTATTCTAAATTTAAGGCTTAAAATGGTATTTTTGCTATTCAGCATTTTTATAAGGTTATGAATAACTTGAACAAGGTCTTAATAACATTTTTAGCTGTGAGCTAATATGATATTGTTGCCCGTAGAGCTTTCTTGATTATTTGTTAGACTGATTGGGCCGAGGGCCATATGTTAGGGCATGACATTTCATGTGAGCATATGCATACACATGCATGGATCGGATTGCACGCCGCAGTGGTATACGGATCGGGCTGCGCGCCGCAGCAGGTGTGATATTAATATTGTGCTTGGGTTGTAGGAGCCCCTCCGGAGTCTGAACCCCCACAGTGAGCACGGGTACCCAAATTGGATCGGGCTACGCGCCGTAGCGGTCATATGCATTGCATGGCATACATACATTGGTTTACGTGTACTACGTGGCATAACATTTAGCACTCATACATTATTGGCACACATGCATTAGTTGCCTTATTGACCAGATCTCCTGGTGTAAATTGATAAGGAGTGCTGAGCCCGAGAGGCTGATTTGAGTGCGGACTTGCACTGTTTGAGATTGTATCCAGGTATTGGTATATTATCATGAAAGAAAGTAGCTAAAATTTAGATTTCTAAATAATCTACTCACATACGCTGAAAAGGGATAAAAAGATAGTTCTGTATTGTGTAGCATGAGATAGTGCCTATCGTGGTTTTCTTCCCTTCAGCATTATTTACTTTAATTACTGCTGAGTTGGAAGTACTCACACCCGACTCCCTGCACCTTGTGTGCAGATCCAGGTACATCACAGTGGAGCTGATTCTATTGCGGCTCGGGAGTGCTTTTGGACAGTCGAGGTAGCTGCCAGCGTTCGCAGGACCTGATTCTCCAGTTTGTCCGTATTTTGTTCTGATCATCCCACACTTGTGCACAGTTATATTCACTATTTACACTTTGTATACTCTGTAGAGGCTCATGACTCTTGACCCTTCGGTCTATGGGAGGTGGCACATGTTGGGACTTGGTTCCCTATTTTTAATATATCTATTACTGTTGTGCTTAAATTGGATAAAGTGAGCACGTGGCTCCGTGATTATTGTTGATTGGTCGGGCTGGCCTAGTAGTGTGCTTGGGCGCCATCACGACCGGATTTGGGGTCGTGACAAGTTGGTATCAGAGCATAGGTTTACTAGGCCTCATGAGTCTTGAGCCGGTTGGTAGAGTCTTGTGGATCGGTACGGGGACGCCTGTACTTATCCTCGGGAGGCTACGAACCTTTAGGAAACACTTCACATTTCTTGGAATTCTTATCGTGCGCACTTGATTCAGCTTGAGATATAATTTTGAAATTCCTTCCACACGTCTGTGTACGCTTCAAGCGCTCAGTAATATAATTGCGTTGAGGGCTTGTGATTCCCTGGTCGAGGGGTGAGATATAATCTCCATGAGTTCATGTTGGGCCAGTCGGGAGGACTTGAGGCCGGATCCTTGTCTATGGCTTGAGCACCAAGGTATTAATTTTGCGAGTCGGTATTATGAAGTTCATACGATCGGTACTGATCCTTATTGTGCAAATGGCAGTTTGATAATGGGAGAGCTGTAAGGTATTCAGTTCTTATTGTGATTTGATATGTAGCCCTAGCTATGGGCGTGAGAAATAATTATCATATCTCGTAATTGGAAGGTAAAGTGCCTTATGTGTAGTGGAACGAGTTTAAACTCAGGAAGACTAAAGTGATTTTGATATGTGTTATGATTCGAGCAGGTACAACGCAGGTTCAAGTATAAATTGTGATAATATGATTCGTATAGTATTGAGATTTAATGTTGTTGAAATACATTGTGATATCTTGTTGAGTTGTGGATGTATTTTTTAGAATGGTTTGGTGATTCTCTGGCAGGTGGATAGGCCAATTTACAAAGGAAACTCTGCCGAAATTTTTGAAAAATTTGGGACTTAGAAAGATTTCTGTCACCTAAAGAAAGTGGGCTTATTGGTGGTGCGTGTATATCTGCAAGAACTGCAGAAGAGCTAAGGTCTCCGATGATTCGAGTCTCTGTCAAGGCTTGTAAATGACTTGAGTTTAATCTCATATTAACATTTCGGCATCACTTGAGTAATAATGATATGAGTGGTTGAAAATGCTTTGATAAATGGCTTCGAGCTAAGTTGGGGAGGTTGCTATTGATTAACTGATTGCACTATTGTGTGCTATGTTGATTCTGGCTCTAAGTATGTTGGGAAATTGTAATGACCCAGCCCGTCGTTATGGAAATTTCCACCCCGTTACCTTGCATTAACATATCTTATGCTTCTATATCAGTGTTAGAACCTATCGGGTGAGTTAGGAGTGAATTGAATTAAAAATGAAGCAAATAGCATGTTTGAAGGAAGTTTGAATATGGAAAGTCAACCTAGAGTTGACTATCGAGATAGAGTGCTCGAAATCGGATTCTGATGATTCGACTAGTTTCAAGGGATCATTTATGACTTAGGAGAGCAATCGGAATTGAATTTGGAGATCCGGTGTAGAAATAGGCTTGAATTGGCTAAGGTTGAATTTTGGCGAAATCCGATCGATAGGTGAGATTTTGATCCGGGAGTCGGAATGGAATATTCCGACAGTTGCAGTAGTTCCGTTAGGTGATTTTGGATATGCGTGCAAAATTTCAGGTCATTCGGACATCGTTTGGTCGGGTTTTTGATCGAATGTGAATTTTTGAAGTTAAAGTTAAACTTAAGCTTAAATTTGTTGAAAATGGACGATTTTGATGTTAACGATAGAGTTTTGATGATTGGAACAAGTTCGAATAAGGTTATAGGGCGTGTTGGTTCTTTTGGTTGAGGTCCCGGGGGCCTCGGGTGAGTTTCGGGGTGGTTTCGGACCATTTCTAGGCCATTTTTAACTGATGGTTTATGTCTGTAGCAGTGTTCTACGCGATCGCGGACAATGGGACGCGATCTCGGTGAGTAAAATGTGCGAAAAATATTAATGAATCGCGATCGCGTGAAATGCTCCGCGATCGCGAAGAAGGGCAATTTCTGTTGCATGGAACCTACTTCGGAAGCTCATATCTTTTTATCTACAAGGAATTTTAAGGTGCTTCAAAAACGAAAGTTGTAGCTCATCGTGTCTAGTTTTTCGAAAGCTAACGTAATATTGATTTGGACGTGTGTGTAAGTAGTTATGGACGTTACACTATAGGGTGTCCGAGAAGGATCTCTAATACACATGTATAAATTGGGAAGCTTATATCTCGAAATGTATACGGATTCAGACAATGAGTATCAAATAATGGTTATAGACCTATGTTTCTAGTTTCCAGAATATCAAACCATTCATCATTCGGAGTTGTGTGCAAATAGTTATGACCATTATACTGAAGCCTGTCCGAAGGAACCGAAATTTGTTCACCGCGATCGCGAAGCCTTTCCCGCGATCGCGAAGGGTAAATTTTGGGCCATTCCCGCGATCGCGATGAGTAATATGCCTGGGCAGAATGTTTTTAAAACATTCCAGTCGCGAAATCAACCCATTTTCCACCATTTTTGGTCATTCTTGCGAGCTTTTGGACGGGAATTGAAGGGATTTCGATGGGGAATCATTGGAGGTAAGTTTTATGAGTTAAATACATGACTTTATCAAAGAATCTTCCATTAATTCTCTGAATTTGGGTAAGAAATCAAGAAAATTAGGGCTTTGAATAAAAATTTTAAAATGGGGATTTGAAGGACCATTTGTTGTCCGAATTGGGAGTTCTTGGTATGTACGGACTCGTGGAGAGACGAGGATTCCGAAAATGTGAGTTTCATAATTTTTTGAGATGTGGGCCCGGGGCTCGGGTTTTGCCAATTTCGTGATTTCTGATATTTTTCGAGTTCTTTCGATTGGGTGATGTTCCATTAGCCTATTTTGATATATTTGTGCTAATTTGTGCTAGTGTTGACGTGTGTGGATGCCGGTTCGAGGAGCTAAGGTGTCGCGGGCATGAGCTTTCGTCGGTTCGAGGTGGGTAATACTTGTAAATGATGTCCTGAGGGTTAGTAAACCCCGGACTTGCACATCTTAGTGCTGTGTCGAGGTGACTTGCACGCCGGATAACGGGCGTGGGGTAGAGCACCATTGGGGATTGTGACTTGGTACGTCCCGCGTAATAAATAATAACACCTAATTGTTGAATGGAATTGGACTAAATATCATGTTTGGGCTTCGTGCCAATTATTTGAATCCTTCAGGGATTGGTATCACTGTTTTGATAACACTGTGCATATTTTATTCTAAATTTAAGGTTTTAAAATGGTATTTTGCTATTCAGCATTTTTATAAGGGTATGAAAAAACTTGAACAAGGTCTTAATAATATTTTAGCTGTGAGCTAATATGATATTGTTGCCCGTAGGCTTTCTTGATTATTTGTTAGACTGATTGGGCCGAGGGCCATATGTTAGGGCATGACAATTTATGTGAGCATATGCATACACATGCATGGATCGGATTGCACGCCGCAGTGGTATACGGATCGGGTTGCGCGCCGCAGCAGGTGTGATATTAATATTGTGCTTGGGCTGTAGGAGCCCCTCCGGAGTCTGAACCCCCACAGTGAGCACGGGTACCCAAATTGGATCGGGCTACACGCCGTAGTGGTCATATGCATTGCATGGCATACATACATTGGTTTACGTGTACTACGTGGCATAACATTCAGCACTCATATATTATTGGCACACAAGCATTAGTTGCCTTATTGACCCGATCTCCTGGTGTAAATTGATAAGGAGTGCTGAGCCCGAGGGGCTGATTTGAGTGCGGACTTGCACTGCTTGAGATTGTATCCAGGTATTGGTATATTATCATGAAAGAGATTCCTAAATAATCTACTCACATATGCTTGAAAGGAATAAAAAGATAGTTCCGTATTGTGTAGCATGAGATAGTGCCTATCATGGTTTTCTTCACTTCAGCATTATTTACTTTTATTACTGCTGAGTTGGAAGTACTCACACCCGACTCCCTGCACCTTGTGTGCAGATCCAGGTACATTACAGTGGAGCTGATTCTATTGCGGCTCGGGAGTGCTTTTGGACAGTCGAGGTAGCTGCCAGCGTTCGCAGGACCTGATTCTCCAGTTTGTCTGTATTTTTGTTATGATCATCCCACACTTGTGCACAGTTATATTCACTATTTAAACTTTGTATACTCTGTAGAGGCTCATGACTCTTGACCCTTCGGTCTATGGGAGTTGGCACGTGTTGGGACTTGGTTCCCTGTTTTTAATATATCTATCACCGTTATGCTTAAATTGGATAAAGTGAGCTTGTGGCTCCGTGATTGTTGTTGATTGGTCGGGCTGGCCTAGCAGTGTGCTGGGCGCCATCACGACCGAAATTCTGGTAAAGGTTATGGTGCTTCGTAGATCTGATGAAGTACTAGGGTGTTTTGAACTGCTGTTGGCAAAGAATATTCACCGTATAGAAAAGAAAGATAGCCGATTGTATCTGTAAGTAATCACGTTCTGCGATGTCAGAGTTCTAATAAAACACGAGTGGGTCTACTCAATAGGACCGTTGAATTACAGCTGAATAAGGGTGAATGATGCCGAGAATGGTTTTGCAGTGTTCAAGATTTTGCTTGTAACGGTCAGATGCCTTAATCGTGCATGTGGCTAAAGATGTTGGTTTCGTTAGAAGAGATCAAGACTTGTGTTATATCAAGTGAATGAAAGGATTCTATGTAACTGTATTGGAAGGTAGCGATAACGAATTCAAATTGCATAAAGTTCTTCAAAATAAAGTGTGGTAGAATGTGGTACTTTTGGGAAACATTGCGAGATGAATCAGAAAGGAAACTGGGTAAATGGAATGACTTGTTAATAAACCAGAATGGTATAAAAAGGAATACGATTGATTCCTGGTATGTGGTTGAAGTAATGAGTCTTGCAGACATTGCAGCAAAGCTCTTGAGTGCTGACAGTTGTGTAACTTGATATGGGTATAAGGACTCAGTCCTGGCAGTTAAACTTGTGCAACGAATGGGAAGAAAGAGTGTGATGTGTTTTACCGGGATTTGAAAATAAGTATATTTCCTGTTGATATGCAAGGCTTGGAAAGTCCTTGACTAGTTGAGTGCGCCGATGTTTGAGGCGGAGGAAAGGGATATGAATTTCCATGTTGTCTTAGTGTGATATGGTATACACGAAGTGTTAAGGAAAGTTGATAATGGAATATTCAAGGTTTTGAGACCAGTTCATAATATACGGGAAGTCAATAAAATTATTGAGCAGCGCGGGCAGTTGCAGGTGATTTAAGAATCAATCTTTCTGATGATTTATGAAAATGGTACTGCTATTCTATTAACTTGGCAGGGAATATGATCCAAAAAGGACAAGGTAATGTAAACTGATGATATCCAGTGGTATGGTGGTATTCTCTTGTTGATCGACTATAATAACTGAGTCGTTGATGGCATAGTGAAATTTCTGAATGGCTGTCGTGGTATGAGTGGACGCTTGATGTGCGTTATGTAATTGTACGGAGAAGTACAAAATTAGGCATGGTGATTCATGTGTTATATATGTGTTGGAGACTTGAAGTCCTCGTTAGTCCGCATATGCAGTGGTTGTATATCGTGTGCATCGGCACCGTTTTGTGAATTATTGGAAATCGGAAGCCTTAGAGGCTCTCTCTTAACTTGATAAGACGAATTTAGACTATGATACTTGATTGCTGACTAGTTGTCATCGGTCAGGTTGTCTAGACTAATGTGATATGGACTATGTCGGAAAATGGCACAAATTGCGTAGTAGAGAGCATCAGAGTATGCTCCAACAAAGTATTTGTACCCAGGACTAGCGGACGGCTGGTAGGCATTGCTTTATCAGTTGGACCTTAGTGGCGGATGTCAGGGAAGAGGTATCTACCATTGCTTCAGTTCCAGTATTGAGAAACGTTGTCAGATGTGTTTCATGTGGCTGAGCTTGAGGCTATATGTATATATATGTTTGCTATAATGAGAAAATTCGACTCGATATGCATATCCTTTCGCGAGATTTATGCGTGTATCGGGTGGCACGCCGCCACGGGTTATTTGGATCGGGTGGCACGCCGCCACAGGTATGGTATCTGGATCGGGTGGCACGCCGCCACGGGTATGTCATTGGAGCGGGTTGCACGCCGCAACAGAATATTGTGAAATTATAGTTAGTTATAAGCTACCTGGTATACAATACTTCCTCGCTTCTGAGGAAAAGACCGTTTCGAGTATCGCTTGGCGAATGACACATCGGTTGTGTCCTTTCAGGATTTAATAGAATACATTAATTGTTTCACCGTGGGTGAGGTTGATTGCTTGGGTTCAAGACCTAGATCTGTGCGTGGCTAACCGTTTTGAGCTTAGTGGCTTGAGGTGCTTCATGAGTAATAATGTTGGGATAGAATCACGAATCGTGGCAAGGCCACGTGTTATTATGACCTCTCGAGGAGGATTCAAGTACTCTATTTCTATAATGCGAGACGCGACCTCAGTTCTATGTTATGATGGAATAGAGGAATTGAATTGCAGCTCTATTTGCTGGAGACAGTTGTCATGAATTGAGCTGTCGTGATTCGAGTGTGTGCAGACGTTTCTATTGGAGCCTATGTTGTGCTGGTCGTGGCTTAGGCCGGTGTTGAGGTGTCTTATCACCAGTGCGGTGTGTTATAATCGAAATGACCGTTGGAGTCATTAAGGAACACGAGCATATTGGATCTTAGCTTGTTAGAAAGGTAAAAATCGAGGTTTGGCTCCGAAACCTATCGTGGTATGAGTTTTAAAAAGGGAAATAGATTCACGAATGGGTAACCTGAGAGATGGGTTCGGTATATCGCGTGCTTCTACTGCCGAGAGCAGGATATGGAGGTGTTGGAATAAGACTTTATCTTGAAAGAGGTTTTCAGCTAATATTTGGTTATTGTGGCCAGTTGTTGTGATTAGAGGCTATCGTCTCGAGTGATGGGGTTGTCAATACATCATATGATCTCACCCGGAGTAGTGAATATGGGTTATTGCGGTGGATTCGAGTGTATCCTGAGTATAGGCATGGGATTTGCATTTGGCATATGATTTCAGAAAGTGCAATGTGATTTATGGTTCAGATGGTCTGTGAAATTCTGACTGTATGGTGTTTTCGGACTTATGTGAGATAGGGTGACGTATGATCGCCCGGATATATGCTTGGTAAGGTCATTCGGCTATTGGGTTGCTTCCAGTACAACTCTGAGTCCGCTCGAGGACGAGCGTTTGTTTAAGTTGGGGAGAATGTAACGACCCGGCCCGTCGTTACGGAAATTTCCACCCTGTTACCTTGCATTAACATACCTTATGCTTCTATATCAGTGTTAGAACCTATCGGGTGAGTTAGGAGTGAATTGAATTAAAAATGAAGCAAATAGCATGTTTGAAGGAAGTTTGAATATGGAAAGTCAACCTAGAGTTGACTATCGAGTTAGAGTGCTCGGAATTGGATTCTGATGATTCGACTAGTTTCGAGGGATCATTTATGACTTAGGAGAGCAATCGGAATTGAATTTGGAGATCCGGTGTAGTTTTAGGCTTGAATTGGCTAAGGTTGAATTTTGGCGAAATCCGAACGGTAGGTGAGATTTTGATCCGGGAGTTGAAATGGAATTCCGATAGTTGCAGTAGCTCCGTTAGGTGATTTTGGATATGCCTGCAAATTTACAGGTCATTCGGATGTCGTTTTGCCGGGTTTTTGATTAAATGAGCAATTCGGAAATTTTGAAGAAACTTAGGCTTGAATCCGTGTTTAATTGGTGATTTTGATGTTTAGGATGGTGTTTTTATGCTTGGAATAAGTTCTTATCGTGTTTTGGAGTATGTTGGTGGTTTTCGTTGGGGTCCCGGGAACCTCGGGGTGAATCCGGACCATCATCCGGCCATTTTGAACTTGGCAAAATCTGCTGTAAATTGCAGATCACTGTACAGAAGGCTAAGCCTTCGCGTTCGTGAGGGCAAGGCTCGCGTTCGCGTAGGCTGGGGCACTTTTGTCATCGCGTTCGTGAGGAGGGCGGCCGCGATCGCGTAGAAGGAATCTGGGAAGCATCGCGTTCGCGATGGGGTTAGTCGCGATCGCGTAAGAGGAAATAGTGAAGCATCACGTTCGCGTGGATGGAGGCCGCGTTCGCGTAGAAGGACCTCTGGATGGTTGAAGAAATGTGCATCACGAACGCATGGGGCATGTCGCGTTCGCGAAGGGAAAATTGATCAGTGCATCGCGGACGCGTGATAGGTAACGTGAACGCGAAGAGTAAAATGATGCTGGGCATCGCGAACGCGTGGGAGCTCAAGCGAACGAGAAGATCAAATTTGTCTGGCAGTGAGTTGAATTGCAGAACAGAGGGCTCGCGGGTTTCACACCCCAAAAACACAATTTTGAGCCCTAGAGAGAAGAAATCACGGGAAAACGCTGGGAAATTATCGGGTATTCATCGGAGGTAAGTTTCTTGACTCAAAAACATCATTTTATGGTAGAATTAACATCAATCTTCATGAATGTGGGTAATACTTGTAAATGATGTCCTGAGGGTTAGTAAACCCCGGACTTGCACATCTTAGTGCTGTGTCGAGGTGACTTGCACGCTGGATAACGGGCGTGAGGTAGAGCACCATTGGGGATTGTGACTTGGTCCGTCCCGCGTAATAAATAATAACACCTAATTTTTGAAATGAATTGGACTAATTATCATGCTTGGGCTTCGTGCCGATTATTTGAATCCTTCAGGGATTGGTATCATTGTCTTGATAACACTGTGCATATTTTATTCTAAATTTAAGGCTTAAAATGGTATTTTTTCTATTCAGCATTTTTATAAGGTTATGAATAACTTGAACAAGGTCTTAATAACATTTTTAGCTGTGAGCTAATATGATATTTTTGCCCGTAGGGCTTTCTTGATTATTTGTTAGACTGATTGGGCCGAGGGCCATATGTTAGGGCATGACATTTCATGTGAGCATATGCATATACATGCATGGATCGGACTGCACGCCGCAGTAGTATGTGGATCAGGTTGCGCGCCGTAGCAGGTGTGATATTGATATTGCGCTTGAGCTGTAGGAGCCCCTCCGGAGTCTGAACCCCCACAGTGAGCACGGGTACTCAAATTGGATCGGGCTATGCGCCGTAGCGGTCATATGCATTGCATGGCATACATACATTGGTTTACGTGTACTACGTGGCATAACATTTAGCACTCATACATTACTGGCACACATGCATTAGTTGCCTTATTGACCAGATCTCCTGGTGTAAATTGATAAGGAGTGCTGAGCCCGAGAGGCTGATTTGAGTGCGGACTTGCACTGTTTGAGATTGTATCCAGGTATCGGTATATTATCATGAAAGAAAGTAGCTAAAATTTAGATTTCTAAATAATCTACTCACATATGTTGAAAAGGGATAAAAAGATAGTTCTGTATTATGTAGCATGAGATAGTGCCTATCGTGGTTTTCTTCCCTTTAGCATTATTTTCTTGTATTACTGCTGAGTTGGAAGTACTCACACCCGACTCCCTGCACCTTGTGTGCAGATCCATGTACATCACAGTGGAGCTGATTCTATTGTGGCTCGGGAGTGCTTTTGGACAGTCGAGGTAGCTGCCAGCGTTCGCAGGACCTGATTCTCCAGTTTGTCTGTATTTTTGTTCTGATCATCCCACACTTGTGCACAGTTATATTCACTATTTATACTTTGTTATACTCTATAGAGGCTCATGACTCTTGACCCTTCGGTCTATGGGAGTTGGCACATGTTGGGACTTGGTTCCCTATTTTTAATATATCTATTATCGTTGTGCTTAAATTGGATAAAGTGAGCTCGTGGCTCCGTGATTATTGTTGATTGGTCGGGCTGGCCTAGCAGTGTGCTGGGCGCCATCACGACCGGATTTGGGGTCGTGACAATCACCCTTCGTTCTTTTACTCTCATCCTCACCAAATAAGCAAATAAAGTGTACGGCATCACCCTTCATACTTTTACTCTCATCCTCACATCCATGGTACGGCATGATCCTTCGGACATGGTTTAATAACGAGGCACGGCTTGATCCTTTGTGCATAATAAATAACATGGCACGGCATTAACCTTCGTGCATAATCAATAAAACATGGCACGACATTAACCTTCGTGCATAAATAATAAATCAAGGCATGACATTAACCTTCGTGCATAAATAATAAATCAAGGCACGGCACCACCCTTCGTGCATTATCACTCTTCCTCACCCAAATAACAATCACAGTTAAGGGCAAAGAATGAAACAGTAAATCATAAAGCGTCCCAACAAGGGCAATCAATAATCATCTACACAACAAGTCCCGACAAGGGATAACAATAACAATTCTACAACCCGGCAAAAGTTCAACAATTTATCTTCAAATATGTCTCGCAATAAGTATTAACAACGACTCACGGTCATGCTAGACGCCAGTGTGTGGATGCTCGTCACCACAGCCCATACACCGCACTCGATCACATAACACATAGCATATAATCCTATTCCCTCAAGCTAGGATAGAACAAACACTTACCTCGAATGTTTATGAACAATTCAATCCGTGGCAATGCCTTTTCCTTTCAAATTTGGCTCCAATCCAATCGTATCTATACACAATTGATTTAATATCATCAATACTACTCAACAAACTAATTCATAAGGCCAATTACAACTTTTACAACATTCTGCCCGGAATAGTGAATTTCGGCCCTGGGCCCACATGGTCGGAACTCGGGGTTCGGACCAAAATCCGGTTACCCATCCCCCCACGAGTTCAAGTATATGATTTGTTTCAAAATCGGACCTCCATTCGAGGTCCAATTTCCTAATTCATGAAAAACCCTATATTCTACCAAAAATAAGAAATTCTACCATGAAAACCTTTGATTTCTATTGAAAAACATGTTTAATGTTGTTAGGAATTGAAAGAATTAAGTAAAAAGTGACTTACAATTGTTTTGAAGAAGAGGGAGTTCGTGAAAAATCGCCAATGGGTGTTTTTGGGTTGTGAAATGTGAAGAATGAAGCTGGAAATCGTGATTTACAGGTCTCTGTGTTCGCATTTGTGAACATGGGTTCGTAATTGCGAACCCCGACCAATTTTTGGAGTTTGAAAAATAAGCTAAGGCTGGGAAGTTTGCATTTGCGAAGCCAAGGCAATTCTGGGGCCTTCGCATTTGCGAACAAGGCTGGGCTGAGGGGCCTTCGCATTTGCGAAGAATTCTTCGCATTTGCGAAGAATGGCTTAACACAGAAGGCCTCGCATTTGCGAGGTTTGGTTCGCATTTGCGAACCCAAACAATCCTGGGCGCCCTTCGCATTTGCGATCAAGGGATCGCATTTGCGAACCCTGCCTTGATTTGTCACCTTCGCAATTGCGAGAAATGCTTCGCAATTGCGAAGCCAACAACTGGGTGGAAAACCATCAGTGCAAAAATTCAGAAATTGAACCAACGGCCTATCAAATCTTTACCCGAGGCCCCCGGGATCCAAACCAAACATATACACAACATCAAAAACATATTACGAACTTGTTCGTGCGATCACATCGCCAATATCACATCGTTTTCATCAAATCAAGCCTCAAGTTCATGATTGTCACGACCCTAGTTCACCAATTGTGAACATGTCGTGATGGCACCCAGTCCCCACGACTAGGTAAGCCTAACACGTTGCGGAATATACAAGTTATAAACACTTAAATAAGAAACAGCGAAAAAATAGCATAAAAGATATGTAATCTGTGCCGCTTGGCACATACATCCGTCACACCATGAATAAAATACTACCAAGATCCGGAACCCCACGGTAACACAGACTAAAAGAGAAAATACAACTATGGCTCTATGTGTAAAGAGTATCTAACAACGAAATGAAGAAAGATGTCAACTAGTACTACTAGAATAGAAGGGAAGCCTCCGGATCCGCGGACGTAGCAGATCATACCTCGAAGGTATCCAAATGTGCTGCTGAATCATCTAGTATGAGCTTGTTCTGATGTACCTGGATCTGCACAACAAAAGTGTGCGAAGAGTAGCATGAGTACACCACTGCGGTACTCAGTAAGTGCCAAGCCTAACCTCGATGGAGTAGTGACGAGGGAGGTCAGGGCCCTACTGAGAAACAATAATATAATGATGATAACAAAAATAAATAGTTTAAATGATAATAATTTCCGAAATAACAACAATAAGATGATTACTGCAACTATCTACAATTAAGCTAACAACAAATAACCAACTCAATAAAACAAATCCAGGACCTGTGGGAATTGAACCCACAGTCCCATTCTCAGTACCTCTGCGTCTCCGGGAATCGAACCCACAACCCATGTCTCAATAATATCTCAATAACTCATGATCTCCGGGAATCGAACCTGCAATCCCTACCAATAATTCAGGATCTCGGGAATCAAACCCGTAGTCCACATTTCAATAATCTCAGGATCTCGGGAATCGAACGCGTAGTCTACATTTCAATAATCTCAGGATCTCGGGAATCAAACCCGTAGTCCACATTTCAATAATCGTAGGATCTCGGGAATCGAACACGTAGTCCACATTTCAATAATCTCAGGATCTCGGGAATCAAACCCTTAGTCCACATTTCAATAATCTCAAGATCTCGGGAATCGAACCCGTAGTCCACAACCACAGCAAGTAAAAGAATACACAGAGAGAAGTATAATATGCTTAACGATAACTTCGCTCGATGAACAGCGCCAGCGATTACCAAGAAAACTCAAGTAAGTCAATTAAGCAACTAGACAGTTAGATACTATCTAATCATGCTTTTCTAACTACTACCGGGTAGGAATATCGAATTTAACAGCTAAAAACAGAAATATCACTCATTGAACATTTTGAGTAAAGTATGTGTTCAACAACCAGCGCATGTACACGCTCGTCACCTCGCGTACAAGGCATTTAAAGTATCACAATAATATCCTAGGGGTGAAAGTCCCCCACACGAAGTTAGACAAGCCACTTACCTCAATTCCGGTACGAAACCGCTAAGAAATAACCCTCTTGCCAAGAATGTCGGCCTCCACAAGTGTAGTATCTGATAAAAATCAATAGAATCACATCAAAATAGGCCAATTGGGCATTACCCAATCAAAATACTCAAAATACACCAAAACCCACAAGTTGCCAAAACCCGATTTTCGGTACGCTTATCGAAAAATCACGAAAATTATATTTTCGGGTTCCTTATAAATCGGACTCCGTTTGCCCATTCAAATCAAAGATTTTCTAACATTTAGTCCTAGGGCTCAAACCCACCTTTAATCTTCCAATTTCAGTGAAATAATCACGGATTTCATGATAAACCAACGAATTAAGGTCAAGAAACTTACCCCCGATGATTTCCCGATGATATCCCAGCTTTTCCCCTTCAAAATCCTCTCTTGGAGCTCAACAATGGCGGTTTTGGTGTGTTAGGCCGCGACTGAAATGTTCTGGACTTAAAGTCTCTGCCAGGCCATTTTACTCTACGCGATCGCAGCACTGGGCTTGCGATTGCGATGCACAAAATATAGGCGGCCTAATTTTTCCTCTACGCGATCGCGTGATCCTGGACGCGATCGCAGTGCACAACTCAACGACCCTATGCGATCGCATGGCCATCTCCGCGATCGCGGAGAGCAAACTCGTCCGGCTCCCCAAACTACCCTACGCGATCGCATAAAACCTCACGCAATCGCAGTGCTTCAACCTCCAGACTTACGCGATCGCACGCCCCACCTTGCGATCGCAGAGCTCCGGGCTTTTCCCTTACGCGATCGCATCCCAGACATCGCGATCGCGATATATCATCACCACACCTTACGCGATCGCGTGGCCATCTCCGCGATCGTGGAGAGCAAAATTGCTCTGCAATAATTGCAGCAGAAACAGCAGTGCCTTTTGGCACAAATTGGTCCGTTTGGACCCCCGAATTCATCCCGAGGCTCCCGGGACCCCAACAAAAACCACCTAACATACTCCAAAACACGATACGAACTCATTCAAATCATAAAAACACGTCTAATAACATCAAAACCCATAATTCACATCGAATTCAAGCCTAAATTTCTTAAAACTTTCCGAATTGCACATTCGATCTAAAACCCGACCAAACGACGTCCGTATGACCTGAAAATTTGCGGACATATCCATAATCACATAACGAAGCTACAGAAATTGTCGGAATTCCATTCCGACCCCCGGATCAAAATCTCACCTATCGTTCGGATTCGCCAAAATTTCAACCTTCGGCATTTCAAGCCTAATTGAGCTAAGGACGTCCAAAATACATTCCGAACGCGCTCCCAACCCCGAAAACACCCAACGGAGCTAATGGAACCATCGGATTTCCGTTCCGAGATCGTCTTAACACTGTTCTGGCTACGGACCATTTTCTAGCTTTAAAGCTCTCATTTAGGGACTAAGTGTCCCAAAATGCTCCAAATTTCAGAACCGACTCTCCCGGCAAACCACAATAGCAGAAATGAACTTAGGGGAATAGTTAAATTAGGGATTGGGGCGTAATTTTCTAAAACGACCGGTCGGGTCGTTACATCTTCCCACACTTAAAAGATTCGTTCGTCCTCGAACGAGCATAGAAAATATACCCGGAGTAGTGAAAAGATGAGGGTACTGGCTGCGCATATCCTGCTCAGTCTCCCAAGTCGCCTCCTCGACCGGCTGGCCCCGCCACTGAACCTTTACCGAAGCGATGTTCTTTGACCTTAGCTTTCTGACCTGCCTGTCTAGAATGGCTACCGGCTCCTCAACATAAGACAGATCCTTGTCTAGCTGAACAGAAGTGAAATCCAACACATGCGACGGGTCACCATGGTATCTCCGGAGCATGGAGACATGAAATACGGGGTGAACTCCAGCTAGACTAGGAGGTAAGGCTAACTCATAGGCAACCTCCCCAATACGCCTCAAAATCTCAAAAGGACCAATAAATCTGGGACTCAGCTTCCCTTTCTTCCCAAACCTCATAACGCCCTTCATGGGTGAGACTCGAAGCAGAACCCGCTCACCAACCATAAAAGCCACATCGCGAACCTTCTTGTCCGCATAACTCTTCTCTCTAGACTGGGCTGCACGAAGTCTGTCCTGAATCACCTTGACCTTGTCCATAGCCTCCTGAACCATATCAGTACCTAGCAACCTGGCCTCGCCCGGCTCAAACCAACCCACGGGAGACCTGCACCTCCTACCATATAGGGCATCATACGGTGCCATCTGAATACTAGACTGGTAGCTGTTGTTATAAGCAAACTCCGCCGGTGGCAAGAAGTGATCCCATGAACCTCCAAACTCAATCACGCACGCACGGAGCATATCCTCCAAAATCTGAATAGTGCGCTCGGATTGCCCATCAGTCTGGGGGTGAAAGGCTATGCTCAACTCCACCCGAGTACCTAACTCCCGCTGTACAGCTCTCCAGAACCGTGAAGTTAACTGAGTGCCTCTATCTGAAATGATGGAAACTGGAATACCATGCAGCCGAACTACCTCCCTGATATAGATCTCCGCCAGTCGCTCCGATGAATATGTAGTGCTCACCGGTATAAAATGGGCGGACTTGGTCAGCCGATCCACAATGACCCAAATAGAATCAAACTTCCTAACCGTCCGTGGAAGTCCGGATACAAAGTCCATGGTAATGCGCTCCCATTTCCACTCGGGAATCTCAATCTGCTGCATCAATCCACCCGGACGCTGATGCTCATACTTCACTTGCTGGCAGTTGAGGCATCTGGAAACATAATCAACTATATCCCTCTTCATCCGCCTCCACCAGTAATGCTGTTTCAAGTCCCGATACATCTTCGCGGCTCCCGGATGGATGGAATACCGCGAGCTATGGGCCTCTGCTAGAATCAGCTCTCGAAGATCATCTACATTGGGCACACAGGATGCGCCCCTGCATCCTCATAACTCCATCATCTCCGATGGTAACATCTCGAGCATCACCACGCCGAACTCTATCCCGGAGGACAAGCAAATGAGGGTCGTCGAACTGACGCTCCCTGATGCGGTCAAATAGAGAAGACCGAGAAATCACACAAGCCAGAACCCGACTGGGCTCCGAAAGATCCAGTCTAACAAACTGTCTGGCTAAAGCCTGAACATCCATCGCCATACACTACTGAAAAATCATCCTACGGTAACGGTTGTAAAACCGTTCCTATAGACTGCCTAACCGTTGCCATATCGCTATGGTAACGGTTTACAGACCGTTCCATCAGCCGTCGTGGCAATAGGTCTACGGGAACGGTTCGTGCGACGGTTTGCATCTCCGTGGTCATAGATGAATCTATTGTAACGATTTTTCATTTTCTCTATTGGAACGGTTATATTTTCCAACTGTAACGGTTCCTAACCGTTACCATACTATCCACTGCAACATTTTTATAAGCTATTGTTACGGTTATATATGGATATAACAACGGTTCTGTTACCCTATTGCAACGGTTTTTGGTTTTGTGGGAACGGTTATTATTTCATTATGGAACGGTTTATATGACCTATTGCAACGGTTTTTGTTTTAGTGGGAACAATTAATATTTTATTATGGAACGGTTTATATGACCTATTGCAACGGTTTTTGTTTCTAGGGAACAATTAATATTTTATTGTGGAACGGTTTATATGACCTATCGCAACGGTTTTAGTTTCTATGGGAACGGTTAATATGACCTATCGCAACGGTTTTAGTTTTCTGTGGGAACAATCCAATTGATACAAAAAAATATAGCCCCTGTAATAAATAAATATTTATGTATATATAAAATAAATTATAACAACACTAAAAATTTTATAATCATAAAATCAAACTTTTAATAATACGAATTATCCATCAAGCAAATAGTATTCATATAAAGCAAATGTTCTACCCCAAATGCATAAGTTTAATACATTTCAAGAGAGTAATTAGTTTCAAAAAGGTTGATAACAAAAGATTCCTATAGAACATTCATCTATAGCAATTCAAAATTCAATCTCAAGTAAGGTCTAGTTCTTCACTTCCATCATCTTCTTCGATTTCTGGATTTACTCTACCTACAAAAGAGGATAAATAAAGTCATTAATCTTCAAGATAAACTAAGCCATAGCTTGAAAATAAAAAATACATCACACTGGACAGAATTCAAGGCAACAGCTAAAATGTCATTGCTGGACAGAATTTAATATGATAGCTGTTGAAATTAAAGCTGGAACATGAACAAGGCAACAGGAAAAATGAAAAACATTTGGCTCAAGCTGCACACTGTAGAAGTCACAGGAAGTCTCTCTTAAATGCTTTCTCTTGCAGCTTAGGATATTGACAAGGGCTTGTACTGCTCAGAGCACCATCTCAAAATTTGGTACAGAAGTTGTGGGATTTCCTAGAATGGAAAGTATCGAGTAAATTGTGACAGACGAAATTATATACTTTAGCATGAAATAGAGAACTCCAAGTATAAGTTTCAGGTAGAATGTGTTATAAGGATAAGAAGACTTTGTCAAAGTATGTTGTTGCCTTCAATTTTATGTGATAAGCTTAGGCCTCGTCTCCTTGGAAACTTTAGAGGCTTTTCAAGAGAAGCCATCAAAGTTTCGGCTGGAAATCTATGTTTCCCAGACTTTTTTCTTAAAACTATAAAGATTTTTTTTCTGAGTTGACTTGAATGTTTCATGTTCTTGTAGTTCATTATCCTCTCTTGTCTTTTCTTCTTTCAGATGCAACATACATAATCATTTAGAGCAGGAGTCAGTTGGCCCTACTGTGTCATGTTAGCTCAGTTTCCTATTTTTATGGTGTTCGGCTTATTAAGTCTGCAAGCTTTTAATCTTATCTTTATGTGATCACATAGACGATACAACTGATTCTTTATTTCGATCACTTTCTGAACAAGCTCAACCTTCAAAACTCATACCACGTGAGAGAAACAGTACTTAATTCTAAACTCTCTTATCTTATCTTTTAAAATAGAACTTTTCCTATAAAATCGAACCTTAAACTCCAACTAGTACCCAATAACATATCAAACATTTGGACAACTTCCCAACATTTCCATAGATACAGCAATGACAATAGTGCTATTTAGTTATACCAACAGCACAAAGCAAATTACTAACAACACTAAGAGAGCAGTCAACACTTGCAACTTTAGGAAGCAACAACCATTCAACATTGGGGACAATAATCAGTAAAAAGAATACAACAAAGAAAAAATCACTTGAAACCTTAATACTCTTTTCTAAAACAATGAGCTCATGAGACTTCTGACTATACTATTGCCTACCGAGGTTTAGCAACTCACTAACTTCGTAGATAGCAACACCAACTTGGCTGACTTAAAATGAAATTATCATTTATTAGCACTTCATCGCGAAAAATCAAAATGCAAATTTAGATGATTAAGATTTGAGTTACTTCCAAACTACGCTAGCTAACACTACTTCCAAACTAGTTCTTTTAAATTCAAGTGAAGTTGATTGTTATAATATTTGGTACGTACTGACCTTGATTGTTACTACCAGCAGATGGTCGACTGTTTAGTTGAACAGCAGCTTGTTGTGCAGCAGAAGAATCTACAGGTGAACGTGCACTGAACCTTAACATGTCAGGATCAAGTCGCAAATCTGGGTTCAGACGCTGAAGTCGTGCGATGACGTTCATTGTAATATTTTGTTCCATAGTATCCTTTTGTTCGTTCAACTTTTCATGCAATCTTTGTTGCATTCTCTCTTCCATTTCCTCCATTTTTTGCTGCATCCTCTCGTCAGAAGATCCAAGATTCCCTTTTTGCCCTTTTAACACAGTATTGGTAACCCCTCGTCCATACAATCTCACGCGACCTGGATGTTCAGGTCCCATAACTGATGTAAAAGCATCAATTGAATGATTGTCACCTTCACTTCCCTGAGTAGATTGCATTCTCTCCATTTCAGCCTACAAACCAAATGCGAGAAAAAAAATTTAAGTAACTAAAGTTGAATTAATAATTAAGAATAAATAAATAAGCATGACAAACTTTAAACTAGAAATTTCATAGAATTTTACTAGTCGTATTGTCATATGAGCTTTTGTATACACGGCCAAGTTTTCTTTTTCTTGTTGCCACAAACATGTCCTTACTTGATACAGTATCTGAAGTATCAGAGATTTCCTTCTTTTTTTTTCTAGTTACATGAAAACAAGTATAAGAATCTTTCCATATAAAGTTAGCAAGTCCATAATGTTAAAAAAATAAGAAAGATACAACATCAAACCTCGCGAATTAGAGCAAAAGGTGTTCTGCCAGCTGTGTGTGGACACTTCAACTTATTTCGATTCACTATATTGGTTTCGGACATTTTCTGCAATTATATGTATATCAATGATAAGCAACAAAGTCCCTGATGATGATTCTAGTCCTAATGCAGCATCTTTTGCTTTATACATGTGTAAAAGCAATCTACACAAATGTTAATTTAGAGATGAACTCTTCACTAGTGGTCAATATTTTGGAAGGGACTTGAACCCTCCTTGGAAACTGAAAGATGAAATCCAGAAGATGAAAGAAATCATACAAGACTGCTGAATTGTTTGAAAAACCAGCAGGTTCAAAAGACTTTAGTTATCATCAATTTCAACTGCATATCGCACTACTCATTTATACTGCTACACCTACTGTGGCCAACTTCTCTTAAATGCTATAAAAATTGAGTAACATGTCCTCTATTGCAAGTTGAAATAATCAAAGACGTCAACCTATATTTTTAAATGGCTAACATCGTGCAAGAATGGCTACGTTACTTGATATAACATCGTGCAAGTTGTCATCTTTTGTGTTTGATTAATTATCATATGGCCATAATAGTTACTTACTAAAGTTTAGGTCATCTTGGATAGGTTCAATTCGTATTCGGGATTAGATTATCCATTATCCTGTGTTATTTTAAATAAGTATATTTTCACTTTTTAGTTTGGCATAATTTCGGGCCAATTTGTCTTTGAGGTGGCTAGTTTAATTTTGTGATTTCGATTTCGATTCTGAATGTTTTGGGGTAGGCTAATGTAGTTGTGTTGAATAAAGTAGTGGTAATTAATTCAGGTGCCTACAATTGGTATGGATATGTGTATTTTAGTTGATTAATTCTTGTTAGAACACTATAGAATAGGACCTTAATATCACTTTCAAAGTTAGAAAGCAGTGACTTTAGGAATAAGTAGAAAAGTCAGGGTTAAACAAGAAAAAATGATGGACTATTGTGTCAAATAAAAAATCTGAAGTTGCTCTTCTTTGTGCCTATAAAAGGGCATTCCTATACCTTGAAACACAAGTTTTTGCACCCCAAAAATTCCCACCAAAAGATCTCTCTAATTTTAGATCTGAATTTGAAACTCAAACCCTCAAAAATCCCAAAAAACAATAAAAATCAGTAGAAAAACAAAAAAACAATCTCTATTTGATTGAAGTTTAAGCTTAATTAGGTTCCCGCCAAAATGTATCTTCAATATTGGGACAATTCTCTTCCTCCAGATCATTTAAATCAACAGGTACTTTACTCCTTGCATAATAAACATCTTTCTCAATTGGATCCTCCACATAAAAAACTTGATAAACTTGTGATGCCAACACAAAAGGGTCATCTATACTGCATAATCTATTGAAGTACACCCTAGTTAACCCATAATCATCTATTTCATTACGAAACCAATCACATCTAAACAATACAACACTAAAAGAATCCCAATAATCAATCTCAATGATATCCTTAATCACTCCATAATAGGTAACCTCGCCATCGACGGGATTTTGGTCCCTAGCACTAGCAAAACTATCGGTTGTTGCCGATAAAGTCACTCCACTATTTTGAGTCTTGCCTCGGGAATCCCGTTCTTTAGTATGAAATCGGTATCCATTAATAAAATATCCCGTATATCTTTTGGCTATTGTATTAGGTCCTTTGGCTAGCCATCTTAAATAATCCGGCAACACAATATTTTTAACTTTTTCTTTAAACCAATTGCTGAATTCCCGACTATGATCCCTTGCTCTTACCCATGCATTTGATCTACTATGATTAACAATTAAATTCTTATGTTCCCTACAATCAAGAACACTTCAAGTTTAATCATATATTAAAGAAAAATATATATATAAAAATATAAATATTAATATAATTTATCTTACTCTATAAACTTTTCCATTTGTTCATCTCCAGTATTGAAAAGAGCATACCGATGTGCTTCAAAGCATAACTGTGAATCCATGAGAAAAGTATTTTTTTTCTTACTTCCAATTGGATGGCCTATATTAGGGAATATAGGTGACAAATTTTGAGAGCACTCATCATCCACAGTTTGGTACCTACTGAATTTTGTCTTCACGCCATCATGTAAATATCTCGAAAAAAAAGTCAAGCACTCATCGGCCAAAAACCCCTCTGCTATTGACGCTTCTGGACTAGATCGATTGCGTACAAAGGCCTTGTACTTACATAGGTTCCTCTCAATGGGATACATCCAACGAAGATGAGCCGGACCCCCAAGCTTAATTTCATTCACCAAATGAATAGGCAAATGTGGCATTATGTCAAAAAATGTTGGATGGAAAATCTTTTCAAGCTCACATGTTATTTCAACAATTTCAGACTGCATTGTTTCAAGATCTTTTCGCCTTATGACCTTACTACATATAGCTCTAAAGAAATTTCCCAACCTAATCAAGGCCAATGAAACATTTTTGGGCATCACTTTTCTAACAGCAATCTGGAGCAAGTAATGCATTATAAAATGGGCATCATGACTTTTGTACCCTGATATTTTCATCTCCTTCACTTGCACGCGTTCTGAAATATTCGAAGCACACCCTTTTGGTAATTTAGCATTTTTCATGACAGTACAAAACAAACTTTTCTGTTTTGGTTCCATGTAGAAACAAGATTTAGCCAAACTTATAGTTCCATTATTATTTATTCTTGGTTGCAGCTCCTTTCGTATCCCCATTTCTTGTAAGTCATAGCGAGATTTTTCATGATCCTTTGATTTTCCATCTATTTCTAATAATGTCCAAAGCAAACTATCACATATGTTTTTCTCGATGTGCATCACATCAAGATTGTGCCTTAATTTGTTATGCACCCAATATGGTAATTCGAAAAAAATGGATCTCTTTCTCCACGGACCCTTATCACTCCGAGGCCTTTTTTTAGCTCTCTTTTTTATCTGTGAGGGAATAGGAAGCAGTAGTTTAGACTTTTTATGCCAAGAATGTCGCACGACAAGGAATCCAAAAGAAATGAAGATTTTCCTAAACAGTTACATAGCCTCTCGTAGATAAATACAGACGTGTCCGTATCGATCAACGAGACTCTAAGTAACCGGTCTGTGTCCCGTGACTCCTATGAACCTAGAGCTCTGATACCAACTTGTCACGACCCTAGTTCACCAATTGTGAACATGTCGTGATGGCACCCAATCCCCACGACTAGGTAAGCCTAACACGTTGCGGAATATACAAGTTATAAACACTTAAATAAGAAACAGCGGAAAAATAGCATAAAAGATATGTAATCCGTGCCGCTTGGCACATACATCCGTCACACCATGAATAAAATACTACCAAGATCCGGAACCCCATGGTAACACAGACTAAAAGAGAAAATACAACTGTGGCTCTATGTGTAAAGAGTATCTAACAACGAAATGAAGAAAGATGTCAACTGGTACTACTAGAATAGAAGGGAAGCCTCCAGATCCGCGGACGTAGCAGATCATACCTCGAAGTCTCCCAGAAAGCTGCGGAATCACCTAGCACGAGCCTGCTCTGATGTACCTGGATCTGCACAACAAAAGTGTGCAGAAGAGTAGCATGAGTACACCACGGCGGTACTCAGTAAGTGCCAAGCCTAACCTCGATGGAGTAGTGACGAGGAAAGTCAGGGCCCTACTGAGAAACAATAATATAATGATGATAACAAAATAACAGTTTAAATGATAATAATTTCCGAAATAACAACAATAAGATGATTTCTGCAACTGTCTACAATTAAGCTAACAACAAATAACCAACTCAATAAAACAAATCCAGGACCTGTGGGAATTGAACCCACGGTCCCATTCTCAGTACCTCTGGGTCTCCGGGAATCGAACCCGCAGCCCATGTCTCAATAATATCTCAATAACTCAGGATCTCCGAGAATCGAACCCGCAGTCCCTACCAATAACTCAGGATCTCGGGAATCAAACCCGTAGTCCCTACCAATAAATCTCAGGATCTCCGGGAATCGAACCCGCAGTCCACATTTCAATAAATCTCAGGATCTCCGGGAATCGAACCCGCAGTCCACATTTCAATAATCTCAGGATCTCGGGAATCGAACCCGTAGTCCACATTTCAATAATCTCAGGATCTCGGGAATCGAACCCGTAGTCCACATTTCAATAATCTCAGGATCTCGGGAATCGAACCCGTAGTCCACATTCCAATAATCTCAGGATCTCGGGAATCGAACCCGTAGTCCACAACCACAGCAAGTAAAGGAATACACAGAGAGAAGTATAATATTCTTAACGATAACTTCGCCGATGAACAGCGCCAGCGATTATCAAGAAAACTCAAGTAAGACAATTAAGCAACTAGACAGTTAGATACTATCTAATCATGCTTTTCTAACTACTACCGGGTAGGAATATCGAATTTAACAGCTAAAAATAGAAATATCACTCATTGAACATTTTGAGTAAAGTATGTGTTCAACAACCAGCGCATGTACACGCCCGTCACCTCGCGTACAAGGCATTTAAAGTATCACAATAATATCCTAGGGGTGAAAGTCCCCCACACGAAGTTAGACAAGCCACTTACCTCAATTCCGGTACGAAACCGCTAAGAAATAACCCTCTTGCCATGAATGTCGGCCTCCACAAGTGTAGTATCTGATAAAAATCAATAGAATCACATCAAAATAGGCCAATTGGGCATTACCCAATCAAAATACTCAAAATACACCAAAACCCACAAGTTGCCAAAACCCGACTTTCGGTACGCTTATCGAAAAATCACGAAAATTATATTTTCGGGTTCCTTATCTCAATACGAGTCCGTGCATATAAAATTTATCGAAATCGGACTCCGTTTGCCCATTCAAATCAAAGATTTTCTAACATTTAGGCCTAGGGCTCAAACCCACCTTTAATCTTCCAATTTCAGTGAAATAATCACGGATTTCATGATAAACCAACGAATTAAGGTCAAGAAACTTACCCCCGATGATTTCCCGATGATATCCCAGCGTTTCCCCTTCAAAATCCTCTCTTGGAGCTCAACAATGGCGGTTTTGGTGTGTTAGGCCGCGACCGAAATGTTCTGGACTTAAAGTCTCTGCCGGGCCATTTTACTCTACGCGATCGCAGCACTGGGCTTGCGATCGCGATGCACAACATATGGGCGGCCTAATTTTTCCTCTACGGGATCGCGTGATCCTGGATGCGATCATAGTGCACAACTCAATGACCCTACGCGATCGCATGGACATCTCCGCAATCGCGGAGAGCAAACTCGTCCGGCTCCCCAAACTACCCTACGCGATCGCATAAAACCTCACGCGATCGTACTGCTTCATCCTCCAGACTTACGCAATCGCACGCCCCACCTTGCGATCGCAGAGCTTCGGGCTTTTCCCTTACGCGATCGCCTCCCAGACATCGCGATCGCGATACATCACCACCACACCTTACGCGATCACGTGGCCATCTCCGCGATCACGGAGAGCAAATTTGCTCTGCAATAATTGCAGCAGAAACAGCAGTGCCTTTTGGCACAAATTGGTCCATTTGGACCCCCGAATTCATCCCGAGGCTCCCAGGACCCCAACAAAAACCACCAACATACTCCAAAATACGATACGAACTCATTCAAATCATAAAAACACGTCTAACAACATCAAAACACATAATTCACATCGAATTCAAGCCTAAATTTCTTAAAACTTTCTGAATTGCACATTCGATCTAAAACCCAACCAAACGACGTCCGAATGACCTGAAAATTTGCGGACATATCCAAAATCACATAACAAAGCTACATAAATTGTCAGAATTCCATTCCGACCCCCGGATCAAAATCTCACCTATCGTTCGGATTCGCCAAAATTTCAACCTTCGGCATTTCAAGCCTAATTGAGCTAAGGACCTCCAAAATACATTCCGAACGCGCTCCCAACCCCGAAAACACCCAACGGAGCTAATGGAAGCATCAGATTTCCGTTCCGAGATCGTCTTAACACTGTTTCGGCTACGGACCATTTTCTAGCTTTAAAGCTCTCATTTAGGGACTAAGTGTCCCAAAATGCTCCAAATTTCAGAACCGACTCTCCCGGCAAACCACAATAGCAGAAATGAACTTAGGGGAACAGTTAAATTGGGGATTGGGGCGTAATTTTCTAAAACGACCGGTCGGGTCATTACAATGATTTTCATACTTTTGGTTTTCAAAACATTCAAACTTGGAACTCAAGGTCCAAAACATATCAAACGACATCCGAATGTCACCAAACTTTGCAGAAAGCACATATATAATATTTAAGACTTGTACCGGGTGTCGGAACCAAAATACGAGCCCGATACCAAGGTCAATTAATTCATTTTCCTTTAACAATTACATCAAAAATAATTTCACAGAAAAATTCATAACTTGGGCTCTAGGCCTCAGAATTCGACTCGGACGCAAGTCCAAGTCCCATATTTTCCTACGGACCTTTCGGGACCATCCAATCTCGGGTCCGGGTCCATTTACCAAAAATGTTGACCGAAGTCAACCATATCAATATTAATATCAAAATTCTTCAAATTTCTCACATTTTTCATAAATTTCAACATAAAAACTTTCCGGCCACATGCCCGGATCGTGCACGTAAATCAAGGCAACATAGAATGAGGTTTTCAAGGCCTCAGAAGCTCGAAATAATTAATAAAATAAGTGATGACCCTTTGGGTCGTCACAATCTCCACCTCTAAAACAACCGTTCGTCCTCGAACGGACAAAAGAAAGAAGTACCGAGTCAGGAAACAAGTGTGGGTAACGGCTCCGCATATCAGACTCGGACTCCCAGGTCGATGCCTCAGGAGGCTGACCTTTCCACTGAACACGCACAGAAGGAAAACACATGTGTGGGATCGCCGGTCTAGAATGGCCACCGGCTCCTCCTCGTAAGATAGTTCATTGTCCAATTGGACAGTGCTGAAGTCTAATACATGTGTGGGATCGCCGTGGTATCTCCGAAGCATAGATACATGAAAAACTGGATGCACGGCTGATACGCTAGGCGGCAAAGCTATTCTGTAAGCCACCCCTTCCACTCTGTCTAGAATCTCAAATGGACCAATATACCTAGGGCTGAGCTTGCCCTTCTTCCTGAACCTCATAACGCCCTTCATAGGCGACACTCGGAGCAGTACTCGCTCACCAACCATGAAATCCACATCTCGAACCTTACGATCCGCATAATCTTCTGTCTGGACTAAGCTGAAGCAATCTTTCATGAATAGTCTTGACCTTATCCAAGGCCTCCTGAACTAAATCTGTACCCAACAACCGAGCCTCTCCCGACTCAAATAATCCGACTGGAGATCGACATCGCCTACCATATAATGCCTCGTACGGGGCCATCTGGATGCTGGACTGGTAGCTATTGTTGTAGGCAAACTCTGCTAATGGTAGAAACTGGTCCCACGAGCCTCCGAAATCAATAACATAGGCTCGAAGCATGTCTTCTAGAATCTGAATAGTCCTCTCGGACTGGCCATCCGTCTGAGGATGAAATGCTGTACTCAACTGAACCTGGGTGCCTAACTCCTGCTGGACCGCTCTCCAGAACCGCGAGGTAAACTGCGTACCCCGATCAGAGATAATAGATACTGGCACCCCATAACGACGAACAATCTCCCTAATGTAAACCTCCGCTAACCTCTCCGACGAGTAGGAGACAGATACTGGAATAAAGTGTGCTGACTTGGTCAGCCTATCAACAATGACCCAAATAGCATCAAATTTCCTCCGAGTCAAGGGAAGTCCAGTAACGAAATCCATAGTGATCCGCTCCCATTTCCACTCGGGAATCTCAATCCTCTGGAAATACACCACCAGGCCTCTGGTGTATATTTCACTTGCTGATAATTTAAACACCGAGCGACATACGCAATGATATCTTTCTTCATTCAGCGCCACCAATAGTGCTACCGTAAGTCCTGGTACATCTTCGCGGCGCCTGGGTGAATAGAATACCGCGAACTGTGGGCCTCCTCTAATAACAACTCTCAAATCCCTTCGACATTGGGCACACAAACTCGACCCTGCAATCTCAATACCCCATCCTCATCTAGATTTACCTTTGTGGCACCTCCCCGCTGTACGGTATCTCTCAAATCACGCAAATGAGGATCATCAAATTACCTATCACGGATACGCTCTAATAGAGAAGAACGAGCGACCGTGCAGGCTAACACCCTGCTAGGCTCAGAAATGTCTAATCTCACGAACTGGTTGGCTACGGCCTGGACATCTAGAGCTAATGGTCTCTGACTGACCGGAATGAATGCAAGACTACCCATGCTGGCATACTTTCTACTCAATGCATCGGCCACCACATTGGCCTTACCTGGGTGATATAATATAGTAACATCATAGTCTTTTAGCAACTCTAACCATCTCCGCTGTCGTAGATTCAACTCCTTCTGTTTGAACAAGTACCGTAGGCTTTTGTGATCGGTGTACACCTCACATGTCACACCATATAGATAATGCCTCCAGATCTTTAAGGCATGAACCACTGCTGCTAACTCAAGATCATGTACTGGATAATTCTTCTCATGTATCTTTAACTGCCTCGAAGCATAAGCGATAACCTTACCATCCTGCATCAATACCGCTCCAAGCCCCGTACGAGATGCGTCACAATAAACTGTATAAGGCCTTGCACCCGTAGGTAGTATCAACACTAGCGCGGTGGTCAAGGCTGTCTTGAGCTTCGAAAGCTCGCCTCACACTCCTCCGACCGCTGAAACTGGACACCCTTCTGGGTCAACCCGGTCATCGGGGCTGCAATAGAAGAAAACCCTCTACAAATCGACGGTAGTAACTCTGCTAATCCCAAGAAACTCCGGATCTCGATCACCGAAGCTGGTCGAGGCCAATTTTGGATCGCCTCAATCTTCTTTGGGTCTACTCGAATACCTTCCACCGATACAATGTGACCCGTAAATGCTACCGAACTCAACCGAACTCACATTTCGAAAATTTGGCATATAGTCGGTTATCTTTCAGAGTCTGAAGAACCACTCTGAGGTGTTGCTCGTGCTCTTCATGGCTGCGGGAGTATACCAGGATGTCATCTATAAAGACTATCACGAACGGATCTAAATAAGGCCTGAACACCCGATTCATTAACTCCATGAATGTCGCTGGGGCATTGGTCAACCCGAAGGACATGACCAAGAACTCATAATGCCCATATCTAGTGCGAAAGGTTGTCTTAGGAATGTCAGCCGCCCTGATCTTCAGCTGATGGTAGCCTGACCTCAAGTCTATCTTTGGGAATACGCTCGCTCCCTGGAGCTGGTCAAATAAATCATCAATTCTCGGCAGTGGATACTTATTCTTTATTGTCACTTTGTTTAATTGCCGGTAATCAATACACATCCGCATCGAGCCATCTTTCTTCTTTACAAATAATACAGGTGCTCCCCAGGGGGAAACACTGGGCCTGATAAAGCCCTTCTCAAGAAGGTCTTGCAACTGATCTTTCAACTCTTTTAATTCCGGCGGGGCCATACGATAGGGTGGAATAGAGATGAGCTGAGTGCCCGGTGCCAGATCAATACAGAAATCAATATCCCTGTCGGGTGGCATGCCCGGCAGGTCCGAAGGAAAAACCTCAGGAAACTCCCGTGCAATAGGGACTGACTCAATAGAAGGAACCTCTGCGCTGGAATCACGAACATAAGCCAGATAAGCTAGACACCCCTTCTCGACCATGCGTCGAGCCTTAACATAGGAAATAACAGTGCGAACGGAGTGGCTTGAGGTACCTTTCCACTCTAGTCGGGGTGATTCTGGCAAGGCCAAGGTCACGGTCTTAGCATGACAATCTAGAATAACATGGTATGGGGACAACCAGTCCATCCCCAATATGACATCAAAATCCACCATATCCAAAAGCAACGGATCAACACGGGTCTCAAGACCCCCAAATATAACTACGCACGAACGATGCACCCGGTCGACTACAATGGAGTCACCCACCGGTGTAGACACAAAAATTGAAATATCCAGAGCATAGCTGGGCACGGCCAAATACGGTGCAAAGTAGGAAGACAAATATTTGTAAGGTTCGATATGTAGATTTGATGGTTGGTGAGCGAGTATTGTTCCGAGTGTCGCCTATGAAGGGCATGATGAGGTTCGGGAAGAAGGGCAAGCTCAGCCCTAGGTATATTGGTCTATTTGAGATTCTAGACAGAGTGGGAGGGGTGGCTTACAGAATAGCTTTGCCGCCTAGCTTATCAGCGTGCATCTAGTTTTTCATGTATCTATGCTTCAGAGGTACCACAGAGATCCCACACATGTATTAGACTTCAGCACTGTCCAATTGGACAATGAACTATCTTACGAGGAGGAGCCGGTGGCCATTCTAGACCGGCGATCCCACACATGTGTTTTCCTTCTGTGCGTGTTCAGTGGAAAGGTCAGCCTCCTGAGGCATCGACCTGGGAGTCCGAGTCTGATATGCGGAGCCGCTACCCACATTTGTTCCCCGACTCAGGTACTTCTTTCTTTTGTCCGTTCGAGGATGAACGGTTGTTTTAGAGGTGGAGAATTTGATGACCCTTTGGGTCATCACTTATTTTATTAATCATTTTGAGCTTCTAAGGCCTTGAAAACCTCATTCTATGTTGCCTCGATTTACGTGCACAATCCGGGCATGTGGCCGGAAAGTGTTTATGTTGAATTTTATGAAAAATGTGAGAAATTTGAAGAATTTTGATATTAATATTGATATGGTTGACTTCGTTCAACATTTTTCATAAATTTCAACATAAAAACTTTCCGGCCACATGCCCGGATCGTGCACATAAATCGAGGCAACATAGAATGAGGTTTTCAAGGCCTCAGAAGCTCGAAATGATTAATAAAATAATTGCTCAAATTATTTTTTATAGCATTACTATAACATGATGAAAACTATAGTATTATAAGATGATTATCGGGAATATAAGAATTTAGCTATGCATAATCATAAATGATTTTACCTGACTTTGTATCTCCTTTGAGTTTGACATATTTTGTTGAATCTTATAGCTTGTTTTTAGAGAGTGTTTACGAAAGAGAATTTTTATTGTATTTGTAATTTTCCGATATTGATCCTGTCTATACATCTTTCTACTTGCTCCTTTATATAGAGGAGTAGGATGACTCTTACTATTCACATCTGACTCTTACTATTCATATCCGACTCTTACTATTCACATCTGACTCTTACTATTCACATCTGACTCTTACTATTCATTGGCCTTTACTATTCATTGGCATTTACTATTCATTGGCCTTAACTATTCATGAATAGTAACTTGACTCTTACTATTTACGACTATGACGGCTCTGACTTTTTTACATAAAAAACAAAGAACTTTACATAAAGAAAAGTAAATATTTCTTTTACATCATTATCTGCTTTCTCTTTATGTCTCTTTCTGCTTCATCTTCTTTGTATCTTGTCGGCCGTTTTGTCTTCTTTTGATCATTTCTTCTTTATGTCTCTTTCTTCTTTACGACTTTCTCGTCTTTTGAGTTATCTTCTACTATCTTCTTCAATTATTCTAATTGGACTTCTGGAATTACATTATCTTCTCCGTGACATTTTGAACATAAATGGTCTAGATATTTCTGGCTGATTATTCTACAGTATCTTGCTAGTAAATCTTCTGAGATAAATCCTTTTCTTAATGCTCTGGTTGTAGGTTGTCTTTTTGGATTTAGTAGAGACATAATCCATTTTTGGATTTCTTCGATATCCGATTGTCGTTGTTCCTTTGAATTTGAATATATTAATAACTGGTCTCTTGAATAATAACTCCAAATAGCATTTCCGTTTAGATAATTATGTGCTAGCTCATTGATGATTGTAGATATTCCAATAATCCTTTTGTTTGCATAAAAGCTAGGTATTTCGCATTTAGGTATTTCTTGTTGTTGTCCTATCTCTTCTGGTATAAGCATATCTTTTGTGAGTCCTATATTGACTACTTGTATGACTGATTTTATTTCATCATACTATATTTCTGCTGGTGCGGTATAGAATTTTATAAAGAATAGGTTTCCTTTTGTAACTCTTTTGAAATTTATAAATGCCTTGTATAATTCCGGTATAGTTGATATCTCCTCTCCGTCATATGTGTATACTGTACTTAATAGTCCATAACTATAGCATGTTTTTACTAGGTTGGCATTTGCTTTTGGTTGTGCTATTAGCCTATTGTTGTAACGACCCGGCCCGTCGTCACGAGAATTATCACCCCGTCATGTTGTAAATGCATGTTTGATGATTTTATATCAGTGTTAGAGCCTATCGGGTGAGTTAGGAGTGATTTGGATTGAAAATGAAACAAATAGCATGTTAGAAGAAAGCTTGAATATGAAAAGTCAACCAAGAGTTGACTATTGAGTTAGAGTGCTCGGAACCGGATTCTGATGATTCGACTAGTTCCGGGGGATCATTTATGACTTAGGAAAGCAATCGGAATCGAATTCGGAGGTCCGGTGTAGCTTTAAGCTTGAATTGGCGAATGTTGAATTTTGGCGAAAACCGGATGGTAGGTGATATTTTGATCCGGGGGTCGGAATGGAATTCCGACAATTTCTGTAGCTCCGCTAGGTGATTTTGGATATGCCTGCAAAATTTCAGGTCATTCGGACATCGTTTGGTCGGGTTTTTGATCGAATGTGTAATTCGGAAAGTTTTAAGAAATTTAGGCTTGAATCTGTGTGTAATTGGTGATTTTGATGTTTAGTATGGTGTTTTTATGGTTGGAATAAGTTCGTATCATGTTTTGGAGTATGTTGGTGGTTTTCGTTGGGGTCCCGGGAGTCTCGGGATGAATACGGGGGTCCAAACGGACCATTGTTGAAAGAAAAGAGAAAAATCTGGTTGCTGTCATAACCTCAGCAGACAATTGCTCTCCGCGATCGCGGGGATGGGGATGCGATCGCGTAGAGTGGGGAGATAAGGCATCGCGATCGCAGGGTAAGAGTCGCGATCGCGTAGAATTTATCGGGTGTTAATCGCGATCGCAGGCCAATATACGCGATCGCGTAGAGGAAGAAATGGGTCCAGGGAGAATGAGCTACGCGATCGCAGGAATGAAGGACGCGATCGCGTGAGGCAGGGTGACTGTGCTTCGCGATCGCGTGAAGGAAGTCGCGATCGCGTGAGGCCGAGAATTTGAGCATCGCGATCGCGTGAGGAAGATCGCGATCGCGTAGAAGAACCTGTTCTGGCAGTGAACTTAAGTCCAGAAACAGAGAGTTACGGGTTTACACCCCCAAAACTCAATTTCAAGCCCTAGAGAGAAGAAAACTCGAGGAAATCACTGAGAAGTCATCGGGTATCGTTGGAGGTAAGATTCTTGACTCAAAAACATCAATTTATGGTAGTATTAACATCAATCTTCATGAAATTGGGTTGAAATCTCGAAGAAATGTGGCCCAAGTATTAAAAACGGGATTTTTGGATTTGGGAGGTCGTTTGAACTCCGATTTTGGTAAATTTTATATGTATGGACTCGTGGCGAGACGAGGGTTCCAGAAATGTGAATTTCGTAAATTTTCGGAATGTGGGCCCGGGGCTCGGGTTTTGACAACTTTGGGAATTTTGATGTAAATTGAGTTATTTCGAATGGGTTGTGTTTAATTAGCCTATATTGATGTATTCTCATTGATTTTGAGCAGATTCGGCATTCAAGGTGATTGAATTGCGAGGCGAGCGCAAGGCGGATTAAGGCTTCTATCGGATCGAGGTGAGTGGTAGTAGTAAATAATGTACCGAGGGTTTGAAACCCCGTACTAGCACTTCACAGTGCTATATTGAGATGAGACACGCGTTCTATGACGGGCGTGGTGACATTGTGATTCGGGGTTCGGACTTAGTCCTTCCCGACTAATAGTATACTGTGTGTTATGACTGATAATAAGTTTATAACCGTGCAATTGGGCTGATAGCCATGTTTGGGGCCTTGTGCCGATCTGTAGAGCATTAGGGAACCTATAGAGCTAGGTGACCCTTATATTGTGTTGGAAGCATACACTCAGCCATAGCTCTAGTTGTATAGTATAATATGAGCCCGTACTAGATGTGTACATTGAGAGAGATTATCTAGGGTGGAATTCCCTGTTCTAGCTGAGCGGGCCTGAAAGGCCAAGTCTATACCGATTGAGATGAGATTATCTAGGGTGGAATTCCCTGTTCTAGCTGAGTGGGCCTGAAAGGCCAAGTCTATAACGATTGAGATGAGATAGGGTCAAGGACCCACTATGAGATGCTATATTGGGCCTGAAAGGCCAAGTCTATATTGACTGAGACAAGGTCGAGGACCCACTGTGATATATTATATTGGGCCCGAGAGGCCAAGTATATACTGACTGGGATAGGGTCGAGGACCCGTTATGAGGTATTATATATATATACCTATATTGGATCGGGCTGCACGCCGCAGCAGTATATATATTGGATCGGACTGCATGCCGCAGTAATATACATGTGATATACATGTAATATACATGTGGAACGGACTGCACGCCGCAGTATTATTGCGCTTGGGCTGTAGGAGCCCCTTCGGAGTCCGAGTCCGCACACATTCTCAGTGAGCGCTGGTGTATATCATGGGATCGGGCTACACGCCGCAGCAGTATAGTTATATATGTATATATATATATATTGGATCGGACTGCACGCCGCAGTAATATATGTGTGGATCGGGCTGCACGCCGCAGCATCATAGCGCTTGGGCCTAGGGAGCCCCTCCGAAGTCCGTATACACCCCCACTGAGCGCCGTCGACGTTAAATGGAGCGGGATGCGCGCCGCAGCGGTATATGTATTAGAGCGGGCTGCACGCCGCATGTATATGTATTGGAGCGGGCTGCACGCCGCAGCATTATACTTACTAATATCCTTATAAATACGTAAATACTTATGTGTTATAGACAAATGTATATGTCTCTATATATTGAGATGGCTGTACATTGTAGTGGTACGAGTGAGGATGTGGTCAGTGTGGGACCCAGTTGAGATGGATATGGACTGGAGATCAGAGAATTCATTGTAGTGATGACTTACCTGTGGGGGTTTGCCTTAGAACTGTTTAGTGACAGTACAGGAGTTCTTACTTCCAGTTATTATTTATTATTGCTGCTCACTGAGTTGAAATATACTCACCCCACTCCCCTGCATTTTTTGTGTGCAGATATACAGGTTCAGAAGGGCAGTTGAGCTGTCGCAACTGCTTTATTATCCCCGTTCTGTGGAGACTTCGAGGTAGCTGCCGACGTCCGCAGGACCCGATATCCCTTCCTACTGTCTTTGATTATGTATTGTTATTTCTTTCCGCTCCGAGCTTTGGTTGTAAACCGTATTACACTTATGTTCTGTAGAGGCTCAGGACTCTTGACCCTTCGGTCTATGGGAGTTGGTATGCGTTGGGACTTGGTTTCCCCGTTTTTGATATATCCATTACTGTTAATTTACAATTGTTATGTTTGAATGGGATAAGGCGAGCTCATAGCTCTATGATTGTTGTTGATTGGTCGGGCTGGCCTAGCAGTGTGTTGGGCGCCATCACAACCGGATTTGGGGTCGTGACAAGTTGGTATCAGAGCCTAGGTTTACTAGGCCTCATGAGTCTTGAGCCGGTTAGTAGAGTCTTGTGGATCGGTACGGGGACGCCTGTACTTATCCTCGGGAGGCTGCGAACCTTTAGGAAACACTTCACATTTCTTGGAATTCTTATCGTGCGTACTTGATTCAGCTTGAGATACATTTTTGAAATTCCTTCCGCACGTCTGTGTACGCATCGAGCGCTCAGTAATATAATTGTCTTATGGCTTGCAATTCCCCGATCGGGGGACGAGATATAATCTCTATGAGTTCATGTTGGGCCTGTCTGGAGGACTTGAGGCGAAATCCTTGTCTATGGCTTGAGCACCAAGGTGCAAATTTCACGAGTCGGTATTATGAAGTTCATACGATCGGTACTGATCCTTATTGTGCAAATGGCAGTTTGATAATGGGAGAGCTGTAAGGTATTCGGTTCTTATTGTGATTTGATATGTAGCCCTAGCTATGGGCGTGAGAAATAATTATCATATCTCGTAATTGGATGGTAAAGTGCCTTATGTGTAGTGGAACGAGTTTAAACTCAGGAAGACTAAAGTGATTTTGATATGTGTTATGATTCGAGCAGGTACATCGCAGGTTCAAGTATAAATTGTGATGATATAATTCGTGTAGTATTGATGTTTAATGTTGTTGAAATACATTGTGATATCTTGTTGAGTTGTGGAAGTATATCTAGGATGGTTTGGTGATTCTCTGGCAGGTGGATAGGCCAATTTACAAAGGAAACTCTGCCGGAATTTTTGAAAAATTCGGGACTTAGAAAAGATTTTGTCACCTAAAGAGGGGGCGTAACTGTTGTGTGTGAATGAATGCAAGAATTGCAAAAGAGTTAATATTTCTGATGATTCGAATCTCCGTCGAAGCTTGTAAATGACTTGAGTTTAATATCATACTAACATTTCGGCATCACTTGAGTAATACTGATATGAGTGGTTGAAAGTGCTTTGATGAATGGCTTCGAGATAAGTTGGGGAGGTTGCTATTGATTAACTGATTGCACTATTGTGTGCTATGTTGATTCTGTCTCTAAGTATGTTGGGAAAATTCTGATAAAGGTTATGGTGCTTCGTAGATGTGAAGAAATACTAGGGTATTTTGAACTGAGGTTGGTAAGGAATGCTTGGTGTATAGAAAAGAGTGATAGCTAATAGTATCCGTATGTAATCATGATCTGCAGTGTCAGAATTCTAATAAGGCACGAGTGGTTCTGTTCAATAAGACAGTTGAATTACAGCTGAATAAGGATGACTGACGCCCGAGAATTGTTTACGGTGTTCAAGATTTTACTTGTAACAGTCAGGTGTCTCAAATTTGTGCATGTGGCTAAAGATGGTGGTTTCGTTAGAAGAGATCGGTACTTATGTTATATTATGTGAATGATGGGATTCTATGTAATCCGTATTGGAAGGTAATGATAACGAATTCAAATCGCAAGAAGTTCTTCAAAATAAAGTATTGTAGGATGTGATCCTTCTGGAAATATTGAGAGAGTATTCAGTGGCCTATATGTCTCAGACCGTGTGGTCTTATGTACGAGTCTCGTGTGGAATGAGTTCATGTGTTATGGTGCTACAGTAGTGGCTAATATTAAATCAAAGATGAATCAGAAAGGAAACTGGGTAAATGGAATGACTTGTTAATAAACCGAAGTGGTATGATAAAGAATACGACTAATTCCTGGTATGTGGTTGAAGTAAGGAGTCTTGCAGATATTGTGCAATAAAGCTTTTGAGTGTTGGCAGTCGTGTAACCCGATATGGGTATAATATGTGTATAAGGACTCAGTCCTGGCAGTTTAACTTATGCAATGTGATTGGGAGAAAGAGTTTATGATGTGTTTTAATGTGGTTTGAAAAATAAGTGTATTTCCTGTTGGTATGCAAAGCTTGGAATGTGTAATGAGTTTTCTCTATATGAGATCATAAAAGTCCTTGACTAGTTGATTGCGTCGATGTTTGCGGCGTAGGAAAGGGATGAGAATTTCCATGTTATCTTAGTATGGTATACGCGATGTGTTATGGAAAGTTGATAATGGTATATTCTAGGTTTTGAGAACAGTTCATAATATATGGGAAGTCAATAAAATTATTGAGCGGCGCGAACAGCTGCAGATGAATTAAGAATCGATCTTTCTGATGATTTAAGAAAACGGTACTGCTATTCTATTAACTTGGCAGGGAATATGATCCAAAAAGGACAAGGTAATGTAAACTGATGATATCCAGTGGTATGGTGGTATTCTCTTGTTGGATCGACTATAATAACTGAGTCGTTGATGGCATAGTGAAATTTCTGAATGGTCGTCGTGGTATGAATGGACGCTTGATGTGCGTTATGTATATGTACGGTGAAATACGGAATCAGGCATAGTAATTCATATGTTATATATGTGAAGGAGACTTGAAGTTCTCGTTAGTCCGCCTATGCAGTGGTTGTATGTCATGGGTATCGACACCGTTTTGTGATTATCAAAAATTAGAAGCTCTAATGGCTTTTTCTCTCAACTTGATATGACAACTTGGATTATGATACTTGATTGCTTATTGGTCGTCATTGGGCTAGTTTGTCCAGACTAATGTGATATGGACTATGTCGGAAAATGGCACAAATTGCGTAGCAGAAAAACATCAAAATATGCTCCAATAGAGTAGTTGTACCCAGGACCAGCGGACAGCTGGTAGGCATTGCTTTGTTAATTGGACCTTAGGGGCGGCTGTCAGTGTAGAGGTATCTACCATTGTTTCAGTTCCAGTATTGGGGAACTTTGTCGGATGCAATGCAGGTGGCCGAGCTTGAGGCTATGTATATGTTGTTGCGATGAGCGACTTGTTTCGATGTGCATTCCCTTTGCTAGGTGTATTCGTGGATCGGGTGGCACGCCGCCACAGGTATAGTATTTGGGTCGGGTGGCACGCCGCCACATGTATGGTATCTGGATCGGGTGGCACGCCGCCACGGGTAGGTCATTGGAGCCGGTTGCACGCCGCAACAGAATATTGTGAAAATATAGTTAGTTATATGTTACCTGGTATACGATACTTCCTCGCTTCTGAGGAAAAGACCGTTTTGAGTATCGCTTGGCGAATGGCACATCGGTTGTGTCCTTTCAGGATTTGATAGCGTATATCATTGTATCACCGCAGGTGTGATTGATTGCTTGAGTTCAGACCTAGATATGTGTGTGGCTGACCGTTTAGAGCATGGTGACTTGAGGTGATCCATGAGTAATAGTGTTTGGATAGAATCATGAGTCGTGGCAAGGCCACATGATGTTATGACCTTTCGAGGAGGATTCAGGTACTCTAATTCTATGATGTGAGACGAGATCTCAGTTATGTGTTGTGATGGTATTGAAGAATTGAATTACAGCTCTGTTGTTGGAGTCAGTTGTCATTATTTGAGTATGTTCAGACGTTTCCTATTAGAGCTTGTGTTGTACTTGTCGCGGCTTAGGCCGGTGTTGAGGCATCATATCACCAGTAAGGTGTGTTACGACCTAAATGATCATTGAGTCATTAACGAGTGCGAGCATGTATAAATTCAGTTGGTTAGAAGGGTAATATCGAGTTTTGGCTTGAATTCTGTTGTAGTATCAATTAAAAGGGAAATGGATTCATGAATGGTTGACCTGAGAGATGGGTTCGATATATCGCGTGTGCGGTTGCCGTGGGCAGGATATGAAGGTGTTGGAATAAAACTCTATCTAATGAGAAAGGTTCTTTCTGCTAGTATTTGATTATTGTGGCCAGTTGTTGCGATTGAGACTATCGTCTCGAGTGATTGGGTTGTTTGATACATCATGTGATCTCACCCGGAATGGCGAGTTTGGCTATTACAGTTGGATCGTGTGTACGTTGAGTATAGATGTGGGATTCAGATTTGGTGTATGATTTCGGAAAGTGCAATGTGATTTATGGTTCAGATGGGCTGTGAAATTTTGATTATATGGTGTTTTCGGACTTGCGTGAGATAGGGTGACGTATGATCGCCCGAATATATGCGTGGTAAGGTCATTCAGCTATTGGGTTGCTTCTGGTACAACTCTGAGTCCGCTCGAGGACGAGCGTTTGTTTAAGTTGGGGAGAATGTAACGACCCGGCCCGTCGTCACGAGAATTATCACCCCGTCATGTTGTAAATGCATGTTTGATGATTTTATATCAGTGTTAGAGCCTATCGGGTGAGTTAGGAGTGATTTGGATTGAAAATGAAACAAATAGCATGTTAGAAGAAAGCTTGAATATGAAAAGTCAACCAAGAGTTGACTATTGAGTTAGAGTGCTCGGAACCGGATTCTGATGATTCGACTAGTTCCAGGGGATCATTTATGACTTAGGAAAGCAATCGGAATCGAATTCGGAGGTCCGGTGTAGCTTTAAGCTTGAATTGGCGAATGTTGAATTTTGGCGAAAACCGGATGGTAGGTGATATTTTGATCCGGGGGTCGGAATGGAATTCCGACAATTTCTGTAGCTCCGCTAGGTGATTTTGGATATGCCTGCAAAATTTCAGGTCATTCGGACATCGTTTGGTCGGGTTTTTGATCGAATGTGTAATTCGGAAAGTTTTAAGAAATTTAGGCTTGAATCTGTGTGTAATTGGTGATTTTGATGTTTAGTATGGTGTTTTTATGGTTGGAATAAGTTCGTATCATGTTTTGGAGTATGTTGGTGGTTTTCGTTGGGGTCCCGGGAGTCTCGGGATGAATACGGGGGTCCAAACGGACCATTGTTGAAAGAAAAGAGAAAAATCTGGTTGCTGTCATAACCTCAGCAGACAATTGCTCTCCGCGATCGCGGGGATGGGGATGCGATCGCGTAGAGTGGGGAGATAAGGCATCGCGATCGCAGGGTAAGAGTCGCGATCGCGTAGAATTTATCGGGTGTTAATCGCGATCGCAGGCCAATATACGCGATCGCGTAGAGGAAGAAATGGGTCCAGGGAGAATGAGCTACGCGATCGCAGGAATGAAGGACGCGATCGCGTGAGGCAGGGTGACTGTGCTTCGCGATCGCGTGAAGGAAGTCGCGATCGCGTGAGGCCGAGAATTTGAGCATCGCGATCGCGTGAGGAAGATCGCGATCGCGTAGAAGAACCTGTTCTGGCAGTGAACTTAAGTCCAGAAACAGAGAGTTACGGGTTTACACCCCCAAAACTCAATTTCAAGCCCTAGAGAGAAGAAAACTCGAGGAAATCACTGAGAAGTCATCGGGTATCGTTGGAGGTAAGATTCTTGACTCAAAAACATCAATTTATGGTAGTATTAACATCAATCTTCATGAAATTGGGTTGAAATCTTGAAGAAATGTGGCCCAAGTATTAAAAACGGGATTTTTGGATTTGGGAGGTCGTTTGAACTCCGATTTTGGTAAATTTTATATGTATGGACTCGTGGCGAGACGAGGGTTCCAGAAATGTGAATTTCGTAAATTTTCGGAATGTGGGCCCGGGGCTCGGGTTTTGACAACTTTGGGAATTTTGATGTAAATTGAGTTATTTCGAATGGGTTGTGTTTAATTAGCCTATATTGATGTATTCTCATTGATTTTGAGCAGATTCGGCATTCAAGGTGATTGAATTGCGAGGCGAGCGCAAGGCGGATTAAGGCTTCTATCGGATCGAGGTGAGTGGTAGTAGTAAATAATGTACCGAGGGTTTGAAACCCCGTACTAGCACTTCACAGAGTGCTATATTGAGATGAGACACACGTTCTATGACGGGCGTGGTGACATTGTGATAGGGGGTTCGGACTTAGTCCTTCCCTACTAATAGTATACTGTGTGTTATGACTGATAATAAGTTTATAACTGTGCAATTGGGCTGATAGCCATGTTTGGGGCCTTGTGCCGATCCGTAGAGCATTAGGGAACCTATAGAGCTAGGTGACCCTTATATCGTGTTGGAGACATACACTCAGCCGTAGCTCTAGCTGTATAGCATCATATGAGCCCGTACTAGATGTGTACATTGAGAAATATACACTCAGCCGTAGCTCTAGCTGTATAGCATAATATGAGCCCGTACTAGATGTGTACATTGAGAGAGATTATCTAGGGTGAAATTCCCTGTTCTAGCTGAGTGGGCCTGAAAGGCCAAGTCTATACCGATTGAAATGAGATAGGGTCAAGGACCCACTATGAGATGTTATATTGGGCATGAAAGGCCAAGTCTATATTGACTGAGACAGGGTCAAGGACCCACTGTGACATATTATATTGGGCTTGAGAGGCCAAGCACGTATTGACTGGGATAGGGTCGAGGACCCGTTACGAGGTATTATGTATATATACCTATATTGGATCGGGCTGCACGCCGCAGCAGTATATATATTGGATCGGACTATACGCCGCAGTAATATACATGTAATATACATGTAATATACATGTGGGACGGACTGCACGCCGCAGTATTATTGCGCTTGGGCTGTAGGAGCCCCTTCGGAGTCTGAGTCTGCACACATTCCAGTGAGCGCTGGTATATTATGGGATCGGGCTGCACGCCGCAGCAGTATAATTATACATGTATATATATATATATTGGATCGTACTGCACGCCGCAGTGATATATGGTGGACCTGGCTGCATGTCATAGCACCATAGCGCTTGGGCCTAGGGAGCCCCTCCGAAGTCTGTATACACCCCCAGTGAGCGCCGTCGACGTTAAATGGAGCGGGCTGCGCGCCGCAGCGGTATATGTATTGGAGCGGGCTGCGCGCCGCAGCGGTATATGTATTGGAGCGGGCTGCACGCCGCAGCATTATACTTACTAATATCCTTATAAATACGTAAATACTTATGTGTTATAGACAAATGTATATGTCTCTATATATTGAGATGGCTGTACACTGTAGTGGTACGAGTGAGGATGTGGTCAGTGTGGGACCCAGTTGAGATGGATATGGACCGGAGATCAGAGAATTCATTGTAGTGATGACTTACCTGTGGGGGTTTGCCTTAGAACTGTTTAGTGACAGTACAGGAGTTCTTACTTCCAGTTATTATTTATTATTGCTGCTCACTGAGTTGAAATATACTCACCCCACTCCCCTGCATTTTTTGTGTGCAGATATACAGGTTCAGAAGGGCAGTTGAGCTGTCGCAACTGCTTTATTATCCCCGTTCTGTAGAGACTTCGAGGTAGCTGCCGACGTCCGCAGGACCCGATATCCCTTCCTACTGTCTTTGATTATGTATTGTTATTTCTTTCCGCTCCGAGCTTTGGTTGTAAACCGTATTACACTTATGTTCTGTAGAGGCTCAGGACTCTTGACCCTTCGGTCTATGGGAGTTGGTATGCGTTGGGACTTGGTTTCCCCGTTTTTGATATATCCATTACTGTTAAATTACAATTGTTATGTTTGAATGGGATAAAGCGAGCTCATAGCTCTATGATTGTTGTTGATTGGTCGGGCTGGCCTAGCAGTGTGCTGGGCGCCATCACGACCGGATTCGGGGTCGTGACAATTGTATCCTTGTAGTTTTTGGGTTATGAAGTCTTGGGTTGGTTCTCTGGTAGTTTTCGATCTTGGATTGAGGTTTAGATATGTCGGTATTTTGTGAATATTTTCTATATATGATTGTAAGCTTTCTTTTCTTGGTTTAGGCTTTCTAAATATGATGTCATTTGTGGAGGTACTAATAATGGGTCTTTTGGTATTTTGGGTATGTATGGTTTGTCAAATATTTTGTTCATGTTCGTATTTCTAACTCCTTTCTTTGTAGATGAACTTCCTGCAGCTGTAACTGAACAAACGTTATGGGTTTTTAGGTGTTTCCCATTTTATCTCCGGGTTTGTGAATGTTCCTGAATAATACCTACAATGATGTTCTATTTTTCCTTTATCATACCTGTATTTTAATACTCCTCCATAGCTTTTTTCACTTGCATCTGATTCTACTATATATGTAAATTTTTTATCTTCATCTGGGAAGTATAGTTTTGGTAGATTTTTACATATTTGTTTAACTTTTCTTACTTGTTTTTTATCTTCTTCACTAAAGTGATACTCTATATCCTTTTTTAAATTTTTCTGCAATGGTTTTAAAGTCTCTACTAATTTTGGTATATATTCTCTTACTTGGTTTACTAATCCTAAAAATAATTGTAGTTTCTTTTTTGTATCTAATTGTTCATTTGAATTTATTATCATTTGAATTTATTATCTTTTGTACTATATGAGTTTGCATTTTAATTCCACTTTTATCTATTTCTATTCCTAGAAATTCTATTTGATTTTTCATTATTTCTGCCTTTTTTCTACTTAAACTTATTCCCGATATTTCTATAATATATATGAATTTTTTGTCACGACCCCAAATCCGGTCGTGATGGCACCCAGCACACTGCTAGGCCAGCCCGACCAATCAACAACAATCATAGATCTATAAGCTCGCCTTATCCCGTTTAAGCATATAAATTGTAAAAATAACAGTGATGGATATGTCGAAACAGGGGAACCAAGTCCCAACGCATACCAACTCCCATAGACCGAAGGGTCAAGAGTCATGAGCCTCTACAGAATATACAAAGTGTAAATGGTGAATATAACTGTGCACAAGTGTGAGATGATCAGAACGAAAATACAGACAAACTGGAGAATCGGGTCGTGCGAACGCTGGCAGCTACCTCGACTGTCCAAAAACACTCCCGAGCCGCAATAGAATCAGCTCCACTATGATGTACCTGGATCTGCACGCAAGGTGAAGGGAGTCGGGTGTGAGTACTTCCAACTCAGCGGTAACAAAAGTAAATAATGCTGAAGGGAAGAAAACCACGATAGACACTATCTCATGCTACACAATACAGAACTATCTTTTTATTCTTTTCCAGCATATGTGAGTAGATTATTAAAAATATCAATTTTTAGCTACTTTCTTTCATAATAATGTACCAATACCTGGATACAATCTCAAGCAGTGCAAGTCCGCACTCAAATCAGCCCCTCGGGCTCAGCACTCCTTATCAATTTACACCAGGAGATCTGGTCAATAAGGCAACTAATGCATGTGTGCCAGTAATATATGAATGCTGAATGTTATGCCACGTAGTACACGTAAACCAATGTATGTATGCCATGCAATGCATATGACCGCTACGGCGTGTAGCCCGATCCAATTTGGGTACCCGTGCTCACTATGGGGGTTCAGACTCCGGAGGGGCTCCTACAACCCAAGCACAATATTAATTTCACACCTGCTGCGGCGCGCAGCCCGATTCGTATACCACTGCGGCGTGCAGTCCGATCCATGCATGTGTATGCATATGCTCACATAAAATGTCATGCCCTAACATAAGGCCCTCGGCCCCAATCAGTCTAACAAATAATCAAGAAAGCCCGACAGGCAAACAATATCATGTTAGCTCATAGCTAAAAAATGTTATTAAGACCTTGTTCAAGTTTTTCATAACCTTATAAAAATGCTGAATAGCAAAATACCATTTTAAACCTTAAATTTAGAAAAAAATATGCATAGTGTTATCAAAAAAGTGATACCAATCCCTGAAGGATTCAAATAATTGGCACGAAGCCCAAACATAATAATTAGTCCAATTCATTTCAACAATTAGGTGTTATTAATTATTACGTGGGACGGACGAAGTCACGATCCCAAATGGTGCTCTACCCCACGCCCGTTATCCGGCGTGCAAGTCACCTCAACACAGCACTAAGATGTCACGACCCGGATTTCCCACCATCGGGGTCATGATGGCGCCTACTAATGGAAGCTAGGCAAGCCAAAAATTAATTGCTCCTCCATTAATTACCGAATTCTTATTAAGACATTAAAATTAAAAACATATAAATTAAAGCGGAATAATCAAACTTAGCGGAAGACTTAGTCAAATATGATAAAGAAAACCCAAACATGATACACTACCCAAGACCGGTGTCACAATGCTCACGAACTTCTAAGAATAATACACATAATTGCCTGAAAGAAATATAAGCTCTTTTATCTCGAATACAGGAGATAATAGAATGAAACACATAGATAGAAGATACAACGGGTCCTGCGGACGCCTGCAAGGCCACATCGTAGTCTCAGTAATCGGGAAATCCACAAGTCGCTACTGCCGCCGCTGCTGTCCGTAACCTGTATCTGCGCAAAAAGAGCACAGAGTGTAGTATCAGCACAACCGACCCCATGTGCTGGTAAGTGCCTAGCCTATCCCAGCGAACTAGTGACAAGGCTAAGGCCAGTCACCCACCTAAACCTGTACAGTTGCAATATAGATATATATATACAATACATTTATAAAGAAATATATATATATATATACAATACATTTATAAGGAAAGATTATACTCTGAAATAACAGTCAATAACTCGTCATATCCAGAATAATCTAATCAACAGAATAAATCTTACTTTCATGTCTCAATTCCTCTCTCATTTCATATCTCGTACCACCCGCTCCCAACTATCACAGTAACTACATCTTGCGGTAGGCGTACCACCCGCTCCCAAATATATCCATAGGCTACCGGCAACTATGGCCAATGCCAAGATTTAAATCACTTTGTGGTCGGCGTGCCACACGATCCCATTTCTTATTATATAAGTGGTCGGCGCGCCACACGATCCCAATTCATAAATATATAAGTGGTCGGCGCGCCACACGATCCCAATTCATAAATATATATATTACGGCATTTAGCCAATAATCTCTACATCAACAATATTTATAATTACCGGTTTTAAACCAATAATTGATAATAATTTCAACAATTTATCTCCATTACCGGTATAACACCAATAACCCTTAATCAACAATTTGTTCATAACTAAATTCCTATTCCTTCAAGCTAGGATAGAACAAACACTTACCTCGAATATTTTACGAACAATTCAATCTGTGGCAATGCCTTTTCCTTTCAAATTCGGCTCCAATCCAATCGTATCTATACACAATTGATTTAATATCATCCATACTACTCAACAAACTAATTCATAATGCCAATTACAACTTTTACAACATTCTGCCCGGAATAGTGAATTTCAACCCCAGGCCCACATGGTTGGAACTCGGGGTTCGGACCAAAATCCTGTTACCCATCCCCCCACGAGTTCAAGTATATGATTTGTTTCAAAACGGACCTCAATTCGAGGTCCAATTTCCCAATTTATGAAAAACCCTATATTCTAACAAAAATAAGAAATTCTACCATGAAAACCTTTGATTTCTATTGAAAAACATGTTTAATGATGTTAGGAATTGAAAGAATTAAGTAAAAAGTGACTTACAATTGTTTTGAAGAAGAAGGAATCCGTGAAGAATCGCAAAAGGGTGTTTTTGGGTTGTGAAAAGTGAAGAAATGAACTGAAAATCGTGATTTACAGGTCTCTGTGTTCGCATTTGCGAACATGGGTTCGCAATTGTGAACCCCGACCAATTTCTGGAGTTTGAAAAATAAGCTAAGGCTGGGAAGTTCGCATTTGCGAACTTTTGTTCGCATTTGCGAACACTGGCAGGATAGGGGAATTTTCGCATTTGCGAACTATTGTTCGCATTTGCGAACACAGGCAATATAGGGGACTGTTCGCATTTGCGAACTATTGTTCGCATTTGCGAACAAGGCTGGATATGGGAATGTTCGCATTTGCGAACTATGGCTCGCATTTGCGAACAAAGGCAGGACATGGGGATGTTCGCATTTGCGAACTATTGTTCGCATTTGCGAACACAGGCAGTATATGGGGATGTTCGCATTTGCGAACTATTGTTCGCATTTGCGAACAAGGTTGGGCATGAGGGGACTTCGCATTTGCGATCAGGGTTCGCATTTGCTAGCCCTTCCTTGATCTGCCCCCTTCGCAATTGCGAGAAATGCTTCGCAATTGCGAAGCCAACAGCTGGGTGAAAAACCAGCAGTGCAAAAATTCAGAAATTGATCCTATGGCCTATCAAATCTTTACCCGAGCCCCCGGGCCTCCCAACCAAACATGTACACAACTTCAAAAACACATTACGAACTTGTTCGTGCGATCACATCGCCAATATCACATCGTTTTCATCAAATCAAGCCTCAAATTCATGATTTTCATACTTTTGGTTTGCAAAACTTTCAAACTTCGAACTCAAGGTCCAAAACGTCTCAAACGACATCCGAATGTCACCAAACTTTACAGAAATCACATATATAATATTTAAGACTTGTACCGGGCGTCGGAACCAAAATACGAGCCCGATACCAAGGTCAATTAATTCATTTTCCTTTAACAATTACATCAAAAACAATTTCATAGAAAAATTCATAACTTGGGCTCTAGGCCTCAGAATTCGACTCCGGACGTATGTCCAAGTCCCATATTTTCCTACGGACCTTTCGGGACCATCCAATCTCGGGTCCGGATCCGTTTACCAAAAATGTTGACCGAAGTCAACCATATCAATATTAATATCATTTTTATCCAAATTTCTCATAGAATTCATATTTTTCTATCACAAAATCTTTCCGGCTACATACTCGGATCATGGACGTAAATCGAGGCAACATAGAATGAGGTTTTCAAGGCCTCGAAGCTCGAAATGATTAATAAAATAAGTGATGACCCTTTGGGTCGTCACAATCTCCACCTCTAAAACAACCGTTCGTCCTCGAACGGACAAAAGAAAGAAGTACCTGAGTCGGGAAACAAGTGTGGGTAGCGGCTCCGCATATCAGACTCGGACTCCCAGGTCGATGCCTTAGGAGGCTGACCTCTCCACTGAACACGCACAGAAGGATAACTCTTCGACCTCAACTGTCGAACCTGCCGGTCTAGAATGGCCACCGGCTCCTCCTCGTAAGATAGATCATTGTCCAATTAGACAATACTGAAGTCTAACACATGTGTGGGATCGCCGTGGTATCTCCGAAGCATAGATACGTGAAAAACTGGATGTACGGCTGATAAGCTAGGCGGCAAAGCTAATCTGTAAGCCACCCCTCCCACTCTGTTTTTAGGCTGACGAGACCAATATAAATGGTAGACATGGATCATGAACAACCAACAATAAAATATGATTGCATGAACCTACATAACATGGGATGACCAGACAATCAAGAAACTATATACATATGGTACAAGCTACCATGCTAAAATGAAAGACTATACAACAAAAACCAGCCGACAAGGCATACCAAACTATACATGAGTCGACACTTGTCTATGAGCCTCTAAAGGAACATAAGTGCTGCAACATAGCCGGAACAAGGCCCCGACATACCCATAATGTCTATAACAAAAATGCATACCAAGACCAAGGCAAGTCCGGAGAAGGGATCTCGCCAATCACCGCTGAACTGGACAACCTACTGTGATGGGGGAGCTGCACCTGCCTGTCTATCAGGACCTGCAGCACAACATGCAGTGTCCACAAATAAAAGGACGTCGGTACGAATAAAGTACTCCATAAATACGAACAGTAATGTAAGCAGGGATAGAGAATATAGCAGGGATAGAGAATATACAACCTGTAACATCTGAGTACCTCTGAGGGCTATTGACATGAAATACATGATACATATGTATAAATACATAATCTTTTAAAACATACGCCTCTGTGGGCATCATCATCATCATATCGTACCCGGCCGTAATAGGCTCGGTAAAAACATACCCGGCCATTATAAGGCTCGGTAGAATCGTACCCGGCCACGAGGAGCTCGGTAAAACCCAACTGATCAGTGGTTGCACAATAGGTGCCGTACCCGGCCGACTATAGCGCGGCTCGGTAGAATAAAATAGATACATATATATAATGCATGCTCGACTCATGGAAACACCTTGTAGACCTTTCGGAGTGACGTAAGGTCGGTATCCTATGTACACCTTATTAGAACTAACTCTTCACTATGAACCTTATAGAAATCAGGAAGTACCAACAAGATTGATAACATAAGAATAAGAGAAGCAACATCTACATCAATCGTTCCATAAGAGGGGAAACAATGTAAGTACTGCTAGCTTCTAAGAATAGAGTATCTTTGGAAGCTCGTTCATTACATTATGTACAATCGGAGTCGTGCAAAAGAACGAATGGGATAGCCACACATACCTTGTATATACTGCCACAACCTCAAGCTATGCAAACGTCACGACTCCTTAGTCTACAATAGGAGAAATGACACTATCGTTAACGTTTAAGCGTCGCAACTATTATGTACCAATCACAACCTATTTTGTGATGAAATGGACAGACACCTCCCCTATATATATGACTTCACACCATTCAAAACAATCACCAAACAGCCTAAAAAACATCAATAATAAACATATTGAGCCTCCCAAAACAGTCCACACACAACCTAATCACATCATACATATGACGGCCACTATAGTCGTACCAAATGACCCAAAAATATTACGAAGAACTAGAAGACCACAACCCAACATATATATGGTGTTTCTCCACACCCTGCCTCCTTCAAAACTCCACAAAACAGTAATATAAAACGCAGCCCAACAGCAACACAAAACAGTCCACAAAACAGTCCGCTACAAGTGAATAACTTGAACTCACGGCTTCCGATCACCGTCCCGTGAGTTCTTACATGTATATAACGAATTACCATGAATTCACAGCAGAATAAATGTATTAAATATAGCATTAAACTCACCTTTGTTGTTGGATAACTCAGCCTTTAACTTGGTTCTTCAAACTCTAGTGTTTACCCCCAATTTGAACTTGAAAGAGAGGGAAAATCAATTAGGGTTTGTGGATAATTTTTGGGAGGAATTTTGCAGGGTCTTAGGTCTGGTTATTTGTGAAATATAAAGAGGTATATATTTCAGAAGATAAGCCTTTTAATAGGCTGCTTTTCTGACCCGAAATTCCCTCTTTTGGGCCGACATTTAACCAAGTAGGTGACTCACCTACTTGCACCTAGCAGCTTGTGCAGTCTCACGAAAATGTCTATATCTCTCTATTCCAATGTCGTATTGCTAAACCGTTTAATGCGTTGGAAAATAGACTCATAGATCTTAAATTTTGTGGGTAGATCACCCCGTAATTCCAAGTATATTGGGAGAAATACTTAATAACATTTGACCTAAAGTTTAGGTAAAACTATGAACCTAAGTTGCAACAACTTTTGTCGACTTTTGTTTCATAACTCGTTTGACTTCAAGACTTATGATACGGATATTATATGATTCAAATACCTTAAAGCATGACCTCCTAAGTATACTAAGAATATACATGTTTACCCAAAAGTACGAGTTACATCATCCTTGATTCATTTAACTTCTAATACTTGTTAATCACCCTTATGCACCCTTGTATCACTTAAGATTAATCGGATTAACTTCTTATCATTTCAAGGATAATTCCTTCTTGGATTTGTGTTATCTAACTTATGGAATGAACTAATGTGTGTGGATATGGGTTGTAACACCCTCCCCCCCTTAGGAACATTCGTCCTCGAATGTAAGGGTTTATGGGGAGTCCAAATCATCGTGGATTCCAACGGAAATTTTTGGTCAATTTTCCCCTATAAAATGGTCACTAGCAAAATTTGCAAGCAGTGAAGCTCAAAGTGTGACCACACAAGGCTACACAAAGCATTATGGACATGGACATTATTTACATATCACCACTTTGTATTAAGGAAGACAGTTCTCAAGTTATTGCTTACCTCATAAAGCCATTTCACCTTTATAATGTATCTTGCGTTCCACCAACATCCTTGTTATCATCATTCTGGAATAGGTAAGGGTATTTAGACTTCATCTCTTCTTCCGCTTCCCACGTCATTTCTTTCATATTCTTGTTCCTCCACAATACTTTGACGGAAGCTACATCTTTTGTTCTCGGCTTGCGGACTTGTCGATCTAATATAGCCACTGGCACTTCTTCATATGATAGATCCTCTGTAACTTGAACATCTTTGATAGGGACAACTCGAGAAGGGTCTCCAATACATTTCCTCAACATAGATACATGGAATACCGGGTGGACAAATTCAAATTCGGATGGCAATTCTAACTCATAAGCAACTTGTCCAATTCGTTGAAGAATTTTATACGGTCCGATATACCTTGGACTCAACTTACCTTTCTTCCCAAAACGCATAACACCCTTCATTGGTGAGATCCTCAGGAAAACCCAATCACCAACCTCAAACTCTAGATCACGACGTCGAACATCGGAATAAGACTTTTGCCTGCTTTGTGCCGTCCTCAATCGTTCCTGTATCACTTTCACCTTCTCAATGGCTTGGTGAATCAAATCTGGCCCATATAATTCTGTTTCACCAACTTCGAACCATCCAACTGGTGATCTACATCTCCTCCCATATAGTGCCTCATATGGGGCCATTTTAATACTGGAATGGTAGCTATTATTGTAGGCAAATTCTATGAGTGGAAGATGGTCATCCCAATTTCCCTTAAAATCTAGAACACATGCTCGTAGCATATCTTCCAATGTCCGAATGGTACGTTCAGCCTGTCCGTCAGTCTGCGGATGAAATGCAGTGCTGAGATTCACCTGTGTGCCTAAACCTTTCTGAAAAGACCTCCAAAAGTTAGCCGTAAATTGAGCTCCTCGATCTGATATAATAGATACCGGCACACCATGAAGCCTAACAATCTCCTTGATATACAACTTCGCATAATCTTCAGTCGAGTAAGTTGTCTTAACTGGCAGAAAATGAGCACATTTTGTAAGTCGATCAACTATCACCCAGATAGAGTCAAACTTATGATAAGATAGAGGTAATCCAAATAATGAAGTCCATATTAATCACCTCCCATTTCCAGGTCGGAATTTCTATATTCTGAAGCAATCCACCGGGTTTCTGATGTTCTATCTTTACTTGTTGACATTGGGACACTGGGCTTCAAATTCTGCAATAGACTTTTTCATGTTATCCCACCAATACTGTTCCTTGACATCATGATACATCTTTGTTGAGCCAGGATGGATGGAATATCGGGATTGATAAATTTCACTCATAATCTTTTCTCGCAACCCTGCTACATTCGGCACACATAATCGGCCCTGGTATCTCAGTGCCCCATCTCCTCCGATCTCAAAAGCCATAATTTTACACTGCTGAATGTTCTCTCTCAATCGTAGTAAGATAGGATCTTCATATTGCCGTGCTTTTACCTCGGCTACCAAAGATGATTCGGATGTATTCTGTACAGTAACACTTCCGTCATCAGAGTCTAACAATCTGATTCTCATATTCGCTAGCTGATGAAGCTCTTTAGTCAACCCCCATCTACCTGTATCAATATGTACTAAGCTTCCCATTGACTTACGGCTGAGAGCATCTGCCACAACATTGGCTTTACCGGGATGATACAATATCTCGACGTCGTAGTCTTTCAGTAATTCAAGCCACCTACGTTGCCTCAAATTCAACTCTTTCTGCTTGAAGATGTATTGTAGACTCTTGTGATCTGTGTAGATGTCAACATGGACGCCGTATAAGTAGTGCCGCCATATCTTCAAAGCATATATTACTTGCAGCCAATTCCAAATCATGGGTTGGATAATTCTTTTCATGCTTCTTCAATTGTCTTGATGCATATGAAATCACCTTCCCATGCTGCATCAACACGCACCCCAAACCTATACCCGAGGCATCACAATATACCACATATCCTTCTGTTCCTTCAGGAAGAGTGAGCACCGGTGCGGATGTCAATCGATCCTTCAGCTCCTGAAAACTACGTTCACAAGTGTTAGACCACTGGAACTTGGTAGCTTTCTGTGTTAACTTAGTCAATGGTGCTGATATAGAGGAAAACCCTTCTACAAATCGTCTATAATATCCTGCTAGCCCCAGGAAGCTACGAACTTCTGATGGTGTTGTAGGTCTCGGCCAATTCTTTACTGCATCAATCTTCTGAGTGTCGACACTAATACCCTCGTCAGATATCACATGGCCAAGGAATGCTACTGAGTTCAGCCGGAATTCACATTTGGCGAGCTTAGCATATAACTTACGATCCTGAAGCATCTGTAATACTATCCGCAAGTGGCTCGCATGTTCCTCCTCCGAACGAGAATACACCAGAATGTCATCGATGAATACAATCACGAACACATCAAGATAGCGCCTGAATAGAGTATTCATGAGATCCATAAAAGCTGCCGGGGCATTTGTTAGCCCGAACGACATCACCAAGAACTCAAAGTGCCCATATCTTGTCCGAAAGGCCGTCTTTGGAATATCCTTCTCCTTAACCCTCACTTGATGATACCCTGAACGTAAGTCAATCTTGGAGAAATACTTGGCACCCTGGAGTTGGTCAAATAGGTCGTCAATTCTTGGAAGTGGATATTTGTTCTTTATAGTAAACTTATTCAACTGCCGATAGTCGATACACATCCGTAATGACCCATCTTTCTTCCGCACGAATAGGACTGGCGCACCCCAAGGTGAAGTGCTAGGTCTAATGAAGCCCTTATCTAGCAAGTCCTTTAACTGCGCCTTCAACTATCGCAGCTCTACCGGGGCCATTCTATATGGAGGGATATAAATCGGTTGAGTGTCAGGCAACATATCAATGCTAAACTCAATCTCCCTTTCTGGAGGAAGACCTGGGAGTTCATTTGGGAAAACATCTGGAAATTCATTGACCACGGGGATAGATTGTAGAGTAGGCAGCTTCGCCTCTGCATCCCTAACGCGAACAAGATGATAAATGTAACCTTTTGAGATCATTTTCCTTGCCTTAAGATAGGAAATAAACCTACCTTTCGATGTAGCAATGTTCCCCTTCCATTCAATGACGGGTTCACCGGGAAATTGAAACTTAACCATCTTCATACGACAATCAACATTTGCATAGCATGAGGCCAACCAGTCCATTCCCAGTATCACATCAAAATCAACCATTTCTAATTCAAATAAATCTGCCGAGGTTTGACGACTACAAATCATCCCAGTGCAACCTCTATATACCCTTCTAGCAATCACAGAATCTCCTATTGGAGTAGATACCGCAAGGGGTTTACTTATCAATTCGGGTTCAATGCCAAACTTATTAGCCACAAAGGGTGTAACATATGATAATGTAGATCCCGGATCAATCAACGCATATACATCATAAGAAAACACAGATAATATACCTGTAACAACATCTGGAGATGACTCGAGATCCTGTCGACCTACTAGAGCATATGTTCGATTTTGAGCACCACTCGAACTCGGTCCTGCACCTCTACCTCTACCACGACCTGTTGACTGCTGAAAACCCCGTGCTGGAGGTCGAACTGATGAGGAAGAACCAGACACAGATCTAGTCGGTTGAGCCATACCATTACCTCCCCTGTTAGGACAATCCCTCATCATATGGCCGGGCTGTCCGCAAGAATAACACGCATCAGAACCTCGACGGCACAGTCCAAAGTGGGCCTTGCCGCACTGATCACAACGTGGTGTTGGGGGTTTCGTCTGACTAGTATCCCTGTGATGTCGCGATCCAGATGCCTGCGAACTCTGGCCTGGACCAGAATAGGATCGATCATATCGAGGCCTATGAAACTGTGGAGGAGCACTAGCTACAGATGGCGCCGAACTCCTCGAAGACTGGGGCCTGGCGCTGCCTCTTATGTCATCAGAATACCTTACAAATCTCGCCCTCTTATGCTGGCCCCTATCCTGCTCCCTATCCGCCCTCTGCTGGCGCTTACGATCCTCTAGGGTCTGAGCATAAGCTTGAATACGGGAAATATCCATGCCTTCTACCAAGGAGGCTGTCATACACTCATTAATCGGATGGGGTCCCAACCCGTTCACGAACAAATGCACCCTATCACTCATCTCGGCCACCATATGGGGAGCATACCTTGCTAAAGAATCAAACCGCATACTATACTCTCGCACACTCATATTACCTTGTCTAAGGTTCAAGAACTTATCAGCTCTAGCTCGTCGTATCTCAACTGGCAAATAGTGACGAAGAAAGGCCTCAGAAAAATCCTTCCACACAGCTGGAGGAGCGTCCGGACACCTAGATCTCTCCCAACTATCATACCAAAGAACCGCTAAATCCCGTAGCCGATAAGAAGCCAACTCTACTGCCTCTGTATCACTAACATGCATAACCCGTAGTGTACGATAAACCTGGTCAATAAAAGTCTGCGAATCCTCCTTGGGGTCTGATCCGGTAAACACTGGAGGGTCTAAATTAATAAAATCACGAACTCTTGTACTAACTGGTTTATCGGCAGCACCTGTATTCTGCCTCTGAGCCTGAGCAGCTACCAAGCTAGTCAATAACTGCAAAGCACTCCGCATATCCTGGTATGTAGTGCCAGACGGAGGAGCTAGAGGTGCTGGGTGCCACCTAATATCCTCTGGAGGAGACGGAGTAGATGAGGTATGAGACGGCATCTCACTCTGAGCCTCACTTTGGCCTGCTCTGGCTTGGGGCACCTGACTGGTACCCTCTCCTGCAGCTGTATCAAGCCGTCTACTAATTGTTTGTTTCCTAGTCGAAGGCATTACTGAAAGAAAACAAGGTGAATATTAGAGACGAACACTTACGACTCAACTCTATGCACGATCTAGATTCGGGAAGAAGGTAACAACCCTAGATGTCATGTAGCCTCCCGATTATAAATGTGGCGCGCTACACATCCATAATCAAGACTCTACTAGACATGGCTCATAGACAATCCCTAGGACAGACTTGCTCTGATACCAAGTTTGTCACGACCCAAACTGGAGGACCATGACTAGCACCCGACCATACTTGCCGAGCACCAACGTACATTTTATCTAACCTTCTTTATTATCTTTTAGGGCTGACGAGACCAATATAAAAGGTAGACATGGATCATGAACAACCAACAATAAAATATGATTGCATGAACCTACATAACATGGGATGACCGGACAATCAAGAAACTATATACATATGGTACAAGCTACCACGCTAAAATGAAAGACTATACAACAAAAACCAGCCGACAAGGCATACCAAACTATACATGAGTCGACACTTGTCTATGAGCCTCTAAAGGAACATAAGTGCTGCAACATAGCCGGAACAGGGCCCCGACATACCCATAATGTCTATAACAAAAATGCATACCAAGACCAAGGCAAGTCCGGAGAAGGGATCTCGCCAATCACCGCTGAACTGGACAACATACTGTGATGGGGGAGCTACACCTGCCTGTCTATCAGGACCTGCAGCACGACATGCAGCGTCCACAAATAAAAGGACGTCAGTACGAATAAAGTACTGAGTATGTAAGGCAGAGAACCATAAATATGAACAACAATGTGAGCAGGGATAGAGAATATACAACCTGTAACATCTGAGTACCTCTGAGGGCTTATGACATGAAATACATGATACATATGTATAAATACATAATCTTTTAAAACATACGCCTCTATGGGCATCATCATCATCATATTGTACCCGGCCGTAATAGGCTCGGTAAAAACATACCCGGCCATTATAAGGCTCGGTAGAATCGTACCCGGCCACGTGGAGCTCGGTAAAACCCAACTGATCAGTGGTTGCACAATAGGTGCCGTACCCGGCCGACTATAGCGCGGCTCGGTAGAGTAAAATAGATACATATATATAATGCATGCTCGACTCATGGAAACACCTTGTAGACCTTTCGGAGTGACGTAAGGTCGGTATCCTATGTACACCTTATTAGAACTAACTCTTCACTATGAACCTTATAGGAATCAGGAAGTACCAACAAGATTGATAACATAAGAATAAGAGAAGCAACATCAACATCAATCGTTCCATAAGAGGGGAAACAATGTAAGTACTGCTAGCTTCTAAGAATAGAGTATCTTTGGAAGCTCGTTCATTACATTATGTACAATCGGAGTCGTGCAAAAGAACGAAAGGGATAGCCACACATACCTTGTATATACTGCCACAACCTCAAGCTATGCAAACGTCACGACTCCTTAGTCTACAATAGGAGAAATGACACTATCGTTAACGTTTAAGCGTCGCAACTATTATGTACCAATCACAACCTATTTTGTGATGAAACGGACAGCACCTCCCCTATATATATGACTTCACACCATTCAAAACAATCACCAAACAGCCTAAACAACATCAATAATAAACATATTGAGCCTCCCAAAACAGTCCACACACAACCTAATCACATCATACATATGACGGCCACTATAGTCGTACCAAATAACCCAAAAATATTACGAAGAACTAGCAGACCACAACCCAACATATATATGGTGTTTCTCCACACCCTGCCTCCTTCAAAACTCCACAAAACAGTAATATAAAACGCAGCCCAACAGCAACACAAAACAGTCCGCTACAAGTGAATATCTTGAACTCACGGCTTCCGATCACCGTCCCGTGAGTTCTTACATGTATATAACGAATTACCATGAATTCACAGCAGAATAAATGTATGAAATATAGCAGTAAACTCACCTTTGTTGTTGGATAACTCAGCCTTTAACTTGGTTCTTCAAACTCTAGTGTTTACCCCCAATTTGAACTTGAAAGAGAGGGAAAATCAATTAGGGTTTGTGGATAATTTTTGGGAGGAATTTTGAAGGGTCTTAGGTCTGGTTATTTGTGAAATATAAAGAGGTATATATTGCAGAAGATAAGCCTTTTAATGGGCTGCTTTTCTGACCCGAAATTCCCTCTTTTGGGCCGACATTTAACCAAGTAGGTGACTCACCTACTTGCACCTAGCAGCTTGTGCAGTCTCACGAAAATGTCTATATCTCTCTATTCCAATGTCGTATTGCTAAACCGTTTAATGCGTTGGAAACTAGACTCATAGATATTCAATTTTGTGGGTAGATCACCCCGTAATTCCAAGTATATTGGGAGAAATACTTAATAACATTTGACCTAAAGTTTAGGTAAAACTATGAACCTAAGTTGCAACAACTTTTGTCGACTTTTGTTTCATAACTCGTTTGACTTCAAGACTTATGATACGGATATTATATGATTCAAATACCTTAAAGCATGACCTCCTAAGTATACTAAGCATCTATAGGTTTACCCAAAAGTACGAGTTACAGCATCCTTGATTCATTTAACTTCTAATACTTGTTAATCACCCTTATGCACCCTTGTATCACTTAAGATTAATCGGATTAACTTCTTATCATCTCAAGGATAATTCCTTCTTGGATTTGTGTTATCTAACTTATGGAATGAACTAATGTGTGTGGATATGGGTTGTAACACTCTGAAGCATAGATACATGAAAAACTGGATGCACGGCTGATAAGCTAGGCGACAAAGCTAGTCCGTAAGCCACCCCTCCCACTCTGTCTAGAATCTCAAATGGACCAATATACCTAGGGCTGAGCTTGCCCTTCTTCCCGAACCTCATCACGCCCTTCATAGGCGACACTCGGAGCAATACTCGTTCACCAACCATGAAATCTACATCTCGAACCTTACGATCCGCATAAGTCTTCTGCATGGACTGAGCTGAACGCAATCTCTCCTGGATAGTCTTGACCTTATCCAAGGCCTCTTGAACTAAATCTGTACCCAACAACCGAGCCTCTCCCGGTTCAAACCATCCAACTGGAGATCGACATCGCCTACCATACAACGCCTCATACGGGGCCATCTGGATGCTAGACTGGTAGCTGTTGTTGTAGGCAAACTCTGCTAATGGCAGAAACCGGTCCCACGAGCCTCCGAAATCAATAACACAGGCTCGAAGCATGTCCTCTAGAATCTGAATAGTCCTCTCGGACTGGCCATCCGTCTGAGGATGAAATGCTGTACACAACTGAACCTGGGTGCCTAAATCCTGCTAGACCGCTCTCCAGAACCGCGAGGTAAACTGCGTACCCCGATCAGAGATAATAGATACTGGCACTCCATGGAGACGAACAATCTCCCTAATGTAAACCTCCGCTAACCTCTCCGACGAGTAGGAGATAGATACTGGAATAAAGTGTGCTGACTTGGTCAACCTATCAACAATGACCCAAATAGCATCAAATTTCCTCCGAGTCAAAGGAAGTCCAGTAACGAAGTCCATAGTGATCCGCTCCCATTTCCACTCGGGAATTTCAATCCTCTGGAATACACCACCAGGTCTCTGGTGGTCATATTTCACCTGCTGACAATTTAGACACCGAGCGACATACGCAATGATATCTTTCTTCATTCTGCGCCACCAATAGTGCTGCCGTAAGTCCTGGTACATCTTCGCGGCGCCTGGGTGAATAGAATACCGTGGACTGTGGGCCTCTGCTAAGATCAACTCTCGAATCCCTTCGACATTGGGCACACAAACTCGACCCTGCAATTTCAATACCCATCATCATCTAGATTTACCTGTGTGGCACCTCCCTGCTATACTGTATCTCTCAACTCACGCAAATGAGGATCATCAAATGGCCTCTCACGGATATGCTCTAATAAAGAAGAACGAGCGACCTTGTAGGCTAACACCCTGCTAGGCTCAGAAATGTCTAATCTCACGAACCGGTTGGCTAAGGCCTGGACATCTAGAGCTAATGGTCTCTGACTGACCGGAATATATGCAAGACTACCCATGCTGGCAGACTTTCTACTCAATGCATCGGCCACCACATTGGCCTTACCTGGGTGATATAAAATAGTAACATCATAGTCTTTTAGCAACTCTAGCCACCTTCTCTGCCTCATATTCAACTCTTTCTGCTTAAACAAATACTGAAGACTCTTATGATCGGTGTATACTTCACATGCTACACCATACAAATAATGCCTCCGGATCTTCAATGCGTGAATAATCGCCGCCAATTCTAGATCATGCACTGGATAGTTCTTCTCATGAATCTTCAACTGCCTCGAAGCATAGGCAATAACCTTGCCATCCTGCATTAACACTGCACCAAGCCCAATACGGGAAGCATCACAATAAACAGTATAAGGTCCCATACCTATGGGTAAAACCAATACCGGTGCTGTGGTCAAGGTTGTCTTGAGCTTTTGAAAGCTCGCCTCACATTCATCGGACCATTCAAATTGAACACTCTTCTGGGTCAATCTAGTCAGTGGGGTTGCAATAGACAAAAATCCTTCTACGAATCGGCGAAAATAACCCACTAACCCCAAGAAACTCCGAATATCTGTGGCTGATGTCGGTCTAGGCCAGTTCTTGACTGCCTCAATTTTCTTCGGATCAACCTGAATACCTGCTGCCATCACAATATAACCCAGGAATGCAACTGAACTTAGCCAAAATTCACACTTTGAAAATTTTGCATATAGGTGGCTATCTCTCAGAGTCTGCAAGGCCACTCTGAGATGTTGCGCATGCTCCTCATGACTGCGGGAATATATTAATATGTCATCAATCAAGACTATTACAAACAAGTCTAAATAAGGCCGGAACACCCGATTCATTAATTCCATAAAAGCTGCTGGAGCATTTGTCAACGCAAAAGACATGACCATAAATTCATAATGTCCATACCGAGTGCGGAACGCTGTCTTAGGGACATCAGATGCCCTAATCTTCAGCTGATGATAGCCAGATCTCAAATCTATCTTTGAAAATACCTTGGCACCCAAGCTGGTCAAATAAATCATCAATTCGCGGAAGTGGATATTTATTTTTGATAGTCACCTTGTTTAACTGTCGATAGTCAATGCACATTCTCATCGAACCATCTTTCTTCTTTACAAATAATACTTGTGCACCCCACGGCGAAACACTGGGTCTAATGAAACCCTTTTCAAGTAAATCCTGCAAATGTTCCTTCAATTCTTTTAACTATGGCGGAGCCATACGGTATGGGGGGATGGAAATGGGCTGAGTGCCCGGAGCCAAATCAATGCAAAAATCAATGTCCCTATCGGGCGGCATACCTGGTAAGTCTGAAGGAAATACTTCAGGAAATTCGCGAACCACAGGCACAGAGTCAATAGAAGGAACCTCGGCACTAGAATCACGGACATAGGCCAAATAAGCCAAGCATCCCTTTCCAACCATACGCTGAGCCTTAACATAAGAAATAACATTACGACTAGTATGACCTGAAATTCCTTTCCACTTTATACGAGGCAAATTCGGCAAAGCTAATGTCACAGTCTTGGTATGGCAATCTAAAATAGCATGATATGGAGATAGCCAGTCCATGCCTAGTATAATATCAAAGTCCACCATATTTAGGAGTAATAAATCAGCACGGGTCTCGAGACCCTCAATTACTATAATACATGACCGATGAACTCGATCAACCACAATAGAATCGCCTACTGGTGTAGACACATGAACAAGAACACTCAGTGGATCACTGGGCTGAATCAAGCATGGTGCAAAATAGGAAGACACGTATGAATATGTAGACCCAGGGTCAAATAATGCTGATGTCTTTCTATCACAAACCAAAATAATACCTGTAATGAAGGCATCAGAAGACTCAGCCTCTGGTCGGCGGGAAGTGCATAACATCGGGGCTGTGCACCACTACCCTGAGCAGTATCTCTAGGACGATCAGCTGCTGGCTGGTCTCTACCTCTATCGGTCTGAGCTCCACCTCTATGACCTCTACCTCCACCTCTATGTCCTCTACCTCCGCCTTTAGCTGGCTGGGCAGGCTGTGAGGGAACTGGGGCCTGAATCATGGCACGAGAACCCTGCTGGTGAGATCTGTCAGAAGCTCGAGGGCAATACTTTGCAATGTGCCTAAGATCACCGCACGTAAAACAAGCCCTCGGCTGCTGAAAATAGCGAAGTGGTGGTGCAGTGATAGGCTGCTGATCAGAGTAGCGTGGCTGAGAATTACGATCACCTGAAGCATCATGAGAAACCTGAAGAGCTGACTGATAAGGCCTAGGAGGATGGCCTCTATCATAAAAATCTCTATCTCCAGACGAGGTACCACTGAATCTACCCGAATTACGAGATCTCTTATCTGATCCATGTCTTGCTCCCTGTGACAGAGCCATCTCGATCCGGCGGGCTGCATTAGCCGCCTCCTGAAAAGTGATTTCAGTTCCTGCCCCCATAGCCATCTATAGCCGAATTGGCTGATTCAAGCCATCAATAAACCTCCTCGCCCTCTCCCGATCTGTGGGAAGTATGATAATAGCATGACGAGCCAGGGTCCACGAACCTAGTCTCGTACTGTGTGACAGACATAGAACCCTGATGAAGACGCTCAAATTGTCTGCGCATAACCTCCCGCTGAGTTTCTGGAAGGAACTTCTCCAAGAATAATTCTGCAAACTGCTCCCAAGTCAAAGATGACGATCCCGCTGGCCTGGATAGACAATAATCCCTCCACCAAGTCTTGGCAGAACCAGATAATCAAAAAGTAGCAAAGTCCACACCATTAGTCTCCACGATACCCATAGTACGGAGAACCTCGTGGCAACTATATAGGAAATCCTGTGGATCCTCTGAAGGAGTGCCACTGAATGTGGTAGTGAACAGCTTGGTAAACCTGTCCAATCTCCATAACGCGTCGGCGGACATGGCTGCACCATCATTAGACGGAGTCACAATAATATGCCGAGCTGCCTCAACTGGCTGAATCACAGGAACCTGAGCCTGGAGAATTACTGGCTCCGGAGTGCGCGTAGCAGGAGTCTGATTACCTCCTCCAGCCCGAGAAGTGGCTGGTGCTACTGGTAATAAACTTGCTCTGGTGATATGATCCATAAAACCTCTGCTATCCGGACCAAAGCATCCTGAAGATCCGGTAAAAACAAAACTCCTCCTGGGACCTGAGCTGGGCCTACTTGGAGCTGCTGGGGCTGGAACTTCCTCCTCGATATGAACATGAGGTTACGCCACTCGTGCTGCTGCTCGGGGATGAGCTCCGCCCTACCTCGACCTCTAGTACGACCTCGACCTCGGCCTCCGCCACTAGCGGGAGCTGCCGCTGCTCGGGACCTCGGGCTGCCGGTCACTGGATGAAGATGCACGTGTTCTTACCATCTGCGGGAGAACGAGTAGAAATTCAATTAACATTTGAAAGATCAAGTCGCACGGCCGGAAAGAATAAAGGGAATATTTTCCTAACTGCGTAGCCTCTG
>JASVEL010001387.1:0-236032 GCA_032618575.1 Nicotiana noctiflora | reverse complement strand
ATATGCAGTATTACACTTATGTTTTTCATTTAATGTCTTGAATTTAACACCAGGACCTTTAGAGTCTTTGGAAATATGACAAACAAAGGGGCAGTCATTATCTACACATATGTACCTAAGCTTTTGGGGGCAACTCTTGACTTTTTTTAACCTATAACCATTAGCACGGGAATACAGGTTCATGAATTTTCTAGCTTCTGGAATGTCTTTGAATGTCATGGACTTGTTTAACTCCTTATACTCAGTTAATTTATCAGTTATCTTCCTCTCTTTTCTGTATGCAGTAGTTCTAATGAATCAGCTTCACTGTCAGAATCAGAAGAATCAGAAGACTGACAGTCATGTTCTTTAGTGTCATCTGAACTACAGTCAGTAGCAGCATCAACTTCTATCATGCTAGGCTCAATGTGGTGGACTATATTATGAAAATTAACAGTTAACTCACACTCATCTACAGCAAAGATGTCAATAACCTTAAACTGATTACTAACCAAAGATAATAGAGTCCTAACACCTTCATCACATTCTATTTCATAATATCTACCACTAGGCCCATTCACAATTACTTGTTGAACTCCAATAAACCCCAACTTACAAGTAAATTCATTTACTAAAAAGGTATAAGACAATTGGTCAGAGTCAAAACCTTTAATACTGTGTACCATTTTCCTTGAGTATAAAACTTGTGGTCTCTTTACCCATTCACCATCATAGTGAAAATTTAGATCCAATAACACCATTGCATATAAGCTGCAAAATAAGAAAGGGAAATGTTGGCTAAGAAATTGGGTGCTGCCACAAAAAGAATATTCAATAACAACAGGGGATTATTCCACTAGAACGACAAAACAAACAAGATAGGGTAAACTAATTCACTATAAACTAATTCATTGTAAACTGAACTTGACTGTAAACTTGACTGTAAAATGGAATTCACTGGAATTGCACTTGACTGTAAATGGAATTCACTGGAATTACACTTGACTGTAAAATAGGGGACCAAACACCCAAAATAAACACGACAAAGAAACAGATCCAACACAAATTATAATCCCTAAACCGCAACAAAAAGAATATTCAATAACAAAAGGGGATTATTCCACTAAAACGACAAAACAAACAAGATAGGGTTAAATCGAAACCCCAAATTCAATAAACCAAAAAACAGAATACAATCGATGGAATTTACCAGCTAGGGTTAAATCGACAAACCCACAAAGCAGCAGCAACACCGACAAAACAAAAACAGGGTTAAACCGAGTATGAACACCACATGCAAACAAAAAAAAACAAAGTCGGACAACTCCAAACTCAAAAATACATATACATACAAATGAGTCAAAATCCTAGTCAAACAAAACAAAAATTAAACTAAACTAAACAAAATTCAGATGATTTAAATGAATAATGCTGTTGTTTAACAAGAAAATAGGCGTACCTTTGAAGAATGAGACTAAGAACGATGAAGATGGTGAAGAGTGAGAGTGATGAAGAGAGAAGGTGAGCGATGCGGCGGGTTTACCAAAGGAAAGTTGGTCTGGGTTTACAAAACAATGAAATGTTTTGTTTGGGTGTAGTAAAGAATAATTTGGGGCGAGTTTACATTACTGGGGCGGGTCAAATTGTTGGGGCAGGTTTAATTTGTCTATGTGGCAAAATATATCTTAGGTGGCAAAATTATAAGCTGGATCCGGTTGTCACTTAGGAGGCCCGTTAAAATTAGGTACTTTTTTGATTACTTTAATAACGGTAGGTAGTGTTTTAGCCCGAAAGTATAACGGGATACAAATTTGTATAAATATCCAAAGTACACGTACTTTTTTGACCTTTTTCCCTTTTTTCAATGCCTCTTCACTTGAGTGCTCATAGATTTTTTATTCACATTTACTCGTAGTTGAAAGTGATTATAGATAATAGATTAAAATACAATATGTTCCAATAGTTTGTGACAGTTTTTACGATTAATTATACTGTAGCTCTTACTTTATCATGTCCAGCGCATTTATTTTCGAAAGCAAATTATGTCCTAGTGTCGCTGAATTTCACCATTTATCTAGCCAATGCATTCACTAACGCAACAAGAAATAGCAGTAATGGTGATAGAAATTCAAACTCCAGTTTTGATAGTTGAATATGGGGTTTTTTTTTTGTGAGAAATTTAAAAATAGCAGATTTATCGCTGATCGTTGAAAAATAGCTAAGTTTCAAAAGTTATCGAAATTTAGCCACTTTAAATGTGAGCGAAAACACTGTTCAAGCATAATTATGCTGGAACTCCGGTAAAATTTACGGGAGTTCAAGCATAATTATACTTGAACTCTTGCAAATGTTACAGGAGTTCCGGCAAGTATAATTGTCCAGTATAATATACTGGAGTTTAGAGCATTGGTGCTCCACTCTCCCGTAAATTTTATAGGAGTTAGCAAAGTATACCCAGTCCAGCATAATATGCTGGAGTTCGTACACAAATGCATCAGAACTCCTGTATATTATAATGGACCGGTCCCTGTTGCAGCAAAATAGTGGCTATTTTTTATTGATTTGGTAAACGCTGGTTATTTTTTATTGACCAGTGTGAAAACTAGCTATACCATGATATTTTAACTCTTTTTTTTGGATGAGAAATTAAAAATTAGCCAGATTTAAAACTGGTCGTTCAAAAATAGCCCAATTTAAAAAGTAATCGAAATTTAGTAACTTTCATGTAAAGATAAATCTGAGCGAAAACACTGTTCAAAACCCAAAAAATATGCTAGTATATTATATTGGAGTTCCAGCATAAGTATGCTTGAACTCCAGCATATTATACTGGAGTTCCAGGATAAGTATGCTGGAACTCTAGCATAATATGATGGAGTTCCAACATAAGTACACTAGAACTTCTGCATAATATACTGGAGTTCCAGGAAGTATAATTGTCTAGTATAATATACTGGAGTTTGGAGTATCGGTGCTCTAGTCTCCAGTATATTATACTGGAGTCAGCAAAGTATATCGGTCCAGCATAATATGCTGGAGTTAATACACAGCTTCACCGAACTCCAGTATATTATGTTGGACCGGTCTCTATTGCAGCAAAATAGTGGCGATTTTTCATTGATTTCGTAAACGCTGACTATTTTTGAATGACATGTCCGAAAACTAGCTATACTGTACTAGTTTTGGGGGGTGCACAGATAGCCACTAACGACTCATATCTTTATTTTAAAGCCAGCGTTTTAAATGTCTTTAGTTTTTAGCCACTCGTTTAATAAACTTTAACTGGCCGGACGAAAATACCCTTATGCTCATGTCCTTAATTTCAAGACTTCGAGACTACATGTCCTTAACTTTTGAACTTGAAACTCTAACTTTAGGACTTCACGACTACATGTCCTTAACTTTTGAACTTGGAACTCTAAGTTCAGGACTTCAAGACTACATGTCCTTAACTTTTGAACTTGAAACTCTAAGTTCAGGACTTCAAGGTTACATGTCATTAACTTTTGAACTTGGAACTCAAACTTCAAGACCAAGCGTCCTTAACTTTTGAACTTGTAAGTCAAAGTTAAGGACCTATTGTCCTTAACTTTTGAACTTGTAACTGTTAAGTACTGCTTGTCCTTAACTTTTGAACATCTAACTGTAAGTTAATGACTGTCTGTCCTTAACTTTTAAACTTTAAACTCAAAGTTAAGGACTACATATCCTTAAGTTTTGAACTTGAAACAATAACTTAAGAACTGCTTGTCCTTAAGTTTTGAACTTGAAACTATAAATTAAGGAGTGTCTGTCCTTAACTTTTGGACCTGAAACTCAAAGTTAAGGACAAAACTTACAGTTACAAAAAACCAACCACCACCCTTACACTTTTAACTGCATTAATTACAGAAGTAGTTTAAATATTTATTTCGCATGTTTAACACGTAAGTATATACAGGGTACACGTAAGCATATTACTTTATATGTAATATAACTGAATTTGAAAGCAGTTGAACATGTCAAACCGGGTTTAATACTCGGGTTAATAAGGATTTCAGAACATGGCGAGAGACTTGGATTGCGGGTTTGCTGTGGGAATGAGAGAGTAGGGGCGATTTGCACAGTAAAGCAACGCGAAAGAGAAGAAGAAATGATAAAATTGTCTTTTTTCTATTAGTAGTGGCTATTTTTGGTGAGCATTATAATTAGTGGATAAAAATTAAAGACACCTTTAATTAGTGGCTATATGCTATTTTTACACTATTTTTTTTACTGAATTTCACCTTGTGAAACTTATTTCGAACCCATTAAAACTAGCCCACTTCATAATATGATGTACTACAATTTTTATGGACCACCGTCCAATTTGTAAAATACAATAAGTGAAATTCGGGAGAAATTAAAAAATAGTCAGATTTAGAAGTGGTCGTTCAAAAATAGCCTTCAAAAGTAATCAAAATTTTGCCATTTTTCATGTAAAGATAAATCTGAACGAAAACACTATTCAAAATTTGGAAAAATACTCCAGCATAATATACTGGAGTTATACTAGAACTACAGTCTAATATACTGGAGTTATACTAGAACTACAATCTAATATACTAGAGTTCTAGTATGATATACCAGTCCAGCATAATATACTGAGTTTAGAGCACCGATGCTCCACTCTCCAGTATACTCGACTGGAGCCAGCAAAGTATACCGGTCCAGTTAATACACATGTGCACCGAACTCTAGTATATTATATTGGACCGGTTTCTGCTTTAGCAAAATAGTGGCTATTTTTTATTAACTTGGTAAACGCTAGCTATTTTTAAATGATCAGTTTAAAAACAGGCTATGCCATGCTATTTTTACGTGGAATTTCATTGGCCAAGTTACATTTAGTCAGTGGGCAAATATAATTACACACATTAGCTAAAATATACAAATAAATACATTTATTATGTATAGCATGTGCATAATTTATATATATATATATATATATATATATATATATATTATATATTGATGGTTATTATTTTTGGAGCCGACTGTGTAGTTTTCACTTCTTGATTCTTGGTATAAGCTGCCTATTATTGTCTACAATTTTAGAAAAAATAGACAGATTTACAAGTGGTCAATCAAAAATAGTCAAAGTTTTAAAAGTAATCGAAATTTAGCCACGTTTCATGTAAAGATACATCTGAATGAAAATACTGTTTAAAATCTAAAAAATACTCCAGTATAATATATCATAACTCCAGTATAATATACTGGAGTTTCAGTATAACATACCGGACTTCCAGCATAATATGCTAGAATTTCAGTATAATATATTGTTCTGGCATAATATGCTAGAAGTTCATACACAAGTGCTCTAATCTCTAGTATATTATACTAGAACTTTTCACGTGTTGGAGTTCCAGCATAATATGATGAAAATTCATACATAGGTGCACCGATCTCCAATATATTATTTTAGAACTTTTTGTGTTGCAACAAAATGGTATCTATTTATTAATGGCTTTGCAAATACCAGTTATTTTTGAATGACCATTCCGAAAACTGGCTAGCCCGTGCTATTTTTGCAACAAAAGAAAAAGGAAAATTATACGTTATAGTTGTTCCCAAATAATAGCTGAAAAAATATATTTCTGTGTATGTTAACGTCTGATATCGTAGTTTATATATAATAAATATTCATTTTTGTTTATTTAGCTAGCCGATGTAATTATCTTTGACGCGCCGAACAAATATATAACTTGCCCAAAAAATATCAGATCCATATGAACATAAGCTAATGACTCCATAAACAAGTAGACTGACCGTACCCCTGCAGTTATGAAGAACTCCACTGCAAAGGCCATAGTTGAAACCATACGTTATACAAACAAAAAGAACTACAGTTACAGACATTAAAAGTCCTAAAAACAGAAAGAAAAAAACATATACTAGAAAGTCAAGAAAAACAATAAACATATTTATACTAGAAAAAAGAAAAACAAGAAACATATTAATACTTTAGCAAAAAGCAAGGCATTAATAATATTAAAATTAATTCTTCACGCTAAACGTGAATACATATAAATTTAGAGAAATGATATGGATAAACAAAGATTCATCATAATAATATTGTCCAATGCAAACCATTCAAATTTGGTCCTCTGTCAACTGGTACTGCTGGAGGATCTGGTTGCAGCTAGCAAGAGGCTCATCGGAAAGGAAACCAATGGAGTTAGCAAAACGAGTGTTAGAAACCATGCCATTGTTACGAGTGAGAACAACACGAGCACGATCACGGCCAGCAGTTGGAACCGCACACATTGGATCAGAGCTCCTGATGAGAACCACGTCGCAGACTTCGTCGCCGCGGTCACTGTATACAAGGATCTTGTATTCTCCTTTTGAGTTGGTCACACCTTCAATGGTGTACGCTATGTCGTTGGTGTCCCTCTTCTTGCACTCAATTCTAACCCTAGACCCTGCATTCATAATGTAAACGTTCGAGTTTTCTAAAGATTCTCGAATAGTTTTTAAATAAGATGATCACGCAATTTTAACATATTACCAAAACAGATACTGATCAATCCCCACATTAACTTTTCTTTATAAAAAATTAAAATAAGTCTAGTAGGTTTATAAAAATATGGAATAACTATATCAAAGCTAAGATATTAAGCTTATCAATAAGATGGCTACACACTTTTAACATATACTATATAACTACAAGATATTGAGCAATTAAAGAAACACTCAAATCCTTGTGCCAAAGCACACTATATATGGATTTGGTGCAAATAAGTAATCTACTTCATAGAAAATTTTACTCTAAAATATTAGAAAAACTAGTAGTTTGAAAACAAGAATAAGGTGAACACTTCAATCACTCTTTTCTTATACTAGTGGAACAGAAAATCTTGACTTGTTTAAGCTAGAAATAGACAAATTTATACACTGGATCTGCAGAAATGCAATAAAAAAACAAGAGGCAGTTGGCCAATTGGACAGAATCACACAAAAGAAAGACACTCAAGCAAGTCTTGCACGGGAGACTGCCGGATCCCAGCACCACCAGATGCAGATCCAGAATTTAAAGTTTACCAGTTTCATTTCAAGTTAATATATATACTATATCAGAATGACTCGGTTCACAATCAAAAATTTAACAAAAATGGCAGCCTAGTACACTAGGTTCCCTATGTGGGGATCTAAAAAATGGACGGATCATAAGGGTCTATGTACGTAGTCTTACCCAACATTTATGCAAGGGTTCACAATCAAATATTTAACAAAAACGGCAGCCCGGTGCAGTAGGCTACCACTATGCGTGGGATTCGAAAAAGGACCGGACCATAAGGGTCTATAGTACGCAGTCTTACCTTACATTTATGCCAGAGGTTTACATTCAAATATTTAACACCAACCTCAAATTAAAAAAGTTAAAAGGGGTTGATAATATACCGGCGAGATACTTGGAGGCAGAGGTCTCAAAGCCACAGCGGCAAGTGTCACAGTAAACTTTACCAACTACAAGGAAAGTGTCCATAAAATGTGCTGCAGCAGTAGATGCAAGGAGTAAAAAGCAAACAACAAACAAAGCTACCAACTTTGCCATGTTTTTTACAACTCAAAACTTAACTATCTCTTCTTCAATTTCTGCGTGTTCAAGTTCTTTGAGCCTGCAAATAACAAAAGGAAAGTGAAAGTGATATAATCATAAATTATGGGGTTTGGTCCAAACCAAACCAAAACATGGTGGCCCAAAGTTACTTTTACTTTTGTTTGGTAGCGTAAATTAGTGACTGATAAATCGGTCCTTTAATTATTCAAAATTATGAAGCAGACCCTACACTCAATTAAGATTAAAGTCAAAAGCAATTGGTAATCTTGGATTCTTATGTATGTTTATCTCTATCTCTCTCTCTTCCAACAATTTACATGCTTTTTTCCCCGTCTTTAATTAAAGCACTCCGTTAATCAAAAGGGTTTTTAATGAGAAATTGGGAATAGAAAGAGTAAATTTTGTTGTTAAACCATAACAGAATGAAATTTTAGATTTTACACCTGAAATTCTGACTATCGCCAGAATTTATAGTCACTATGCGAAAATTTCAAGTGATTAGTCAGAATTTTGTGACTAATTGCACAATAAAATGTCAACCGTTAAAATTTATGAATTATCATAACTTGCAAAATTATGACAACTTTCTGTCCAGAGTGCTTAACTTAAAAGTTTTGATCAGAGGCTATTTTCTCAAAACTTTTCTTGTCGGAACTAAAATTTAAATAGTAATACCAAATGATCCAATTTATGCATATCACCCTATCACATTGTGATATTGACTGGGCCTTTTCTAGTATCTCTTGTCAAATTCGTTTTGAAACCCATCAATCCTTGTACACAGAGGAAATAGTTAATCCAAATAGCCACCCGATCTCTTAAACTAATACTTTCCCCGGTCCTAAATAAGTAATTTTTATTTTTATTTTCACACTAATTAAGTAATTCACCTTTTAGCAATAATTAGCAATGAAATTGACCATATTAACCTTTACTATCTCATATAAATACTTCTAACACATTTTCCAACACTATTTACTCCTAGGACAATGTAGGAAAAGAATAATTAATTCATTCTTGAAATCTGAAAAAATAACTTCTTTTGGATTACAGTACCAAAAAATCACTTATTTTGAACCGAAGGGAGTAATAGCTAATGAATATATAATAATACATACATATTATTATTATTTTCCTACATTGTCATTGGAGTAAATAGTGTTGGAATATGCGTTAGGAGTATTTATATGAGATAGTAAAGGTTAATATGGTCAATTTCATATATATATATATATATATATATATATATATATATATATATATATATATCGTGTATAATAAATACATAATTCATGTACACCGGCTAGAAAAAGTAAACAATGAATCTGACCGATTATTTGTGTAACAATCCCGAAAGGTTTTCCTTTTTTTTTCTGCGAAAGTGAACCGGTAAATTACTAAATCATATCCACGATTTTTACTTGTCAAATTTCTAAAGATAACATTGAGCAAGTGGGTAATTTTAGCAACAAAAGAAGCCAGTCTGTTCATAAACGTCGTTCAATCAAACATGTTGGTAACGTTTTGTTATTAAACGGAGTAACTTCGTTTGTGATCTAAATATAAAAAAAATTGATAAAAGAAATTCAGGTAGAAACTCATTATCATGACAGAAATCTAGCTAACCTTCTCAATCAGTTAGTCTAACCACAGAGATCCATCTTACTAACTCATCTACAGTGACAACTACTAACGATTAAATACGAATAAAGTGATAGTAAGGGATATTAATTAAATAATAGACAAAATGCATAAACATTCGTTTTAAGTTGTCATCAACGATCACTTTGATACTTTAATTAACCCATTTCTCATTTAGACACACATGTATCAAATAAACAGTCTTGCTAAGCAGACTATGTGCCTGAGTTATAATGATGTGTCATATATCAAATAAATCAATTAATGAATGAACATTTTTCCTTATTTTAAACTATACCATGCCCCGCTCCCAAACCTATTCTTCTTCCACCTGCCCCTCACCTCCTTTCCATGTGATATCAGTAGTTTTCAACTGTCTGCTAGTAACTTTCACCCTTAGGGATGGCAAGCGGTGCGGGGCGGGGCGGTTGCGGGGCACACCCGCAAAGACTCCAACCCGCCCCGCACCGCCCCGCAAAATAAATTTTTTTAATTTTAACCGCCCCGCGAAAAACCGCACCGCCCCGCCCCGCATATATATTTTTTAAATTTTTTTAATTTTTTTAATCCGATCTAGTAAACCAAGTAATTTTTTTTATATTTGTATTAGATATTGTTAGGTAATATACCATCATCTGTTCATCAAAAGTTGCCTAGTGAATTGGTATAACGAGGGTATATGTTTTGGGTGATAAATTTGTAGAATAATTATCATAATATTATAATTCGAAAGTATATATCTCACCCAAACGAAATTGATTTGAAAATATACACGTTTGCATTAAGTTTAATTGCATAGCAATTCAGTTAACATATATTTGTAAGTTCACACATGTTAGCGTATGTGCAAATTTCCATTTTCTTATTTAATTCTTGTACTAATTTTGTAAGGATTGTGTACATTGACGGTGTAAATATTATTATATTATCGGTGCATTATCAATTATACCATATTTATTTATTGTATTTTTATGTTATCTGTTATTATATATAGATAATCTTAGTATGATGATATAAAAAATTTATATACTAAGAAGATAATCAATTGAACAACTCATGGTAACCCGCGACCCGCACCGCCTCGCATTAATTCTTTTTAAAAAAATTATGCCCCGCCCCGCCCCGCAAACAATGTAACCCGCCCTGCCCCGCAAATGCTGAAAAATCGCCCCGCCCCGCCCCGCCCCGCACCGTTTGCCATTCCAATTCACCCTTCATTTATTTCTTCTTAAAAAGTTCTTCTCTCTTGAATAACCCAAATAGTAAAGACCCATCAATAAATTATTAGATTTTGGTCTTAAATTTGTCGTGTAAAAGTCTCAAACATCTTTATCGATGTAGATGATGTCTCTATTGGCGGCGGCGGCAGAGGTTGTGGTGGCAGAGTTCGGCCATAAAGTGTAGCATCGGCATTTTGCGAAAAATCATGCTCTCTTTTGTGATTGATTTTGGGAGAATATTCTGGTTAAAGCACCAATTTTTAGAGGATTCAATTACTCTTGAGTACTGCTGTAAATTTCATCGAACTTCTATTTTAATGGTGTGAAATTATATTTATCCCATTAATTATTACGGTAATTACTATAAGAAATTTGATTACCAATGAGAAATTATCTTATCACTTAAAAGTCATTTGTCGTCACAAAATATTTTTTGCGAAAATTCTTTTTCATCCCTAAATGCCTAATATCTATGATGATTTTGTTTGTCAAATATATAAATTAGTGACATCTTTGCTTTTACAAAAATAATTAAATAATTTTTAGTTGAAAACTATTACGTCGTCGTCATTTTTTTTTACAATACTACTTAAATTATCAAGAAATACGAATTCATAAAAAGATAATTCTCTGATGCGATATATTTTTGTCACTAAATATGGTAAATTTATGATGACCATTTGATGACGCCAAAATCTGTAGTGGTACTATTTATAATAATTTTCCATTAAATCAAGAATTTATCATTTACTAAATAAAAATAACATAATAGAACATGGAAGGTAACAAAAAAATTCACACCCATGATCACGTAATTAAGAACTAGTTCTATATTGAGATAATATTTCATTACAAACTCCTTAACATAAAACACAAGTTACACAACAATAACCAAAATTCGGTCAACAACATGAGGTCAAACAGAAATACAATAATTTAGTAATAAACTAAGGAAAAAAAAAATATGCCGCTTTTTAACACTAAAATAATCAGTTATAACTTTGCTCTTGAATAAATTTAAACTTTGTGGAAGAAAAAATAATAATTTTAGTACATTTGGTAACATAATTGAACAAAAAACATATTTTCAGACATTAGTCACATCATATTTTAATTTGTGAAGAAAATAATAGAATAATAAATTAGTACTAACCGGTAGAAAGGTACTTAGTTAAAGTTAGACAGTAAATAGTTAATTTTTCTTTAACTACAAATAACCACAAGAATTAATATGAAGTTAAGATTAACTAATCTCACAAAAATTAATGAATAATAGATAAATTTCTTCATACCTCTACAATAGAATTAAATCAATAAGAACTCACGAATACGTACACATATCATCCGGAGAAACTCAAATTTTTATTGCCCTACAATTAAAAGAAAAAGATAATCCGTATGAGATATGCAACAGAAAAAAATTGAAGTACAATTAATATTTCTTAACTTAGATTGGGTATTTGTACTAAAGCAATCTAATTTAGATAAAAGGCAAAAGCAATTGGTAATCTTGGATTCTCTATGTATCTCTTTCTTTGTCTCTCTCTCTCTCCCAAAAAGTTACATGCTTTTTTGTCTTTAATTAAAGTACTAGTACATATTGATTTTTTCCCTATTCCGTTGATCAAAAGGATTTTTCATTAGAATAGAAAGAGTAAATTTTGCTAAACCATACGAGAACGAAAATTTTAGATGGTCAAAGTGTATCATTTTTACGAAATATAATGATTTTGGTGGCATGTCATTGCGCCCACGCACGTAATGGAGTAGAAGATTTATGTGGAAATTTGTGACCAGAAACTATTTTCTCAAGACTTTTATTAAGATGATCAAAATAAAAGTGGCATCAAATGATCCTATTTGTGCAAATCACCCTAGCCACAATATGATATTAACTAGGCCTTCGCTAGCATCTCTTGACAAATTGGGCTCGAGGTCCATGAATCCTTTGTACTGCTTGATAACGACACACTAGAAGTTGATTCGTAAAAATTGTACGGGCATCCTATTTGATCGCCTCCATTTAACTTATATTTATTTATTTTTTTAAAACTTTGAACTTGTGTCCATTTTTAAATAACTTCAGCCCACTTCTCCTTCTCCTTCGTTTTTTTCTTCTTCTACTACAGAGAAACAACAATCCGTAAGCAAATGCAAGACTTCCACCGTAAAAAGGATAATAATCATTATGCACAAGGAACTACCAATTTTTTTTTTTAATTTTTTTAATTACTCCAAATTCAACTCTAATTTATGAACCTCTTTTCTCCAAATTTATACGTACAGAATTCGTGACTTTCATCAATTCATTGTTGCAGCTTTTACATTAGCAATATTTTTAGGATCAAATACAAGGATAATACACAAATACAATTGTTTTTTCTTGCTTTAGTGCACTAATTTTTATCAGGTTAACATTATGATTCAGTGGGAAAAATAATTTTGTATACTGCCAATTTTACTGGCATTCTTTCGGTTGAATTATGAGAGTTTAGCTACATCTTACAGTAAAAGATTTATGGAGAGAGAACCAGGTAGCTTACAACATAACTTAACAAACCCACTATAATACTTTTTGTTGGCTATTAGTAGATTCTTGAAGCCTAGAAACTAAAATAATGAGTATACCAAAGTAGCTTTATGTAGCAAGAAACATACCCTACAACATGCTTAAGTTAATCCAAGGTTGAGAAGAGCAAGGCGGCAGAGACTAATAAGCCGAAGAGGCCTGCAACATGCTGAAGTTAATCAAATATAGAACAAAAACTTCAGTTCTAGAGCTGAAATTTTCCAATTACAATACAAAAACTTAAACTGATTACAACACAATAACTTCACTAGAGCTAGGGATGGCAAACGGTGCGGGGCGGGGCGGTTGCGGGTCACACCCGCGCACACCCGCAAAGACTCCAACCCGCCCCGCACCGCCCCGCAAAACAAATTTTTCTAATTTTAACCGCACCGCCCCGCTCCGCGAAAAACCGCCCCGCCCCGCCCCACATATATATTTTTTTAATTTTTTTAATCCGATCTAGTAAATCAAGTAAACCATGGAAACGGCCTCTTGTAGAGATACAGGGTAAGGCCGCATACGATAGACCTTTGTGATTCGGAAAGTTGCATACAATAAATTTTTGTGATTAATTAACATAGACAAACTCAGAGCTGTGAATGATTTCGAGATTTTACTTATTGCTCTTGACAATAGATATAACTTAAATTCTTTTTATTTTTCTTGTATATAATTACGGAGAGCTTTTTAAGATAAAGAAGTAGTCCCTCCGTCTCACTTTAGGTGGATCAAATTGATTAATTTTTAATATGAATTTGGACATAGATTTTTTAATTTTTTGAAATAAAATTTAAGTATTTAAAAGTTATACAAAAGTACTAATAAAAAAATTAAAATATTTAAAATATCTATAATAATATAAGCAAAAGAAAATTGTGTTTAATTTTTTAAATAATAATAAATATCCATAACGTGAATGGTTTACAATTTACCCTTTTGGACTGCTGGTGAGTCTCACATGATCGTTGGCCACTGCTGGGCACCTTATTCGGCACGTGGCATTGACATTGATGATCAAAGTATTTAGAGTTTTAGACTTTAGGTTTTTAATAATTCGTAATTCGCGACCCGCACCGCCTCGCGTTAATTTTTTTAAAAAAAATTATACCCCGCCCCGCACCATTTGCCATTCCTATCTAGAGCTGAAATTTCCAGTTACAACACGAAAACTTCAGCTTTAAAGCTGAAGTTTTCTAGTTAAAAAATAAAAACTTCAGCTGTAGAGCTGAAATTTTCCAGTTACAACACAAAAACTCGCTACTTACAAAAAAAACTTCATCTCTAGAGCTATGGCTCACCATTGAAGGATGCTAAGGATCTTCCACAGGATTTGGTTAGTTTGTATTACTATTGCTTATATTTGTATTTATCTCATTGATTAGTCATAAATATCTAAAGCCTATTTTTTTAAGCCATCATCCTCGCCCGTGACGATGGCCACTATGTACGATACTAGCATGCTTGAGATGAACGATTATATTCAGAAGCCCACTCAGACCATAGTAAGATATTTTAATTTTTTTAAGCTAGCACATACATTACTAATATATATTTTATATACTAAAATAACTCATTATTTTGTAGGTTACTGTTGCACCGACGGCCCCTTCTACTGAGCCTGCTAGCCTTACTGATGATCATATTGTAGCTCATCCGCTGATAAAGAGGCGATGTGAGAAGGATGATCCTGATAGTGTAGTCGGGCGGGATGGGATGCGCCTGAGGCCAGCGACTTCTTTAAAGCATAAAGATTATGGGCCACATTGATTTTCTGTTATTTTATGTACATTAGACAACCAATAAATAATAGCAACTTTATCTACGGTTTAGCAATACATGCGCATTATATTTTTATTTCTTGATTTCTTTGTTATTTTAATACTATAATCGGGCAAAACAAACATAGCAACTTAACATAATTTCAAACGCATGTTTGCATCTAAGAAATGCCTCATTTTTGGTAATGGTACGCCCATATTCCTGATGGACACATATAATACACTCTTTGATCTTGTACCTTATGGAGGTTTCAATGTGTGTAATCAAGACAAGAGAAATCGAGTCAACATCCAAGTTAAATGATTTCGCTAAATGTGTCCATTTCACAATTGTAGGTACCAATATAATTAACCACAACCTACATATTTGTTTTCTTCCTCTTTGCATGCAATATCCAACTACAACCCGTAAACAATCTATGGCAAATAACCTTGTATACATCTGGAGATAAATCCATATCATTATCTCACGGTACTTTTTTACGCTGTATATTTTTACCACCCTGCTTAGGCGCACTTTATCAGGACAAAGCATGCTCTTTGACAGTGACGTTGGTTTAGATTCATCCCACATTGCTCTTTGAATTTTATCAATATCCATTGTGAGATATTCATATCCGGCATACTTGAAAATGATCAAGGTAGGGAATATGCCTTAAATGAAATGGTACGTGAGACTCGTACACTCTTGGTCTAACGGGAGGTGGAGCAGGCTCCCTCGTCAAATCAGGTTCAGCATTCTCTTCCTCTTTATCATCACTCTTGTTAGGGAAGGGTGTGTCAGCTCTAGACTCATAGTCATTTTGTCATAATCATTATTCTCTCCTTGACTCTACGCATTTGTCAGATCCCGATTAAATATGTCGTCGTCGGGCAATTGAGTAAGAGCAGGAATATCAAGTTGCTCATTTTACTGCACAACCAAAGAAATAATGAGTAACTCAAATTGGTCTAAATAATATATATAACTATATATATTCACTTACAAATCATAATATGTCACTACTAGAAATCGGAGCTATGGCAACGCTTTTTATTGCTACGGATCCATAACCGTTGCAATAGGCATTCTATTGTTACGGTTATAACCGTTACAAACAATTGCTGGACCTAGCGGGACACTTTTCAACTGAACCGTGGCAATAGCATCAATAACCGTTCCTATATATGCGTATATGGCAACGGTTTGTATAACTGTAGCAATAGATATATCTATGGTAACGGGCTGGATGTATTTTCACGGTCAATTTATTTCCCTCCTTATTTTCCACCCAAAATTTTATTACCCGCTAAAATAAGGTGGGCACCCACAATCTGTTTATTATTCTTTTTTAATTTTATATCTTGTTTTAACCAAAAATATATATACCTAAATAAACCCTAAAATATGCCATAGAAATTACCAGGCTCCATATGCGAATACCCCCTAATTCTTTCAATCAAAAATTGGCTCCTCCATTATTTTCATCGAAAATCACCAGGCTACCTCCTCCTCCATAGTTTCATCAGAAAGTTTGAGGAAATCGATCGACAGTCTCGTCCAAGCTCGTCTATAATCGAACATTTCCTATGTTCCGGCGATTGAAAATCGCTTTTAGGCTCACAACTCCTCCATAATCAGCCGCACAGAGGCGTCGTACTAATCCTCTATAGTTGCTCCAAATCTGAACCGGTAAACATATTCTTAGTAGCTTTTTAAATTTTTAGCAACATTTTAAATGTGTTTTTCTTTAACTTTCTTGGCTGGGTTTAGCCACTCAACTTGAGTTTTTGTTAAATTTCTAGGTTGATGTTTTCTAATTTATTTTTGTTTAAATTTCTGGGTTGAAGGCATAATTTCTGATTTTTGTTTATGATTTTGTGGTCAAGGAAATGTTATTGCTAAGATTTCTACCAATCGATTATTTTAAAGAAGGCTTAAATATCTGATTTACTAGTATTTGCAGAGTTTATATACTTACAGTGAAATTACTGCAACATACTTGTAAAAGTAGGCTAATTGGGATAACTCACATGAATCTTTTATATCCGTTTCGCTCAATTTATGTTTTTATTAATTTGTGCAAATGGTTAGGCTTGAATTTTGCTAATGTTCTTGACTTTTGGGGGTTTTGCTACCATGTTTTTATTAAGTTGTGCAAATGTTGTAGTTTGTGAACATATATGTCCAGAATTCATGTGCTTTAATTTGGCAGAAACTATACATTCGAATTATATGCACATGCATATTCTTGTGTTATGAATTTTTTATGACGATTAATTTTGAAGATAACATCAATCGAAGAAAGAAATCATATTTTACATTCAAGTAGAATTTTTAAGTCATTTAAGAGACTTGATAGGGTGAAATTCTTCTTAAATTATTGACCCTTATCGAAGGATGGAGATGGGTTAGAACAGCACACTACTAGAAATTGGAGCTATGGGTTGAAGGCTTAAATTTTTTGTGTTGTCGATCACTTCTAAAAGAATGCTTTTAAGACTAGGATATAGGTCTGACCGATTCAGACCAATTCACACCTATTCAGATGTTTTAAAAGTGAAAAACCAATGCAATGGGCTGAGATCTGGACCATCCAGATTCAGACCCCCATTAAGTGCAAAGAAATGAGAATTAGTCTATTAAGTTTTAATAGTGTTCTATCCATATGAGTGTATCAGGGGTGGGAGTCCTTCCTAAATTGTGCCAAGTAAAGGGTATAACTTGTTACAATTTTTCTTGGTGCTATAAGCCAATAGTTACATTTTCTTTTTCTTAAGCTCTACATATTATGTTTTTGGTTCATACAATGTTTATCTGGGGAAGCACTACCGTTGAATATGTGCTTCTTCAATTGTTCTTTTACCTAATGAGACATTTCTGATTACGGATGTTTTGTTACATCATGTGTTTTATGTTATAAGTGCTGCATTTTGTGTTAGGGGGGAGAAGCTCTTGCTTCTTCATATGGAGTTGTTGATACAGCTTGTTCATAATTCATCAAAAAGTACTGCTTGTTCCTTTTTAGCATGGGTTTAGAAGGCCTATTTCAAAGGCATCACTGGCTCGAACACTTGACACCTCTACAGTGGGTACACTACACCATGCATGCTTATGTTGCTGCTAACCTATTTCATACTGTCAAGAAACAGGGAATGAATTTCTGTTATGGTACATAATACATGCTTATTTTTTATGCTTCATAAATATGCTATTTCTTAGTGGTCTATATTCAAAATTAACGAGTCAAAGAGGCATGAGGATGAGTTTTCAGTTAATTCATGTGTCAATGCTCATCCAAGCTCAAATTTTGCTGTGGATATGTTGCTAGCTACTGCTTATTATAACACAGTTGAATATTTTGTTATTCTCGAATTAATTAGCATTAACAATCATTTCTCATATCATTTTCTGGTGACATCTCTTTTTGCTGCTTAGCTCTCACAAGTTTATGCAGGCATTCCTCCTCTGGGGGAGGTTAGAAGTAACAGATGGTATCTCTTGGTTTTGATGAAAATGGCAATCCTCCTCGACATGTTACTGCTTCCTTCTGCCCTCAGCCAGAATAAGCATACTAGTACTAGCTTTGATGTTGGCTTGGAGACTTATTTGTTTGGCTATGAAAATGACTAAATTGTTTGCAAAAATGTATTGCATCTATTCTATAGAAGGGCTTCCTATGCAAAATTACTAGTGCTAATCATTTAGTCACATTTTCCATACTGGTGGCACAATTTACATTTTTCTAGGTGTCACCCATGGATCATCATGTTTAATAATGGCAGGATAAGATAATCCTTGGTGTTGGCTTTATTGGATTTGCTTGACGTATGCATTAAATCTGTCATTTTAGTTAGCTTACCACATTGTTTTGCTTTTCATATTTCTTTTGAAGTTATTCATCTCGTGAAGCACCTTACTACGTAAAACCAGGAGTACCCTATAACTTGATTATTGCAGAAAATACTCTTTCATTATTGTTCATAAAGGTTTTCCCTGCGAGGGTCGATTGGAAACAACCTCTCTGCCCTCTCGGGTAGAGGTAAGGCCTGTCTACATATTACCCTCCCCAGACCCAACTTTGTGGGAATATACTGGGTTGTTGTTGTTGTTGTTGATCACTTCTAAATTTGTTTCATTTTCTTTTTAAGGGAGATTGTTAGTTCTACTTTTATATGACGTAATTATATCCTTGTGTGCTCCTATGTTGTAGGTTAGTTCGACAAACAATGGTAGCGGCGGACTTCTAACTAAGCTCCCTATTTGTGAATCATTCAACAATATAGCTTCTTTCAATGAACATTTTACCAATTCAAGTGCTTGTAAGTACATTAATTTTGTCTACAAAACTTCTTTGACTCCTAGTGTTGAAAATTTGCAGATTAAGTAATTAGTTTTACAGGTATAGAGAATAATAATCTAAAACTTGGGACCATGCCATATGTGTCATTTCGATTTGGATGGAAACGGAGAACTTACATGAGTAAAGAAATCATTGCCAGATTCTAAGTCCAATTTTGTGAGAAAATGCCAAGGGCTTATTGGTGTGACTTACTCTGTTAATTAATCATGTGAAAAAAGAAGGACGAGAATCTACTCTTTCCTGCTCTTATTGGTTGTATCTTGTTTCGTAAAGGAGGCTATTTCCCGCTCTTATTGGTTGTATCTTGTTTCGTAAAGGAGGCTCTTTGTGAAGTTCCCTTACAGGCTTACTCTCTTATAGATGATTATCCATGTTCATGTTTCAGTTAAGTATACTGGTTGTCCATTTCCTGAGAACTCACCATATCTGTCTGTTGTTTCAGCTGATGGATATTGGCTAAAATTGATGCTTGTTACATTGTTTTTGATATATCTAGATATGGTTTTTGTAGCTTGTTCAACATACTTTTTGTACGAGAGCAAGTGGATTAGGTGATACATGGTTTTAAATCGCCATTTCAGAATGTTGGCGTGCATTTTGATACGTGGAATGCAGGAGTTCTAGGTCCAGTTACATTAAGTGGTCTCACTAGTGACTCAAAAACAACCCCTGACATGGTATAAGGTAAATTCCAGTCTACATATTGCCATATTTTCTTAATCAATTTTATGATCTTGAATAATATATTGTAGCAGTGTAGTTAATATATTGATTCCCTAAAGGGAACAATGTGGACCATTTGTCATTGTATTTAGATGTTGCGGATTCGCCAGCATTGCCTTACGGGTGGAGTAGACATGCTCAGTTTAGCTTAGCTGTTCTCAACCGAGTCCATAACAAGTTTACAGTGAGGAAAGGTCAGAAATCTTGCTTATTGAATTAGAGATATGAATTTGTGAAAACTTTGACCAAGTCAAGCAGGAGAAAATATTAACTGTTGGTTTAAGAAGTGACATATGTTTGGGCCTTTTGAGTCGTCGCTTTCTACTTGGAGAGAAGTTGTGAAATAATAGATTCTCCTGGTTTACTTATTTCAGGCGGTATGCATAACTGTTAGCTTTTTGATGATAAAGAACTGAGTGATTATGAATGTCCACCCAACTTGAATTAGGACTTTTATTTTTAACTAATTGTGAAATGTGCCAGATGCTGGCGCAGAAAAGGATGAGCAAAAGAATTTGGAACACTGTACCACCCTGCATTTAGGGGACATTACCGAAAGAGAGAATCAAGATATGTTTTGAAGGAAAACCATGGTTTATTTCAAGCTTAAATTAACACTGTTCTCTAGTTTTGACGTAGAATGGACTATATTTAAATAAGGCAAAATTTTTAACAGATTTCATTAGGTCCATACTAGAATAATGAAATTCCTTTTTTTGGATTTTGATGTATGTATTTCATTACTTACCTAGTGCTCTCGTTCTGAATGGAATTTACTGTACTGATTAAAAAACCAAAATATGCTTCCAACTATAATAAGTGAGGGGAAAATTAAGATTGCATGAGCTGTCTTGTTGGTATAGGCATGTGTAAATGCAAATTGTAAGATGTGCTTCATCTTATTGGAGGAAAACTTAGTAGCAGGTTCACCTTTAGCATCATTCTGTGCATTTCTGGTACTTCTTAGAAAGACCTATTTTACATTGGACCATTAGACTTCGTGGGGATGATGTTTATGAAAGGAGATTCATTAGTTCTTACAATATCTGATCATTAAGCTGCCACTTGTTAGTCATTTTAGGATGTTGACTAAGGCTTCGTTAATCAGTCATCTAGTAGAGTTTCCAGGTATAATTATTGTGTCCATAGAAGAGATTATTCATTGTGAAGAATTTATGCCGACTTTCTTATTAAATTTTTTTCTACTTGGTATTCATTCTGCAATATCCTATTGGATGCTCTGAAAATTTCTCTGTATTAGTTCAAAGAATCAGTGTTTCTTGGTATAGGTTTGCAGTTAGCAAGCACGGTGCATGTAGCACTCTTTTTTATATAACCGTTGTGTCTGCAGCTCACTTATTGATACGAGGCACAATTGTTAATCCAGCTCATTAATTTCCAAAAGTTTTTCACGATATAACTCTTGGTAATGATATTTTCAATGATGATGGGGTGATTTACTTATTTTTCTTTCAATCTATGGCATAGTTTATCCTATTGAAGAGTAATGCCTTTATTTATCATTTTTTGTAGGTGGAGTAAATCAAGAAATCTAAGAAGATGATGAAAGTGAAGAACTGGACCATAATTGAGATGAAATTTGAATTCCTATAGATGAATGTTCTATAGGAATCTTTTGTTATCAATCTTTTTAAAAACTCTCTTGAAATGTATTAAACTTGTGCATTTCGGGTAGAACATTTGCTTTATGGATAATATCTGCTTCATGGATAATTTATATTATTAAAAGTTTCATTTTATAATTTATTTAAATTTTAGTTTTATTATAATTTATTTTATATATATAAATATTTATTTATAATAGGCGCTATATTAATTTTTTTACAACTGAACCGTTGCAATAGCTTACCAGAACCGTTGCGATAGGTCATACAAACCGTTGCATTATCACATATAAACCGTTCCCACACAAAAAAACCGTTGCAATAGGGATAAAGGAAACATTATTATATCCATAAATAACCGTAACAATAGCTTACAAAAGTGTTGCATTAAATAATATGGTAACGGTTAATCACCGTTCTATATACACTATAAACCGTTCCAAGAGAGAAAGGGAAAACCGTTGCGATAGATGCATCTATAACCACGGAGAATGCAAACCGTTACAAGAACCGTTCCCATAGACCTATTGCCACGCGAGCTGATGGAACGGTTTGTAAACCGTTCCCATATCTGTATGGCAACGGTTAAACAGTCTACGGGAACGGTTTCCCAACCGTTACCGTAGGCCAATTTTTCAGTAGTGTGTTGATATCACATGATGCATATTATCTTGTTGATGCTGACTTCCGGATGGACCACCATGATCCAACACACCAAAACTATGCATATTCCAACTGGTCGTTGGTTCATAACTTGTAAAATTCATATCTGGTCGGTACCCCATGTGGAATATATATGAGTGTTAATACAAATACAATACACAAAAATATGTATTATAACACAAAGAAAATTTGAAGTTTACCATTCGGCTTGTGGATTATGTAAACTAGGAGAAAAAGTATTTTGTCGCTCCTCATTTACCCGTGGAGACAAGTTTAGATCGCCAAACTCTTTCAGTCGGAACCTGTTCGTCTAAAACTGCTCCAAACTAACCACCCGATGATTGAGAGATTTTTATGCTTTCCGCAACCTCATTATTGCGAACGTCTTCAGCCTTGACGTATATTTTCAATAATTTTATCACAATAAATTTCTGGTATTCATTCGGAGTCCTCAAAGAATCTCTTAGAGTTCCACCGTCTTCGATGTTAAACCCAGCATAGTAAGCAATCCCTCGTGAAGTCACAGAATACGAATATCTTTTGATTATTTTAAGATTCACCAAACATTTGCTCACACTCATTTTTTGCATAACAACAATACCAATGTATCATAGTCCATTATAAGTGGCAACTTAATATGAGACTGTGAAGATAAACTATAGCTTAATAAGTTATTCGACACCACAAGTCCCCTCTCCCTTTCCAATATAATAAAACCCTAATTCTTCGCTTTTCAAACATTATGACAAAACTCAAAACAACTTAACAAAGAAAAGTTTAAGAAGACTTGAGAATATTTTTGAATGATTTTCTATAAAATTGTTAACATTTTTAAACAAGGCAAAAACCAGTCCGGGGGTTCAATAATTTGAGGTATAATGTCTTAGCTAAAGACGTTATACCCAGTTCAATTACAGTTATGTCAGTTAAGCCCAAAAAAATTATTTGTGGGCCCACATAATATATATAACATTAAAATAAAAAACATTATATATATAGCGTCTTTTAAAAAGATGCCATACTTAATTGGTCAAACGATCTTTAAGGTATAACGTCTTTTAAATGATGTTATACATATTTTGATCACTATATTTTTTTCCCACAAATTTTTATTCTTTGAGTATAAAAGAACTACATTTTGATTCGAGACTTGGTATGGGTACCAAAAAGTGATTCTTTGAGTATAAAAGAACTACATTTTGATTCGAGACTTGGTATGGGTACCAAAAAGTGATGACACGAAATGCGTTTTAATTGTTTGGTTTGGAAGTGTTATTAAAAATAGCATAGGGAATACTTTTCCTTTTTCTTTTTTACCCATCACTTTTTAGTAATCTTATGTCAAAGAGCACTAGAGTAATGGCCTACATAGTCCCAATAATACACACTTTAATTTGTGTGACATAATAGCTGTTGAAAATGATTTGGGTGACAAATCATATAACTTTTGTTTGTTTGATGGGAATCTAGCCAATAATGCACTTTATCCAAGTAATATTGAAAACAAACTAATAAATAAATCAGTATATATATATATATATATATATATATATAGTTTGAGAAAGATAGTGTGTACGTAAATTTTATTATTATCTTATAAAAGTAGAAAAGATATTTTCGATAAATCCTTGACTCGGAAAATATTATTTCAGTTATATTACACTTTTGAGAAGAAATTGGTAAATAAAATAGGAGATTTTAAATTTATAAAGTAATTTCATCTATTCAAACTGCAACCGGTTATAGGAGATCATTTCCTCTTAATCAAATGATCTATAACAATGTGGCATGATATTATAATCTTAAAGAATACTATTATTCTTCTCTTATATTAGTGAACTCCTCGTTTTTCTACACTCAAGAATGTTTATATTATTTTCATCTTACGATTCCAAGAATGAAAGGGAATTAAGTGTCGCAACTGAAAAATATGGGCAAGTTCCAATCGTTTCACAAGGCGTTTATTGTAGGAATGGGTAAGAAACTTGCTCGTATTTTGAGGCGGAGCTAAAATGTTAACTTTATAAATTTTAGATTTTAGAGTGAAAACTTCAAGTGCTAATAACTGGATTCTAAATTTAATATATATAAAATAAAGTTTTTAACACTAGTATACAGTTTAAATAAAAATTGGGTGCGACTGAACTCGTACTCGATCTTCTAGATTTACCCCTGCTTGTATCATGTGTTTAAATCAAACCATACTAATTTGACATAGTAAAACAATAAACTATTGAGAGAATACATATTAATTAACTATAATAATTTAGCAATAATTATATGTTTAGATATGTATTTATGTATTATTGTGGATCGTGACTTGGTCCGTCCCGCATAATAAATAATAACACCTAATTGTTGAAAATGAATTGGACTAATTATCATGTTTGGGCTTCGTGTCAATTGTTTGAATCCTTCAGGGATTGGTATCACTGTCTTGATAACACTGTGCATATTTTGTTCTAAATTTAAGGTTTTAAATGGTATTTTGCTATTCAACATTCTTATAAGGTTATGAAAAACTTGAACAAGGTCTTAATAACATTTTTGTTGTGAACTAATATGATATTGTTGCCCGTAGGGCTTTCTTGATTGTTTGTTAGACTGATTGGGGCCGAGGGCCACATGTTAGGGCATGACATTCATGTGAGCATATGCATACACATGCATGGATCGGACTGCACGCCGCAGTGGTATATGGATCGGGCTGCGCGCCGCAGCAGGTGTGATATTGATATTGTGCTTGGGCTGTAGGAGCCCCTCCGGAGTCTGAACCCCCACAGTGAGCACGGGTACCCAAATTGGATCGGGCTACACGCCGTAGCGGTCATATGCATCGCATGGCATACATACATTGGTTTACGTGTACTACGTGGCATAACATTCAGCACTCATACATTACTGGCACACATGCATTAGTTGCCTTATTGACCAGATCTCCTGGTGTAAGTTGATAAGGAGTGCTGAGCCCGAGGGGCTGATTTGAGTGCGGACTTGCACTGTTTGAGTTTGTATCCAGGTATTGGTATATTATCATGAAAGAAAGTAGCTAAAAATTGAGATTTCTAAATAATCTACTCACATATGCTGAAAAGGAATAAAATGATAGTGTTTTGAAGTTTTATGATAGTTCTGTATTGTGTAGCAAGAGATAGTGCCTTGCGTGGTTTTCTTCCTTCAGCATTATTTACTTTTATTACTGCTGAGTTGGAAGTACTCACACCCGACTCCCTGCACCTTGTGTGCAGATCCAGGTATAGTGCTGGAATGGACCCGCATAGTGCAAAACTGATGCTGGAGAGAGCCATTTCGTGGATCATGAGCTCAACCATGATGTTTAGTGCTTGTTTGTTTATTGTATAGTGTTTTGCCCCTTTGTAAAGTTGCTGCCCCTTGTAAAAACGCCCCTTGTAGTTGTCCAAGTGACTGAAGCTGCTAGATAACAATATCCTTGTGCTGTCAAGTGTCAAAGGCAGCCTATGTGCTATAAATAGGTGCCTTGGCCTTAGTCAGAATTGATCATTCAGATAGAGTGAGTCAAACTGAAGCATTCACAAGATAGAGTGAAGCATTCACATATTGGGGGGTGTAAAACGTTGTTAAGATAGATGTGAGAAACATCCACAATAGAGGGAAGCGAGAAAGAAACGTAAGGGTTTCTAAGTCTTTCCAAACGGGGGCTAAGATTGGGCATTGGGCAGATCTTAGTGTGGCATAAGAGCGACTTGTGTTCTTTGCCAAAGTGGGGTTGTGATCGGATTGTGATCATAACCAGATTCCTTTTATTATTTGTACATAATACAAAGGTTGGGATTTTTCCTGTACATGATTGTCTCATTGTAATTGCTGTCAAAATTTGTCTAAGGCCGAACTTGTCGGAAAAATCGGCAAGGTGTGGGATAGGCTTAAGTCAAGTTGGGGCGTAACTTGGCTGCCGCACGGAGCGCGTTTCGAAAATTTCCGCTGGGAAACGGCCCCGTGACAACTGGTATATATATATATATATATTCGACTATTCTTTTTAGGGCGGGCGATATAATTTCATTTTCTCATAAGTTACGTTATTACCTATATGTGCTACTTCTCCCCAAACTGCGGAAAGTCTGAAAATACCTTAAAACGAGGAGGAATTTGGAATATACACAGCCAACCGTTAATGTCATTTTCCTTTCTTTTCTTCTTTTTACTTTTTTTAGAAATATCATTTTCATGGAAATTATATTTCAAAGTACCAAAAAGCAAATTTAAAAAAAAAAAACACATCGTTTTCACGTTTCATCATCAACCACTTTGTCCAAACAACAAAAGGAAAGGGAAAAGGTTTCTCTTGCTTTTGTTCTTTGTGCTAATAACAATTTTAGAGGTAATATTCCTTACTAAGAAAAATGTTGTCATTAGGTTTTTTCCCCTTTGTTTTAGATTTATTCTTTTTTTTTTTGATGATTTTCATTTATTGAGAATCAATTTAATCAATTTTTGGAAATAAATAGCTTAACATATCATTAAATTAAAATTTAGAATTTTAAAATTTATACGATTTTTTTCATTAATTTGCACTAAATGGTAATACTAAATTACCCTTGTACTAAATCGAGGCACATCAAATCCTCTCAATGCCAAAATAAAAATGTTAAAATGATTAGTTTCTTAATATATGAATGTACTAATCTTTTCATAACCCCCCAAAAAGGTAAAATAAAATACTACTTGTCTACTACCCTCTTTATTTCACTTTATATGTCATTGTCTTCTTTTCTATTCTGTTTAAGAAAAATACGACATCTTTCTATATTTAAGAAGTTTTAGCTTTAAATTTTTATTTACTCTTAATGACATGGTCTTGTAATCATAAAAATATTGTGGTATATTTAAAATAACAAATGTTAAGAGTCGTATGCTAAAAATCTTTGTTTCTTTCTTAAACATTATACTTTACTAAAACTTCGAAATATAATATGGTAAAGGAAGAATATCAAACAAAATAATTATAGATAGAATTTAATTTGCACACATCAACATTATAAAAATTATACTTTCCCGTTTCAATTTATGTGAATCTATTTCCTTTTTAGTCCGTATAAAAATGAATAGCCTCTTTTCCTATTTGAAAATAATTTACCTTTATGCAATAATTTATAGCCACACAAAATATAAGTGCTTCATTTTATACCACAAATTCAAAAGTATTCTCTCTTTTCTTAAACTCAGTGTCCAATCAAATGGGTCACATAAGTTAAAACAGTGGGAGTATTTTGCCAAGTCACATTATTATAATTTGTATAATATATAACCTATTTTATTTTCATGATTATAAATTCTACCTTTTATAGAAAAATGCATGTATATATTTTTTGTGGTAAGAGTTCTTTTGAACTCATAGAGATAATATGTTCTCATCATTTCCTTCACCTTTTTAGTGAAAATAGTAAGGCCTAGCTATTTTTTGGACTAGGAATAAAAAAAATAACTAGTATTCGCAAGTCATTGAAAATAGTCATTGTTCTATTAAAATATAAAAAGTTCCAATATAATGTATGAGATTATGGAGCTTCTGTGCATTTCTTGATCGCTCGCTTCTTTTCGCTTTCATGCGGAAGGTTCCCCTGCTTCTTGAGCAACTAGTTCGAGTGCAAGAGAACTGGGATCCTGCGGTGGTCTCTAGCACACAAAAAGTTCCAATTTAATATGTTGGATTTTATAGCTCTTGCATATAAATTTTCCGCATATTGTGTTGGAACTCCAGCACATTATAAAATTCCAAGACATTATGCTGAAAGTTCATATGTCGAAAATTCAAACTTCAACATATTATAATGGAATATTTTCAGATTTTTAAGGTTGTTATTGTTCAGATTAAAAAAAAATAGCTAAATTTCAATTACTTTTAGAATTGTATTTTTCCGCCCTTACTACCCAAAACAAAGCCCTTTGAAAGTCACACTTGACATGTTAGGAGAAGGAAAGAATCTCTCCGCACAAAACCAAAAATAAAAAGAAAAAATAAGCGGCTCAGATTCATTATCTCCCTCTCCTCATTCCATTTATCTTCATTTCTTGCCTTCCATTTGTCTATAAAAGCACATACAGACCAAAACAGTAGGGGAAAAAAGAAGAAGAAAGTTAATTTGCTTATTATTTCAAAAGAACAAGATGGTAGGGAAGATTGGACGACGTCCTTCAATGAAGAGGACGACGAGCATGTCAGGGATAACCGTTGATGTGGTGACCGCCGGAGAATCAGAGCCGTCTGATGTTTTTGATGAGTTTAAAACCAACGGATATGATCATAATCAAAATTCCATAGCCATAGTCTCGCCGAGATACCACCAGAAAAGTTTAAGTGTAGGTTTTCAGATAGAAGAGACTGCCCATTTCTTGAAAATTTGTGGCCTTTGTAATTGTCGTTTGGCACCTGCTCGAGATATCTACATGTACAGGTATATTATCTTTACGAATTTAACCGTGTAACAAATTTTTATGAATAATTACTGTAGTATCTTTAGTTGTCAATATGACAATATACAGAAGTTAAAATCCACATATGCATACTGTCACTTTCTTCTTCTTCTTCTTCTTCTATTTAAGTATAGGACGTTTGGCTAAACATAAATAAAAGGATCTAGTACAAGTTATTCATATAACGAGGAAATTGGTACGATTGAGTACCAATTGAGTAACACACGTGAGTTTTCTTCGGAATTTTAATTTGATTTCTGTTGAGGCCTTAGCTGCTGTGTAATTTATGATTAAAAGAAAATTAAAGGACAGTCCGATGTATAATGCATCCCTATTCACCCAGGATTTACAAAAATGCCGCACCTTAAAAAATATGATGTAACATCTAACCTTAGTGCAAGCATTAGTGGTCTTTTTATAACTTGCTAAATGCTGTTTTATTTTGCGGCAAAATGTTTTCAGTTTTAATGTATATCACAATAATAATAACGGCCCAATATAACCCTATAAATAAGATCCAGAAAAGATAAAATGTGTGCAATCTTACTACTATACCGAAAGGATGGAGAAATTATTTTCCATAGCTTTTTTGCTATAAATGAGCGGTAGTGCTTTCTGGAAAAGAAGAAGGATGACAGTTGTTTCTTTTATTCAACTAGTATAATTTTCCTTCATAAACTTTCTGCTTCATTCTTCAATATTCCCCAAAATTTTTTGGGAACTGAGATATCCAGGATAAGTAAAAAGAAAAAGATATTTCTATTTTTGGAGGACTTGTCGTATTATTGGTTTATTAGGGGCATTTGGTAGGGTGTATAACAATAAATGAATATAATATATTAGTAATATTGAAAATATAAGTAACGTTGAAATTAGTTATTTTGAAATTATTTTCTATTTATTGATTGGTTTGGAGTATTAAAAATAGCATGCATTGCATAACTCAGAAAAAAAAAAAAAAATTTACCCTCCACAATAGAAAGTACAGTTCTATCTTTAATACTTGTATGTTTATTCATGTATTAAAAATTATAATATTGTTAATTCCATGATTTACTATGTATAAAAATAGTACTGAATATGACGTATAACTAAAATATATAGTATTAGTTATACATAAGTCGAAAAACACAATCAATAATTGCAAATCTAATACATATACACATCTTACCAAACGACCCATTATTTTATTGCATTATGAACTACTAATATTTCTTTTTAAAAATGTTTGTGGGGCAACAATTATTGACATATATATATACCACCACAAGCAAAATAAAATATACTCCTATTATTCATTTAACTTCAACCTTTTAGATTAATCAAATTGTTGACAAATGATATTGTATGTGAATAGGGGAGATACTGCATTTTGTAGTATGGAGTGTAGGGAACAACAAATGAAAAAAGACGAAAGAAAGGAGAAGTTAAAGATTATCCTTTCAAAGAAGACTGAAAACCATCACAACCACTCAGAATTGCCATCTGCTAACTCTGAAACTTCTGGCAAGACTGAAAGTATTGCAGCGGCTTGACGGAAAAAAAAAAGAGGAGAAGAGAATGTTGTGTATTAACTTACTATATATTAGCCTAAATAATTTTTATAGTATTAGTGTAATTCAACCAGTGAGGATCATAATTTTGTTCAGTATTTATGTCCGCCTTAAAAAATGACTATTGATTAGTATATTTCAAATAGTAACTAAATATTCATAGGCCATGCCCCCCAAACCAAAAGAGATTTTTATATGCTTGGTCCTTTTTTAAGAACTATTTTCATAAATGATAGTAAGCTTTGTTTATTTCAAAAAAAGCATAATTTTTTATTTTTCTAGCACTTTCATATTAATAACTCCATTAACTAAGGAATTCTTCTACATTAACTTTTTACTACATTTCCTTTTCGCTCACTTTTCCATAATTTCTTTTTTCTCTTCCATAAATAACACTTACCCAAATATATCAAAGAATTAAGCAGAATATCTCAAAAATAATTTCATCCGCACAATGAGAATTTTATATATATATATATATATATATATATATATATATATATATATATATATATATATATATATATATATATATATATATATATATATATATATATATATATATATATATATATATATATATATATATATATATATATATATATATATATATATATATATATATATATATATATATATATATATATATATATATATATATATATATATATATATATATATATATATATATATATATATATATATATATATATATATATATATATATATATATATATATATATATATATATATATATATATATATACATGTTTAAATCTACCCAAAATATTTAACATGCCACTAATATGTATATAGAAGAAATATGTCACCCATACCTTTTGTACACAGATAACTTATACAAATATGCATGTTATATTTGTGCAAAATATAAATGGCATATTGATAATATCTATTTAAAGATAAGTAAGTGTATAAATAACATATGCATATATACATGATTTTTCCTAAAAAAATACATGATTTAAAATATACCACAAACTTACATTATATTTTTTTTACGAAATATATGTATTTTATTTTATTGGAATATAAAGATATATAATTTTGCTAGGATTAAGTCAAATAAAAAAGTTCATGTATAAAAAATGAATTTATTTTTATGGAATGGATCAATGATACATATTTAAATATAAAGACGTATATAAACAACATAAGCATATATACATGAATTTTTCTACAAATATATGATTTATAATGTATATATACCACAAACATACATTATAATTTTTACATAAAATATATGTATTTTATTTCATCAGTATAAAGATGTATAATTTGCTACATTACATTATATAAAAAGGTCCATGTATGGAAAGGAAAAAAATCTGTAAAGGAAAAAAATTATTACGAAATGGCTTATTTTCTACGAAATCATAAAATATATTATGAAATGGAGAGAAATAATAGGGAAAGATTTTAAATAGTAGGACTACCTTTTTAAATAACTTGATTTTTGCTGATTTGATTTAAATTAAATCTGCTATATGTATAAATATTTTACTGCCATATTTGTTATTATTAATTAGTGCTAATCTTTTGTATAATATTTTTAATAATGTGCTATAAATAAAAGTAGCCCATGCCAAAATCGACCATCCCACCTATTTCGTAGAAATGAAATCAGGTACACTCTAAAGGGCAATTATTTAAAAATTAGCCAATGTGTCCTAAATTTTAGTTTTCTGATTCAATTTTTTGGGATAAAAATATCCCGAATTATTCTATATTTGAGATTTTTAATTTAAATTTTTAATGCAAAACAAATACTAGCTAATCCCTAAATAATAGCTCTAGGAATGGCCATCCGTGTACTTCCCCATCCCTTATAAACACCGTAATTAATAGACTTAGGCTTGTCACTGAGTTCGAGTGGCACTTCTACAGCCTAATGCAATCGCTTCTCTCGGACGAAAGGAAAAATTTGGGTGAAATTAAAAAAGGGATTTTTTCCTATCTATACCATATAGCAAATCTTATTACCAAAAATGTTCACAAATTGCTATTTATCCGACCTGTTCACATTATTCCTACAATTTATATACCAAACCCAAATTAGCGAGATTCTTCCCAAAAAAACGCGCGACTTTGTTGGAGAGAATATCTGACGAAAGAATCTTCTGCATTTAATTCAAAATTTTGAAACGGAAAAAAATCTTAAATCTCTCCTTCTCCAACGGAACGAGATCTCTCTTCTCACTCTCATCTACAATTCTAAAAATACAAAAGCTACAGAATCTCCAGCCATCAAATTGTAGAAATTCAAAATTTTTGGATACAATTCTTCGTCGACAAAGAGTCTCGAATCTATATCTGTTCGTAGCATATTTTTCTCTAAACTACACGAAATCATATAAAAAATCACAATAATGCTGAAATCGAATGGTAATTGGGGTAAATATGGAAGATATAAAGTTTTTGAAGATGATGCCAGCGTGGTAGATGATAATTCAAGCTACGCAATTCTCGTTTCTACAATTGCAGAACAATTGTCGATTGATACATCGGATAAAATTGTAGAAATCAAATTCATTGTGGATGAGAATTGTCTTCCAATGGAAATTAGGAATGATATGGGTTCATGTGTATATGAAAACGAAAAAGGAGAATATGAACTTAGGTTCGTATTCCTTATGTTTAAGTGTTAGAGATTCAATATGGAATTGACAATCACCAATGAAAGCACCAGTACAGGTATGTTTGATTCGACATTGGAGAGTGTTATGGTTTTCCTTATTAACTACAATATAACTACAGTTAACTACACATCAATTCCAATTTTCGTATAGCGCTTGAAAATATAAAGCAATGTTGCTTTAACATTTACCTGCATAGTTACTACATTTGTGAATTTATCTTCTGCAGATTCTTCTGGATCCCTAAGGTTACTAGAAATTCCATCCTCACCAGCTATAGAGGAATATCAAAGTGAAATAATAACAGAATCTAAGCAATTATGTATTGAAAAAGGACAAATGTATCAGGACAAGCAAATAATAGTTGCTGCAATGAGGAATTATTCAGTGCAGCACAAGTTCCAGTTCAGAGTAAAAAGATCTAGTCATAGAAGGTATGTAGTTATTTGTGTAACTTATATCTGCAATATCGGTGTATTATTGTAGATTTTTGGTTTTATACAATTGTAGTTATGTTGTAGTCTATTTGTAGTTAATTGTAGTGTGTACTAAATTTGTGTAAATACGTTTTTTTTGTAGCTACTGGCTTATATGTGTAGCTGAAAGCTGCAAATGGCATTTCAAGACAACGTCAATTAATGATTCAGCAATGTTCAAGATAAGAAGTTTCAGTCGACAACACACTTGCTGCATAATGGACGAAACATTCATACAGCGCAAACGTACTGCAGCAGTAGTTGGTAGCATGGTTTTTTCAAAGTATTATGATCCTAAGACTGTGTACACACCAAATGACATACAAACTGATATGGACTAAACTTAAGCTACATGCAAGCATGTAGAGCAAAGGCAAAAACATTATATTTTTTGAGAGGGAATCCGTGTGACTCCTACAACAAATTACCAAAATATTTTTATATTCTTGAGAAGAATTATCATGGTTCTGTTGTTTAACTGAAGAAGGCAGCACTTGATTGCTTCTTATACGCCTTTGTTGCTCTTTCTACATCAATTAATGGTTGGCAACGTTGTAGGTCGGTTGTTGTGGTTGATGGAACATTCTTAATGTCAGCATACAGGGAGATTATGCTGACAGCAAGCACCATAGATACAACAGGTAAATAAAGGCAGCAATTTTGTAGATATATTGTAGAAAGTTTATACATTGTAGTTAAATTATAGTTTAATTGTAGTTGTTTTGTAGTTAGATAAATAAATATAGTTAAGTTGTCTATAATCTCAATATATAATTGTAGTTGTTATTTAATCTTATTTTATATATACAAAATGTAGGTACTATTTTGCCCTTGGCATATGCTGTGGTTGATTTTAAAAACGACGCGTCGTGGAAGTGGTTCTTTGAGCAATTCAATGAGGCATATGGAGAAAGACCTTCAATGTATGTTATTTCAGATAGGCATGAGAGTATATTGAAGGCAACACCATTTGTCTATCCGGGGATGGCACACTACTCATGCATGTGGCATATATGGACAAATATGAGGTCAAAATTCAAGAAGGGACATCTACAATTACATGAATTGTACTTAGCTACAGCCCGGTCATACACTCTGGATGAATTCAATAAAAGAATAATGAAGATTGAAGAGGTAGACCTGCATGTAAAGTCTTACCTATATGATATTGGCTATCATAGATGGTCGAGAATACATGCAACAATGAATAGAAATTTTACTACGACGTCAAACATTACCGAGTCGTTGAATGCTGTAACAAAAGAGGCAATATGAGAAATCTTCTTGAACGTTGGACAAAAGAAAAGTTGTTGAAGGCAAATGGTACTTTCATATTCCTTGGTCACAAATTCCACAAAGAGTTGGATGATGACAACACATTGTCTCAGAAACTAAGGGTAAGATATTCTTGATTGGTGCAGGAGAAAAAAAAATAGTACTAGCTGTAGTGTTTCTAGATTGTAGTTAAAATATAGTCAAATTATGGATAATTGTAGTTACTTGTAGCTGATTTGTAGGTAAATTGTTGATAACCCAGTTAACTGATTGATGTATTATTTTTTCTGTTTGCTTTTCAATTGTAGGTGAGAGCTTCAACAGATCATATACATACTATGTTAGATGGTGCGAAGTGGTACATTATGTGTCTACAAAATAAGAAATGTAGCTGTGGACAATTCCAACTTGACGAACTTCCACGTGCGCATGCTCTGGCAGCATTAAGGCATCGGAATGAAACGCCTGAAAACTATTGCTCTCCATATTACACAAGGGAGAGACTTCTTCTTACCTATGAAATGCCAGTAAATCCTCTTCCTGATAAAGCCAAATGGGATGTTCCACAACATATTTTGGATGAGGTAGTAAAGCCACCGGCGGGAGATAAAAGGCATCCAGGGAGACCTCACAAGTAAAGATATAAAATATTTGATGAAATAAAGTAAAAAAAGTACAACGTGTCATGCGGCAATTGTGGAGGTGAAGGGCATAACAAAAGAACTTGCAAGAATGCGCCAAAAAAGAAATGAATATCATGTAGTTAGAATAGTTATTCAAAATAAATATTAGCAAAGATAAGAATTTTCAAAATTTCCTGATAAACTGTATTGGATTTTGAAGATGAAATTGAAGTAGAAATATCAATTTATGTACATGTATATTTACATTTTGTTTCTATGCATTCAAGTGTCAATGGTTGTAATTTTTTATATAACAGTTAAACTTTGGTATATAGTGCTTACAAAACATCTGATTTAAATAAATAAAACACTCAATGTAAACTATTTCCATATTGTATTTAAAATGTAGTTTAAGTGTGATCTAAATGTAGTCATCTCCATCATTTATTGACACTATGTAGTTGAAATATAGTTCAATGTAGTTAAATTCTAGGTAAATTGATAATTTCTGAAATCGTTGTTCATAAAAGATGGCTAAATTATTTGTATGAGACCTGAATTTATTTCATCTTTATGATGTGTAACAACTGACAGTTATATAAATATATTAAATGACACCTGAAGGTATTAGAGAACTCGAGTACGCGAGTATAACATCTATTACCAAAAATAATAGTTGTACAAAACCTAAACGACTTAATTCCTACATTGTTTTCCAATTCAACTACCAAATTACACATACCCAACCAGGAACAACAGAGTTCACTTCTTCTTTCGTTGAACTTTAGTCCTCTCATTCTTTGTCGGTGCACCCTTCCTTCTGGCAAGCCTGCCAGTAACCTGACTCCACTAATTGAGCCATCTTCTAGCTTCTTTGTGGCGTAGTCCCACAGTAGAGCTCCATAGCGTATACGATATGGGACAATATTAGTCAGATCTTCCTTTGGGATAAAAAAAAATCAACACAGCTAACATATTCCGCAAAAGCAGCCACAAACACACCACAATCCCTGCATAAGATGAGAATTTCTCATTATATAACAAACGATTAAAAAAAGAGGATTAAACATATAGAAAGGGAGATTAGTTTTTTTACAGTGAGCCTTCCTTTTGTTGTGGAATCTCAGCAACCAGCCATTGTATGTAGAGAGGATCCGTAACTGGTTTCTCTATGTATGACTTTGAAGTCTTGAAGTCAATGTCTTTGCGTTTACCATAGAAACCAGTGCATGACAAATAAAGAGGAATAACTCTTGCAAATTTGTCAACCATTATCTGAACTGTTTGATTACGGTTTGCTCTCACCAGTGAATCATAAACACAAAGTTGTCGATCCTTTATGTCAAAAACTAGCAACAACCAATGAAAGTTATCAACAAGGTTAACAGGCATGAGCACATAGTCAACAACATCTCAGGGAACATTCGCAAGAATTCTGTAGCCCAGAATATATTCCCCAATATCATCTTCAGCTTTAATAACCGAATTCCTTATATCCAGTGGAGAACTAGTGAACTTCTCATAGATTCTTTCAATCTTTGTCTTGAACAAGCAATCGATTGTTGTAAACCTTGTCTTGATGTTGGAGCCATATTTTCCCTTTTTTCTCAGATAGTACATAATAACATACTGCTAAATTAAAAGTTAAATATACAGTAAGTTACAGTGTAACCACACATATCTACAAAACAGCTACATACTAACTACTTCTTAGAATTTCTAAAAAAAATGTAATAGGTTGCTTCACTTTAACTACACCATAACTACAAATATATAACAGTTATACCAAGTGCCTCACCAAATGCAATTTAATGGTAATTAGCATGAACAATAGTGAACAAGTACTATATCTACAATTCACCCATCACATCTACAAAAAAACTACACATTAACTATATTTTTACATTGATTGTATAAGGTCCAAAAAAGCAAAATTTTACAGATGAAGACTAAATATAGTAACATATATATGATGTCTACAATATAACTACAATGACACATCATAAAAAAGGTCAAAACTACAAGTGCACCACACAGTTGAATACAAAACAGATATTGAAGACAAAACACTATATACTTACAGTGTTATTGATTACTTGTCCGGTGTGAGCAAGGTCATAGAATCAGTCCTTCTTATCAATCTTTTCACAACCAAAATCCAACTCAGGATTGATTTGGTTATCCTTCTTTGAATATAAATCTTTCCCCACGTAATAACAAAAGAGTGAATTAAATAAATAAAAAATTAGAAAAGGAATTAAAACTTTGAAGTCTAAAAAGGGTGAACGGCAGTGTAAATTAAAGCAACCATACCTCATATTTCCTTTGTCAGTGCGAGTGTATAACCAGGTTGTGAACCTATCTATCAAATCAGGATCTACATCTTCACCTATGACACTTGTGAAAGGGTGCTCCAGGTAAAAATATTTGGGCCCAGTAGATGTGCTGCCTTCAGTACTATACAAGGGTGTTAATGGTGATCGTGCATGTTTTCTCGGCATCCTTGTTCTTACAGGATGAAGGGGGGTTAATTCATCTGGTATTGGGCCCTAAAAAATGACCAACTGTGATAAGTTGTCTGGTAGCTCAAAATCATCGAATGTCACACCTTTGTTTTCAATGCCTTCAGGCACAACTTCAGTCTCTTCTTTTTTTTTTTATGAATGCCTTCATGGGCAGCTTCAGTCAATGTTACACCGAGTATTGACGACTGTGGATTGTTATGTTCAACATATGTTACATATAAAATGACATACTTAACAGCATTATACTATTCTATAATAAACTATTTTCTATTAAAAAGTACATTAGAAAATAATACATTTTTTTGCTACCTTTGATCCTTCCTGGATTGCTGGTTGATCATCAACCATTGGTGGCACACCCCTTGGAGTAACTACACCTTCTGTAGATAAGTGTAGATCTATGTAGTTATGAATAATATATGGAGCTTTTGTAGAAATTTAGAGACTACATTACCTGCTTGTTGTTCCACAACTATTTTATCATCTACTGGTTCTTCATCAACATTTCCTTGTACATGTTCTGGTGAATGTTGAGCTTGTATGAACAATAGTACAGTACAATTGTAGTCATATGTAGGTATTTGTAGTTTACGAGTAAATTATTGAAATTTTGCTCAAAATGTAACTATAAAGAAGTTATGGTTCTATACCTGCTTTAAATGCATCAGCTGCTTCTTGGAATCCAGGATACAAGTTAACTTGTGGTTGAACATGTTGTGTAGAAGTGGGAGCTGCAAAACACAGTTAAAAAGTGATTAGCAATTCTTGAAGTTTGTAGATATGTATGTAGGACTAATGTAGATACCTGTATTACTAGTGCTTACATGGAGTTGATCACCAACGTTGAACTGAAAATGATGGTTTTTCTCACCTTGATTTTGGTTATTATGTTTTGTTGAACTACCTGCAAACTACAATTTTTGGAAATAGTTGAGAATGTTTTTTTTTTGCGATATGTCTTATATAGTCTTGTCATAAATTTATATGTAAATTCTTACCTTTGACTCATCCAACTCAATCCTCTTGTTTACCGCACTCATAACACTCTTCAAAGATTGATCTATGAACTCTCGAAGGCTTGAGAGTTCATCAACAACATCCTTCTTAAACCCATCTAACTTTACATCAACCTAAATATAAATATGTGTAATTAGTTTGTAAGCTTATTCTATTTGCTACACTTCAACTACAAAGAGAATACACAATAATTGTAATGTATTTAAATTGTAGTAAATTATGTCAAAATATTGTAGTTTTGCATAGAACCTGCTCAAGTCTCTTACTGGCTGAGCTTACTATTGACAGATACCATGGCCTTTTGAGAATTAAATTCTTTGGATTCAACTGTTGGAGAAGCAGCAGTTGGAACATTTGATGGTTGAGCAACTTCTTCATCTTCATATTCAATCTTCTCTGGGAGATTAAGCACTCCAAGCTCTTCTCCAGATTCAACCATGTTTGTGAACTGCATGATGGAAGTGACAGTTAATTCAAGTGAAAATAAAAATGTAGATGAACTGTAGTTACTATAACTGTAATTGTAGAATAATACAAAAATGGAAAAAAATACCTTGAGCCACTCAGGCTTGATCATCCTGTCTTTAATTGCAGTCAACCAAATCTGTCCCTTCTTAGCTGACCATCTTAAAATCTGAGGAATCGATTCAGAACACCGTGTAGTGAGCTCGGTGCTGACGGACAAGCAACACTCATATAGCCACAATTGCAAGGCTAATGAGCATCCCCGTATAAGATAAGAACGTACATTCGGATTAAGATGATGTCGGACAGATCCAATAACCTGCCCGAATGATTTAGTACCCCATGTGTCACGACCCGGATTTCCTACCATTGGAATTCTTGATGGCGCCTACTATCAAAGCTAGGCCAGCCAATCCTTAACAACAGAATATACCCAGATAATTAAACTTTTCAGAAAAAAAAACCTTAAATCCAATAAAGAAGAAATCAAATGCGGAAAAGTACTGAACATAACCCTACCCCAAAATTTGGTGTCCCTATCTCACAGACTACTATAGAACACTACAACTAAGTCTGAATAAAAAAAATACATATGTCTGTATTGATACAATAAAAACAAACTGAAATAAAGGATAGGGACTTCGGCCTGCGAACGCCTGTAGGACTACCTCGGGTCTCCTGATGGGTTGGAGGCAGTAACGCCTAGCTAAGGTTCGTATGCTCCAGTACCCGGATATGCACAAAAGAGCGCAAAGTGTAACATCAACACAACCGACCCCATGTGCTGGTAAGTGCCTGGCCTAACCCCGGCGAAGTAGTGACGAAGCTAGATAGGACTTACTAAAATCAACCTGTGCAGATATATATAGATATAGATACAACGGCAACAGAAGAACAACATGATTAAATATGAAGGTATACAACTGAAAGGAGAACATGCTAAGAAAATATTGAACAATGGGAACAGGTCATCTGTGACAACATTAAACCAAAATCACATTATTTACTTTCATAAGTGTTCGGCCGGCCACACGATCCCATAGTATGTATCATAAGTGGACGGCGTGCCACACGATCCCAATAATTATAATATAGGTGGACTGCGTGCCACACGATCCCATTAAATATCATATAAGTGGACGGTGTGCCACACGATCCCAATAAATATCATACAAGTGGACGGCGTGCCACACGATACCAATAAATATAATATAAGTGGACGGTGTGCCACACGATCACAATACATATAATATAAGTGGACGACATGCCACACGATCCCAATAAATATAATATAAGTGGACGGCATGCCACACGATCCCAATAAATATAATATAAGTGGACGGTGTACCACACGATCCCAATAAATATAATATAAGTGGACGGCGTGCCACACGATCCCAATAAATATCATATAAGTGGACGGCGTACTACACGACCAATAAATATAATAAATGATTCATATAGCCTCTCTCAAGGAGTTTCCCTTAAGGTAAAAGCTCGACAATATAACGATCTACCCAATAAGGGTACCATTAGCAGCCCAATCATCTCAATAATGGAGATTACATATAACGCTCAATCGAATAAGGGAGCAACAAAAATCATAATATTCACGTCCTGGCAAGGGATCCAACCATATTTCTTTACAATACTTACAATTTGACTTCATAAAAATCACTACCATTTGAGCCAAAGCTTCAAGAAAACTCATGTTTCATAAATAATTCCTCAACTAACTCATCATGTTGAATTCATCATTTGCTAGGAATGATTCTCAAAATATACCCCAAAGCAAGTACAAATAATCTATGCGATCGCATACAAGGTAGTGCAATCGCATAGGGTAAGGAGGGAATGCTACGCGATCGCGGAAGGCAGGCTGCGAACACATAATGGAGATGCGACTGGCCAGGGAAAAGCTCTATGCGATCGCGAGGGGACAATGCGATCGCACAAGGGATGCTGCGATCGCATAGAACACTTTTGGGCTCATGAATTTTTACACTATGCGATCGCGGAAGGACCTATGCGATCGCATAGAACATCATACCAGATGCCAGCAATAGCTAAAAATACCAGATTTTTAAGTTGCAAAACATCCCGAACTACACCCGAAATCACTCCCGAGCCCACGGGGCTCCTAACGAAATGCACACACTAACTCAACAACATCATACGAACTTGCTCGAGCGATCAAATAGCTAAATAACATAAAAAACAAAGAATCAACCCCCAAAACTCAAAATTTCATTTAAAGTTCATAAATTTCTAACTTTAGCTTTTTAGGTTTGAGGCACGTCAAACGACGTCCAATTTCGACCAAATTTCACAGGAAGCGCTTAACCAATATTTAAGACCTGTACCGGGCGTCGGAACCAAAATACAAGCCCGATACCTATATTTTCTAACTCATTTTCATTTCCATTTTTCCTTATTAATTTCAAAAAACAATTTAACCGAAAAATTCTTTTACTTGGGTTCTGGACCTCGGATTTCGACTACGGGCACATGCCCGAGTCCCATATTTTTCTACGGACCTCCCGGGACCCTCACATCACCAGTACGGGCCTGTTTACCAAAAATATTGACCAAAGTCAACTGTATCAATAATAATATCATAATTTTCAAATTTTCCATAGAATTCATACATCTTAACACAAAAACTTTCCGGCTTCGCACCCGGACTGTGCACTCACATCGAGGCAACTGAGAGTGAGGTTTCCAAGACCTCGGAAGTGCGAAAAAAGGGAGAAATATGGTGATGACCCTATGGGTCGTCACATTCTCCACCTCTAAAACAACTGTCGTCCTCGAACGGACAAAAGAAAGAAGTACCCGAGTCAGGAAACAGATGAGGGTAACCTCTCCGCATATCAGACTCGGACTCCCAGGTCGAAGCCTTAGGAGGCTGACCTCTCCACTACACACGTACTGAAGGAAAACTCTTCGACCTCAACTGTCGAACTTACCGGTCTAGAATAGCTACCGACTCCTCCTCGTAGGACAGATCCTTGTCCAACTGGACAGTACTAAAATCTAACACGTGAGTAGGATCATCGTGATACCTCCGGAGCATAGACACGTGAAACACTGGATGCACAGCTGACAAGCTAGGTGGCAAAGCAAGTCTATAAGCCACCTCTCCCACTCGATCAAGTATCTCAAATGGACCAATATATCTTGGGCTAAGCTTGCCTCTTCCCAAATCTCATCATGCCTTTCATAGGCGATACACAGAGCAATACTCGCTCACCAACCATGAAATCCACCTCTCGAACCTTGCGATTTGCATAACTCTTTTGCCTAGACTGAGCTGAACGCAACCTCTCCTGGATAATCTTGACCTTGTCCAAGGCCTCCTAGACTAAATCAGTACCCAACAACCGAGCCTCTCCCGTCTTGAACCATCCGACTGGAGACAGACACCGCCTACCATACAATGCCTCATAAGGTGCTATCTGACTACTGGACTGGTAGCTGTTGTAGGAAAACTCTGCTAAAGGCAAGAACTAGTCCCAAGAGCCTCAAAAATAAATAACACGGGCTCGGAGCATATCCCCCAATATCTGAATAGTCCTCGGACTGACCGTCCGTCTGAGGATGGAATGTTGTACTTAACTGAACCTAGGTACCTAGCTCCTGCTGAACTGCTCTCCAAAAGTGCGAGGTGAACTGCATACCCCGATCCGAAATGATAGATGTTGGTACCCCATGAATGCGAACAATCTCTCGGATGTAAATCTCAGCTAGTCTCTCTGAAGAATAGGTAGTAGCAACAGGAATGAAATGCGCTGACTTAGGCAGCCTATCAACAATGACCCAAATAGCATCAAATCTCTTCCGGGTCACCGGAAATCCAGTAACGAAGTCCATGGTAATTCGCTCCCACTTCCACTTGGGAAGCTCAATCCTCTGAAACACACTACCAAGTCTCTGATGCTCATACTTGACCTGCTGACAATTCAAACACCAAGCCACATATGAAACAATGTCTTTCTTCATCCTACGCCACCAGTAATGCTGCCGCAAGTCCTGATACATCTTCGCAGCGCCCGGGTGAATAGAATACCGAGAACTATGGGCCTCGGCTAAGATCAACTCCCGAATGCCATCAACATCGGGCACACATACTCGCCCTTGCAATCTCAAAATACCATCCATATCCAAAGTTACCTTCATGGCACCTCCACGCTGCACAGTATCTCTCAAGTCACACAAATAAGGATAATGAAACTGTCGGTAGTGGGCGCACCAAAAAGAGTTGTGACAGCGATCGTGCAAGCTAATACTCGGCTAGGATCCGAAATGTCCAACCTTACCAACCGATTGGCCAAGGCCTGAATATCTAAGGAAAGTGGTCTCTGGCTGACCGGAACATGAGCGAGACTACCCATGCTGGCTAACTTCCTGCTTAATGCGTCGGCCACTACATTGGCCTTACCCCGGTGGTATAAGATAGTAACATCATAATCCTTCAATAGCTCCAACCACCTCTGCTTCCTCAAATTTAACTCTTTCTGCTTGAACAAGTATTGCAAACTCTTGTGATCCGTGTACACCTCACACGTCACACCATATAAATAATGCCTCCAAATCTTCAAGGCATGAACAATGGCTGCCAACTCAAGATCACGGACTGGGTAGTTCTTCTCGTGGATCTTCAACTGCCTCGAAGTATAAGCAATAACCCTGCCATCCTGCATCAATACCGCACCAAGACCAATATGGGGAGCATCACAATAGACAGTGTAAGGTTCTGGACCTGTGGGCAAAATGAATATCGGTGCTATAGTCAGAGCTGTCTTGAGCTTTTGAAATCTCTCCTCGCACTCGTCTGACCACCTGAACTGGGCACCCTTCTATGTCAACCTGGTCATCGGGACAGCTATAGATGAAAATCCTTCCACAAACCGACGATAATAATCAGCTAACCCCAAGAAACTTTGAATCCTGTCGCTAACGCCGGTCGAGGCCAATTCTTAACTGCCTCAATCTTCTTTGGGTCTACTTGAATACCCTCAGCTGATACGACATGACCTAGAAACATCGCTGAAATCAACCGAAACTCGCATTTTGAAAACTTGGCATACAACTGGCTATCCTTCAGAGTCTGAAGAACCACTCTAAGGTGCTGCTCATGCTCCTCCTGATTGCAGGAGTACATAAGAATATCATCAATGAAGACAATCACGAACAAGTCCAAATAAAGCCTGAACACTCGGTTCATCAACTCCATAAATACTGCTGGGGCATTGGTCAACCCAAATGACATGACCAAGAATTCACGATGCCCATACCGAGTGCGGAATGCTGTCTTAGGGACATCAGACACCCTAATGCTCAGCTGTCGATAAACTGATCTCAAATCTATCTTGGAAAACACCTTTGCACCCTGCAACTGGTCGAACAAATCATCAATCATCGGCAATGGATACTTGTTCTTAATTGTTACCTTGTTCAATCGTCGATAGTCAATACACATCCGCATGGAACCATCCTTTTTCTTCACAAATAGAACTGGCGCACCCCAGGGAGAAATACTAGGCTTGATAAAACCCTTCTCCAATAAATCTTGCAACTGATCCTTTAGCTTCTTCAGCTCTGGCGGGGCCATACGGTACGGCGGGATGGAAATGGGCTGCGTGCCTGGGGCCAGATCAATACAAAAATCAATATCGCTGTCGGTCGGCATACCAGACAGGTCTGAAGGAAAACCCTCTAGAAACTCCCGAACAATAGGGACTGAGTCAATAGAAGGAACCTCTGAGCTGGAGTCACGAACATAAGCCAAATAAGCTAGACACCCCTTCTCAACCATGCGTCGAGTCTTAACATAAGAAATAACACTGTGGGTGGCATGACCTTGTCACGACCCTAGTTCAACAATCATGAACCTGTGATGACGGCACCCCGTCTTCGCGACTAGGTAAGCCTAACACGATGCGGAATATACAATTTCATGAAACAAAAGGGTAATATAACAGCGGAATAATGTAAAAGAAATGTGATAAGTGCCGCTCGGCACATACACTTCGCCAAAACACACTAAGTAACATACTACCAAGACCCGGAAACCCACCGGAAACACAGACTAAAAGAAGAGTATAACTGTGGCTCTATACATCAAGAGTGTCTAAACAACGAGAATAAGGGAAAATAACTAGTATCACTAATGATAATAGAAGGAGACTCTCTGGATCCGCGGACGTAACAGATCGTACCTCAAGTCTCCTGAAGTGCTGCTAGATCACCTGAAATGAGCCTGATCTGATATACCTGTATCTGCACAACAAAAGTGTGCAAAAGAGTAGTATGAGTACACCACGGCGGTACTCGGTAAGTGCCAAGCCTAACCTCGATGGAGTAGTGACGAGGAAGGTCATGGCCCTACCGAGAGACAATAACACAATGATAATAACAATAATAAGCAGTTTAAATAAGAATGAGTCTAAAATAACAACAATAAATAAATTACTGCAACCGTCTATGATTAAGCTAACAACAAGTAACCAACACAACATAAACTCAAATTAGCAAGTCCCAGATCTATGGGAATTGAACCCGCAGTCCCTCTCTATATCCAACAACTCAGGATCTCCGGAATTGAACCTGCAGTCCCTACATCAGTATCTCTGGGTCTTCGGGAATCGAACCCACAATGCTAGGATCTCCGAGAATTGAACCCGCAGTCCGTACCTCAATATCTCAGGATCTCCGAGAATCGAACCCGCAGTCCGTATCTCAATATCTCAATAAACTCCGGGTCTTCAGGAATCGAACCCGCAGCCCTTGGATCCTGGAAAATTGAACCCGTAGTCCACACACACTACAACTCCGGGTCTCCGAGACGAACCCGCAGCCCTTGGATCTTCGGGAATTGAACCCGCAGTCCACCAACACAAACAATAAGAGGAAAACACAGAAAAATATGAAATACATAACTACAATTACACCAAAACCAGCATCAACAAGTTTCAAGAGGTTCAAGTAAGACAAGTAGGCACTTAGACAGATAATCCTATCTAACTTTCTAACGAATATCAGGTATATGTTACAATTTAATCAACTAAATAACAAGAATATCACGATATGAACAGTTTAAGCAAGGTGGTTTCCAACAATCTGCGCATGTACACACCCGTCACCTCGCATACAAGGCATTTAAATTAACACAAAATATCCTAGGGGAGAAGGTTCCCCCATGCGAGGTTAGACAAGTCAGTTACCTCAATTCCGGTACACAATCTCTAAGAAACGACGCCCTTGCCATGAGTATCCGATTTTGAGTGGCCCGAATCTAGTCAAACCAATTACACAGTGTAAATAACATCGCAAGTAACTAATTACAATGATAAAATTACAGCTACGACGCGAAAGTGGGTGAAATGACCAAAATACCTCGGCATCCATCGGCTCGAAATTGAAATATTTTTATGTTTTCAGAATCCTACTACTCTCACGAGTCTAACCATATAAAAATCTCCCAAATCGGAGGTCAATTGCTCCCTCAAAACCCAATAGTTCGGTCAATGAACTTACACCCAATTTCACATTAAAACCCGAAATTAAAAGGTAAATTTAAGAGGGAATTCGTGGAAACTGATCAAAACCGAGTGAGAAACACTTACCCAAATCACCCATGTGAAAATCCCTTCAGAAATCGCCAAGAACCGAGCTCTAGAAGTCAAAATATTATAATATGAAGAAACCCTCGAATTTGGGATTAAATCTGTCTGCCCATGCATTTAACTCTATGCGATCGCATGAACACTATTGCGATCGCATAGAACAAATTTTAACCCTCGCCAAAATACCGTATGCAACCGCATAGTCCTCAATGCGATCGCACTGTTTATCAAAATAGGCCTATGTGATCGCATACCCTGCTCCGCGATCGCATAGAACAAAATGTTGGGCCTGGGACCCCCTACTCTTTACACTATGCGATCACATGGTCCTATATGCGATCGCAGAGCACAGCCATCCAAAGTTATGCGATCGCATAGCCTTGCCCGCGATCGCATAGAACAAAAATTTGGCCTCCTCCAAAACCTTTTATGCGATCGCATCAGCCCATTGCGATCGCATAGAGCATTCATCTGCAGCACATACCAGCAGTTAACAGCACTTCTAAAATGCATGAATTAGTCCGATTGGACCCCCGGATTCATCCCGAGATCCCCGGGATCCCAATGAAACCCACCAACCTACTCCAAAACACGATATGAACTTGTTCCAATCATAAAAACACACACTTAAACACGGAAATCACCAATTCAAAGTGAATTCAAGCCGAAGTTTCATCCAAAACTTCCGAAACCTACATGCTATCAAAAACCCGACCAAACGATGTCCGAATGACCTAAAAATTTGCAGACATATCCAAAATCACCTAACGAAGCTACTGCAACTGTCAGAATTCCATTCCGATGCTCGGATCAAAATATCACCTATCGATCGGATTTCCAAAAATTTCAAACTTCGGCATTTCAAGCCTAATTGAGCTACAGACCTCCAAAATACATTCCGAATGCGCTCCCAACCCCAAAATCACCTAACGGAGCTAATGGAACCATCGAATTTCCTTTTTGAGGTTGTCTTAACACTGTTCCGAATACGGGCCATTTTTCAACTATAAAGCTCTCATTTAGGGACTAATTGTCCCAAAATACTCCAAATTCTAGAACCGAACCTCCCGACAAACTACAATAGCAGAAATGAACTCAGGGGAACAGTTAAATTGGGAATCAGGGTGTAAATTTCAAAAATGACCTGCCGATTCGTTACATCTTCCCACACTTAAAAGATTCGTTCGTCCTTGAACGAGCATAGGAAACATACCTAGAGTGGTGAAGAGATGAGGGTACTGGTTGCGCATATCCTGCTCGGTCTCACAAGTCGCCTCCTCGGCCGGCTGACCCCACCACTGGACCTTTATTGAAGCGATGTTCTTTGACCTTAGCTTCCTGATTTGCCTGTCCAGAAGGGCCACTGGCTCCTCAACATAAGACAGATCCTCGCCTAGCTGAACTGAAGTGAAATCCAACATGTGCGATGGGTTACCATGGTATCTCCGGAGTATAGAGACATGAAATACGAGATGGACTCCGGATAGGCTGGGAGGTAAGGCCAACTCATAAGCAACCTCCCCAACATGCCTCAAAATCTCAAAAAAGCCAATTAATCTAGGACTCAGCTTCCCCTTCTTTCCAAACCTCATGACGCCCTTCATGGGCGAGACCCAAAGCAGAACCCGCTCGCCAACCATAAAAGCCACATCACGGACCTTCTTGTCCGTATAACTCTTCTGTCTAGACTGGGCTGCACGAAGTCTGTCCTGAATCACCTTGACCTTTTCCATTGCATCCTGGACCATCTCAGTACCTAGAAACATGGCCTCGCCCGGCTCGAACCAACCCACTGGGGATCTGCACCTCCTACCATATGGGGCCTCATACGGCGCCATCTGAATGTTGGACTGATAACTGTTGTTATAAGCAAACTCCGCCGGTGGCAAGAAATGATCCCATGAACCTCCAAACTCAATCACGCACGCACAGAGCACATCCTCCTAAATTTGAATAGTGCGCTCAGACTGGCCATCCGTCTGGGGGTGAAACGGTGTGCTCAGCTCCACCCGAGTGCCTAACTCATGCTGCACGGCTCTCCAGAACCGTGAAGTAAACTGAGTGCCTCTATCTGAAATGATGGAAACTGGAATACCATGCATCCGAACTATCTCCCTGATGTAGATCTCCGACAGTCGCTCCGATGAGTAAGTAGTGCTCACCGGTATGAAATGGGTGGACTTGGTCAGCCAATCCACAATGACCCAAATGGAATCAAACTTCCTCACAGTCCGTGGAAGTCCAGATATAAAGTCCATGGTGATGCGCTCCCAATTCCACTCTCGAATCTCAATCTGCTGCATTAACCCACCCGGACGCTGATGCTCATCCTTCACCTGCTGGCAGTTGAGGCACCTAGAAACATAGTCAACTATATCCCTCTTCATCCCCCTCTAGCAGTAATGCTGTCTCAAGTACTGATACATCTTCGCGACACCCGGATGGATGAAATACTGCGAGCTATGGGCCTCTGCTAGAATCAGCTCTCGAAGATCATCTACATTGGGCACACAAATACGCCCCTACATCTTCATAACTCCATCATCCTTGATGGTAACATCTCGAGCATCACCATGTCGAAATCTATCCTGGAGGACAAGCAAATGAGCGTCGTCGAACTGACGCTCCCCGATGCGATCAAATAGAGAAGGCCAAGAAACCACACAGGCCAGAACCTGGCTGGGCTCCGAAAGATCCAGTCTAACAAACTGCCTGGCTAAAGCCTGAACATCCATCGCCATAGGCCTATCTGAAGCTGGTAAATATGCCAAACTCCCCAAACTCTCCTCCCGGTGACTCAAGGCATCGCCAACTACATTGGCCTTGCCCGGATGATAGAGAATAGTAATATCATATTCCTTCAACAGCTCCAACCATCTCCTCTGACGCATGTTCAGGTCTTTCTGCTTAAGCAAGTGTTGCAAGCTCCGATGATCAGTGTAGATCTCACAAGGAACCCCATACAAGTAATGACGCCAAATCTTTAAGGTGTAAACAATGGCAGCTAGCTCCAGATCGTGAATAGGGTAGTTCTTTTCATGTACCTTCAGCTGTTTGGACGCGTAGGCAATCACCCTACCGTCCTCCATCAATACTGCACCGAGTCCAACTCGCGAGGCATCACAATATACTGTATAGGACCCCGAACCTGTAGGCAACATCAAGATAGGGGCCAAAGTCAAAGCTGTCTTGAGCTTCTGAAAGCTCGCCTCACACTCCTCTGTCCATTGGAAAGGGGCACCCTTTTGGGTCAATCTGGTCATAGGTGCTGCGATCGAAGAGAACCCCTCTACGAAGCGACGGTAATAACCCGCCAAACCAAGGAAACTATGAATCTCAATAGCTGAGAAGGGTCTGGGCCAACTCTGCACGGCCTACCTTCCTCGGATCCACTCGAATACCATCGCTCGACACCACGTGGCCTAGAAATGCCACTGAACTCAGCCAAAATTCACATTTAGAGAACTTTGCATATAATTTCTTCTCCCTCAGAGTCTGAAGCACTATCCTCAGATGATGCTCGTGCTCTTCCCGACTCCGGGAATATACCAAAATATCATCAATGAAAACAATCACAAACGAGTCCAGATATGGCCTGAACAAACTGTGCATCAAATGCATAAAAGCTGCTGGGGCATTAGTCAGCCCGAAAGACATAACGAGAAACTCGTAGTGACCATACCGAGTCTTGAAGGCAGTCTTCGGGATATCTGGCTCCCGAATCTTCAGCTGATGATAACCAGAGCGCAAATCAATCTTGGAAAACACCTGTGCGCCCTGTAGCTGGTCAAATAAATCATCAATACGAGGTAAAGGATACCAGTTCTTCACTGTAACTTTGTTCAACTGACAATAGTCAATACACATACGCATATAACCGTCCTTTTTCTTCACAAACAACACAGGAGCACCCCAAGGCAAAACACTGGGTCGAATGAAACCCTTACTCAATAACTGCTGTAACTGATCCTTCAACTCCTTCAACTCAGGAGGAGCCATACGGTACGGTGTAAGAAAAATGGGCTGACTGCCCGGTAATAAGTCAATACCAAAATGAATATCTCTGTCGGACGGCATGCCCGGGAGATCAGCTGGAAATACATAAGAGAAATCACGTACCACTGGAACAGAATCAATAGAAAGAATGTCAATACTGACATCCCGCACATAAGCTAGATAAGCAGCACACCCCTTCTCAACCATACGCCGAGCTTTGAGAAAGGAAATAACACGGCTGGGGGTGTGATGTAGAGTAACACTCCACTCAATACGTGGAATGCCTGACATAGCCAGTGTCACGGTCTTGGCGTGACAATCAAGAATAGAATAATGGGGCGACAACCAGTCCATGCCTAAAATAATATGAAAATCGACCATCCCGAGCAATAATGGATCAGCTTTGGTCTCAAAACCATAAACAGTGACCAAACACGACCGATACACACGGTCCACAACCAAAGAATCTCCTACCGGAGTAGAAACATAAATTGGGGCACTCAAAGAATCCTGAGGCACACCCAGATGCGAAGCAAAATAAGAAGACACATGTGAATAAGTGGAACCAGGATCGAATAGAACCGATGGCCTCTCTGTGACTAACCAAGATAATACCTGTGATAACAGAATCGGAGGCAACAGCTGCAACGCGATCAGGAATAGCATAAAATCTGGTCTGACCCCTCTCTCGTGGGCGGCCTCTGGCACCCTGATCCCTGCCGCTGGCTGGCTGGGCAAGTGAGGTGGCAGCTGGGGCTTGAACAATGGCCTGTTGACCCTGTGAACCACGTTGAGGCTGCAAAGTCTGTGGAGGCGCTCCTCTCCTACGCTTAGGGCACTCCCTAACCAGATGACGAGTATCCCCGCACTCAAAACAAGCCCTGGGAGGACGCGGTGGTTGTGACTGATCGGCCCCGCTCCCGCTGGACTGACCCCTGGAGGTACCCCGCGTAGGAGGCGCACTGGAAACTAGGGGAGCATAGTAAGGCTCCCTGAGGTACTGGAAGTGCTTGAGTACTACCAGCTGCTGACAATGCTGAATGAACTGGACGACCGGAATAACCCCTGCCAAAACGACAGGCTGCTGAAGTACGGGCACTAGAGAAATGGCCCGACTCACGAGACCTCTTGGCCTCCCTCTCTCCTCGCTCTCTGGGGAGCATACTCTCGATCCTCCTAGCAATGCTCACCGCCTACTGATACGCTATATCTGTCTCCAATTCCCTAGCCATGCTGGACTGGATAGGCGAAATAAGGCCCTCAATAAATCTCCGCACTCTCTCCCGGACCGTGGCTACCAAGGCCGGTGTATGCCTAGCTAGACAGGTGAAACTAATAGCATACTCCAATACTATCATGGAGCTCTGACGCAACCGCTCAAACTCCGATCGCCAAGAATCCCTTAGGCTCTGGGGAACAAACTCCCTCAAAAACATATCAGAAAACTGCGTCCTGGTCAATGAAGCAGACTCATCTGGACTATCCAACTCATACAAGCGCCACCAATCATAAGCGGCCCCACGAAGCTGAAAAGTAGTGAAGGAAACCCCGCTGGTCTCCACTATCCCCATGGTACGAAGGATACGATGACACTCCTCCAGAAAACCCAATACATCATCTGTATCCAACCTACTGAACACTGAAGGATCATATTTCTTGAACCTCGCTAATCTATGCTGCTCGTCCTCGGAGGTAGCTGGCCCACCTCCGGGATGTACTGGGGCGACATGAAGCATAGTAATAATCTCTGGAACTGCCCCACGAGCACTCGCTGCTAAGGTGTAGTAGTTGCGGGAGTCTGGGCCCCTCCCCCGGCCTGAGATGTAGCTGCAGTGAGAGGAAGTAACCCTGCATAAGCTAAAGTAGTATACATGCTCATGAACTGGGCCAGGGTCTCCTGGAGTGCTGGAGTTATAGCAGCTGTAGTCGGTGTACTAGGTGCCTGCGCTCCAACCTGTTCCACCGGTGGTGCCTCAGCGGCAGCGCGCGCGGGTGCTGTGGCTGCACCTCGGGCGCATCCTCGTCCTCTACCACGGCCCCGACCTCTGGCGGTGGCAGCAGGGGGCGCGTGTGCCTGATCCTCACGAGTAGCACATGTCCTCACCATCTGTGATAGAATAGAAAGAAGAAGTTTAGATTTGGTGCCAAAATATCGCACGATAAGGAATCCAAAAGAAATGAAGAGTTTCCTAAATAGTTACATAGCATGTCGTAGATAAATACAGATGTCTCAGTATCGATCAGCGAGACTCTAAGTAACCGGTCTGTGTCCCGTGACTCCTATGAACCTAGAGCTCTGATACCGACTTGTCACAACCCTAGTTCACCAATCGTGAACCTGTCATGATGGCACCCAGTCTTCGCGACTAGGTAAGCCTAACAAGATGCAGAATATACAATTTCATGAAATAAAAGGGTAAAATAACAGTGGAATAATGTAAAAGAAATGTAATAAGTGCCCCTCGGCACATACACTTCGCCAAAATACACTTAGTAACACACTACCAAGACCCGGAAACCCGCGGGCAACACAGACTAAAAGAAGAGTACAACTGTGGCTCTATACATCAAGAGTGTCTATACAACGAGAATAAGGGAAAATAATTGCTATCACTAATGAGAATAGAAGGAGACTCTCCGGATCCACGGACGTAGCAGATCGTACCTCAAGTCTCCTGAAGTGCTGCTAGATCACCTAAAATGAGCCTGATCTGATGTACCTGGATCTGCACAACAAAAGTGTGCAGAAGAGTAGTATGAGTACACCACGACGGTACTCAGGTAAGTGCCAAGCCTAACCTCGATGGAGTAGTGACGAGGAAGGTCAGGGCCCTACCGAGAGACAATAACATAATGATAATAACAATAATAAGCAGTTTAAATAAGAATGAGTCTGAAATAACAACAATAAAGTAATTACTGCAACCGTCTACAATTAAGCTAACAACAAGTCACCAACACAACATAAATTCAAATCAGCAAGTCCAGGATCTACGGGAATTGAACCCACAGTCCCTCTCTATATCCAACAACTCAGGATCTTCGAGAATTGAACCCGCAGTCCCTACATCAGTATCTCTGGGTCTCTGTGAATCGAACTCGCAGCTCTAGGATCTCCGGGAATTGAACCCGCAGTCCGTACCTTAATATCTCAGGATCTTCGGCAATCGAACCCGCAGTCCGTATCTCAATATCTCAATAAACTCTAGGTCTCTGGGAATTGAACTCGCAGCCCTTGGATCTCCGAAAGTTGAACATGCAGTCCACACACATTATAACTCCGGGTCTCCGGGAATCGAACCCGCAGCCCTTGGATCTCCGGGAATTGAACCCGCAGTCCACCAACACAAACAATAAGAGGAAAACACAGAAAAAATGAAATACATAACTACAATTACACCAAAACCAGTATCAACAAGTTTCAAGAGGTTCAAGTAAGACAAGTAGGCACTTAGACAGATAATCCTATCTAACCATGCTTTTCTAACGAATATTAGGTAAATGTTACAATTTAATCAACTAAATAACAAGAATATCACGATATGAACAGTTCAAGTAAGGTGGTTTCCAACAATCTGCACATGTACACACCCATCACCTCGCAACCAAGGCATTTAAATTAACATACAATATCCTAGGGGAGAAGGTTCCCCCACGCGAGGTCAGACAAGTCACTTACCTCAATTCCGGTACACAACCGCTAAGAAACGACGCCTTTGCCACGAGTATCTGACTCCTAGTGGCCCGAATCTAGTCAAACCAATTACATAATGTAAATAACATCGCAAGTAACTAATTACAATGATAAAAGTATAGCTACAATGCGAGAGTGGGTAAAATGACCAAAATACCCCTGCATCCATAGGCTCGAAATTGAAATATTTTTACGTTTTCAGAACCCTCGTACTCTCACGAGTCTAACCATATAAAAATCTCCCAAATTGGAGGTCAATTGCTCCCTCAAAACCCAATAGTTCGGTCTATGAACTTATACCCAATTTCACATTAAAAACCGAAATTAAAAGGTACATTTAAGAGGGGATTCGTGGAAATGGATCAAAACCGAGTGAGAAACACTTACCCAAATCACCCAGGTGAAAATCCCTTAAAGAATCGCCAAGAACCGAGCTCTAGAAGTCAAAATATGATAATATGAAGAAACCCTCAAATTTGGGATTAAATCTGTCTTCCCAGGCATTTTACTCTATGCAATCGCATGAACACTGTTGCGATCACATAGAACAAATTTTAACCCTCGCCAAAATACCCTATGCAATCGCATAGTCCTAAATGCGATTGCACTGTTCATCAAAATAGGCCGATGCGATCGCATACCCTGCTCCGCGATCGCATAGAACAAAATGTTGGGCCTGGGACCCCCTACTCTTTACACTATGCGATCGCAGAGCACAGCCATCCAAAGCTATGCGATCGCATAGAACAAAAATTTGGCCTCCTCCAAAACCTTCTATGCGATCGCACCAGCCCATTGCGATCGCATAGAGCATTCGTCTACAGCACATACCAACAGTTAACAGCACTTCTAAAATGCATGAATTAGTCCGATTGGACCCCCGGATTCATCCCAAGATCCTCGGTATCCCACCGAAAACTACTAACCTACTCCAAAACACGATACAAACTTGTTCCAATCATAAAATCACACCCTTAAACACGGAAATCACCAATTCAAAGCGAATTCAAGCCTAAGTTTCAATTTGAGGTCGGATTTTGTAACAAATTACTCCCTCTAGTCCAAAATAAGTGATTTTTTGGTCTTATTTTTGTGGTCCAAAATAAGTGATTTTTCGGATTTCAAGAATGACTTAATGATGTTTTTCCTACATTGTACTTGGAGTAAATAGTGTTGGAATATGTGTTAGGAGTATTTATGTGAGATAGTAAGGTTAAAATGGTAAATTCTATTGCTAATTAATGCTAAAAGGTTACTTTCTTAATATGTGTGAAAACATCCAAAAAATCACTTATTTTGGACCGGAGCGAGTATATAATCTAACTCGTGGGGTTATGGGTGATTGGAATTTGGTCTGAGCCTCGAGTTTGGACCATGTGGGCCGGTGTCGGATTTTACTATTTTTGGAAGAATGATGGGAATTTCATTTCTAGGCTATGTGATTATGTTATTCAGCCCTAATTAATGTTATTGAAATAAAAATGACTAGATACCATTATTTCAGAGTCGGATTCTAGAGGAAAAGCGGTGCTAGAGGCTTGATTGCTATTTTCGGACCGAGGTAAGTGTTTGATCTAATCTTGGCTAGAGAGAATAGGATTAGAGTATTATTACTTGTTATTTTCTAAATGATCGAGTGCGGTGTATAGGCATGGTGACGAGTATCTATACACCGGCGTCTAGCATAACCGTGAGTCTGGTTTGTACTTGTTTTGGGTATATTTTGAGAACTATTCCTAGCAATTGATGAATTCGATCCGATGAGTTAGTTGAGGAATTATTTAAGAAATGTGAAATTCCTTGGAGCTTTGGCTCAAATGGTAGTGATTCTATGAAGTCAAAACTATAAGTATTGTAAAGAAATGTGGTTGAATCACTTGCCGGGACGTGAAGTTTATGATTGTTGTTGCTCCCTTATCCGGTAGGGCGTTATATGTATTCTCCATTATTGAGATGTTTGGGCTGCTAGTGGTACCCTTATTGGGTTAGATTGTTATATTGCCGAGTTTTCCCTAAAGGGGAACTCCTTGAGAGAGGATATATGAATTATTCATGATATTTATTGGGATCGTGTGGCACATCGTCTACTTATATTATATGAAATGGGATCGTGTGCCGCGCCGTCTACCTACGAATTATGAGAATGGGATCGTTTGGCACGCCGTCCACTTAAATTATATAAAATGGGATTATATTATATGAAATGGGATCGTGTGGCGCGCCGTCCACCTATGAATTATGAGAATGGGATCGTGTGGCACACCGTCCACTTATATTATATAAAATGGGATTGTGTGGCACGCGCGTCCACTTATGATACATACTATGGGATCGTGTGGTGCGCCGACCACTTATGAAAGTAATAATGTGAATTTGGTTTGATGTTGTCACTGATGATCTGCTCTCATTGTTCATTTTTTCCAGAGCATGTTCCCTTTTCAGTTGCACATCTTTATATATACTCCTGTTGTTCTTTCTGTTGCCATTGTATCGGTATATATATATCTGCACAGGTTGATTTTAGTAAGTCATGTCTAGCCGCGTCACTACTTCGCCGGATTTAGGCCAGGTACTTACCAGCACATGGGGTCGGTTGTGCTGATGCTACACTTCTATGCTTTTTGCACAGATCACAGCGTTGGAGCAGCTTTCGGACAATAGCAACAGTAGGATTTTCTTGGAGTTGTCTTCAGTCCAGGGACTCTCAAAGTAGCTTAGCCGGCGTTCGCAGGCCGAAGTCCCTATCCCTTATTTTAGTTTGTTTTCATTGTATCGAAACAGACTTATGTATTTTTCTTTCTTGTCTGTGAGCTAGCGACACCAGATTTTGGGGTAGTGTTATGTTCAGTGTTTTCGCATTTTGATTTCTTCTTCTTTATTGGATTTTAAAGTTTTTCCGAAATGCTTAATTATTCTAGTATATTCTGTTGTTAAGGTTCAGCTGGCCTAGCTTCGATAGTAGGCACCATCACGACTCCCAATGGTGGGAAATTCGGGTCGTGATAATTTGGTATTAGAGCCCTAGGTTGCATAGGTCTCGCTACTCACGAACAAACTAGGTAGAGTCTGAGGGATCGGTACGGAGACGTCTGTATTTATCCCTCAGAGGCTATAGAGTTAGGAAAAATTTCACTTTTGTTCTTTCTTGTCGTGCGATTCTGTTTCTCAAAGACTGATTGTCCTTCTACTCTGTTCTTTCGCAAATGGTGAGAACACATGCTTCATCTTCCACCACACAGCAGCCCGAGCCCATAGCTGCACTCGCGAGGGGTAGAGGCCGAGGTCGTGCCAGAGGCCGAGGCCGGGGCAGAGCCCAGCCTCAGGTAGTCGTTCCAGAGGTGGAGCCTCATGTTGACTATGATGAGGAGGTTCCAGCCCCAGCAGCACAGACGGACCCAGCTCAGGTCCCAGGAGGAGTCGTGATCACCCCAGAGTTTCAGGATGCTATAGTCAGACTAGCAGGCTTTATGGAGAGTGTCTCTAGAGCAGGGTTGTTACCAGCTGCACCAGCCACTTCTCAAGCTGGAGGAGGGGTTCAGACTCCTGTTACACGTACCCCGGAGCAGGCAACTCCTCAGGCCCATGCCCCAGTGATTCAGCCAGCTGTGGTAGTTTAGCCAGGTATTCCAGCTCAGGCCGGTGATGGAGCGGCCATGACTTCTGATGCTTTGTGGAGACTTGATCGGTTCTCCAAGCTATTCACCACTACCTTCAGCGGTGCTTCATCCTAGGATCCCCAGGATTTCCTATTCAGTTGCCATGAGATTCTCAGAACCATGGGCATAGTGGAGACCAATGGGGTCAATTTTCGCACCTTCCGGCTTACAGGATCCGTCAAGACTTGGTGGATAGATTTTTGTCTATCTAGACCAGTAGGGTCTCCAGCTTTGACATGGGATCAGTTCGCAGAGTTATTCTTGGAGAAGTTTCTCCCCGTCACTCAGCGGGAGGCACTTCGCAGGCAGTTTGAGCGCCTTCAACAAGGCATCATGACAGTTACTCAGTACGAGACTAGATTCATTTACTTGGCACGCCATGCAGTTGTGATACTCCCTATAGAGCGGGAGAGGGTCCAGAGATTCATTGATGGATTGATTCAGCCGATTCGCCTACAAATGACCATGGGCGTTGGTAGTGATATTTCCTTCCAGGAGTTGGCTAATGTGGCCCGCAGAGTTGAGATGGCCCTCGCACGGGGAGGTAGTTAGATGTCAGACAAGAGACCTCGTCATTCTGGTAGATTTAGTGGTACCTCATCTGGAGGTAGGGATTCTTATGGTATGGGTCAGGCATCGAGGCCCTTTCAGTCAGCTCTTCAAACTTCTCATGGTAGTTCAGGCAGTGGTGGTCCCCAGAAGTATCAGTCAGATCAGCAGCCTATCAGTGCATCCCCACTCCGTTATTCTTAGCAGCAGAGGACCTGTTTCACTTGTGGTGACCCAAGGCATATTGCCAGGTATTGCCCTCGAGCTTCGGGCAGTTCTCAGCAGCACGGTCCTCGCCCCATGATTTTGGCAGCAGGTGATTCACAGCCCGCCCAGCTAGCTAGAGGCGGGGGTAGAGATCCTAGAGGTGGAGGTAGGGACCGCAGAGGTGGAGCTCGGACCGGTAGAGGCAGAGGTCAGCCAGTGGTTGATCATCCTAGAGATGTAGTTCAGGGGATGGGGCCCAGCCCCGTTTTTATGCTTTGCCACCTAGGCTAGAGGCTAAGTCTTCAGATGCTGTTATTACAGGTACTATTCTGGTCTGTGATAGGGGTGCTTCAGTGCTATTTGACCCTGGGTCTACATTTTCATACGTGTCATCTTATTTTGCACCCCACTTGCCTATGCCTAGCGATGCCTTGGGTATTCCTATATATGTATCTACACCAGTAAGTGATCCCATAGTGGTTGATCGGGTCCATCGTTCCTGTATAGTAGTGTTTGAGGGTCTTGAGACCCGTCTTGACCTATTGCTTCTAGACATGGTGGATTTTGATGTTATATTGGGAATGGATTGGCTGTCCCCGTATCATGCAATCTTGGATTGTCACGCCAAGACCGTGACTTTGTCTTTACTGGATATGTACCGATTAGAGTGGAGAGGGACTCCAGGACATGCCACCTGTAGTGTTATTTCTTATGTTAAGGCTCGATGCATGGTCGAGAAGGGGTGTCTAGCTTATTTGGCTTATGTTCGCGACTCCCGCTCAGAGGTTCCTTCTATTGACTCAGTCTCTATTTTTTGGAAGTTTCCAGAGGTTTTTCCTTCAGACCTTCCAGGTATGCCGCCCGACAGGGATATTGATTTTTGCATTGATCTGGCCCTAGGCACGCAGCCCATTTCTATTCCACCGTACCATATGGCCCCGCCAGAGCTGAAAGAGCTAAAGGATCAGTTGCAAGATTTATTGGAGACTGGTTTCATCAGGCCTAGTGTTTCTCCCTGGGGTGCACCAGTTCTGTTTGTGAAGAAAAATTATGGTTCTATGTGGATGTGTATAAACTACCGGCAGCTGAACAAGGTAACAATAAAGAACAAGTAGCCGTTATCGAGGATTTTCGACCAGTTGCAGGGTGCAAAAGGTGTTATCCAAGATATATTTAAGATCGGGATATCATCAGCTGAGGATTAGGGCGTTTGTTGTCCCTAAGACAACATTCCGCACTCGGTATGGGCATTATGAGTTCTTGGTCATGTCATTTGGGTTGACCAATGCCCCAGTAGCATTTATGGAGTTGATGAACCGAGTGTTCAGACCTTATTTGGGCTTGTTCGTGATTGTCTTCATCGATGATATTCTTGTGTACTCCCGTAGTCAGGAGGAGCATGAGCAACACCTCATAGTGCTTCTTCAGACTCTAAAGGATAGCCAGTTGTATGCTAAGTTTTCAATATGCGAGTTTTGGTTTAGTTCAGTGGCATTTCTAGGTCATGTCGTATCAGCTGAGGGTATTCAGGTAGACCCAAAGAAGATTGAGGCAGTTAAGAATTGGCCTCGACCAGCTTCAGTGATAGAGATTCATAGTTTCTTAGGGTTAGCTGGTTATTAGCGTCGATTTGTGGAGGGATTTTCATCTATAGTTGCCCTGATGACCTGGTTGACCCAGAAGGGTGCCCAGTTCAGGTGGTCAGATGAGTGCGAGGATAGCTTTCAGAAGCTCAAGACATCCCTGACTACAATATCGATATTGGTTTTGCCTACAGGTCCAGGACCTTACACCGTTTATTGTAATGCTTCCCGTGTTGGTCTTGGTAAGGTATTGATGAAGGATGGCAGGGTTATTGCTTATGCTTTAAGGCAGTTAAAGATCCACGAGAAGAACTATCCAGTCCATGATCTAGAGTTGGCATCCATTGTTCATGCCTTGAAGATTTGGAGGCATTATTTATATGGCGTGATGTGTGAGGTGTACATGGATCACAAGAGTTATCAATACTTGTTCAAGCAGAAAGAGTTAAATTTGAGACAGCAGAGGTGGTTGGAGCTGTTGAAGGATTATAATGTTACTATCTTATACCACATAGGTAAGGCCAATGTAGTGGACGACGCATTGAGCAGGAAGTCAACCATCATGGGTAGTCTTGCATATATTCCGGTCAGCCAGAGACCACTTGCCTTAGATATTCAGGCCCTGGCCAATCAGTTGGTGAGGTTGGAAATTTCGGAGCCTAGCCGAGTATTAGCTTGCACGGTCGCTCGTTCTTCATTATTGGAGCGGATCCGTGACCGACAGTTTGATGATCCTCATTTGTGTGTCTTGAGAGACACTGTGCAGCGTGGAGGTGCCACGAAGGTGACTTTGGATGCAGATGGTGTTTTGAGATTTCAAGGGCGAGTATGTGTGCCCAATATTGATGGCATTCGAGAGTTGATCTTAGCAGAGGCCTATAGTTCTCGGTATTCTATTCATCCGGGCGCCGCGAAGATGTATCAGGACTTGCGGCAGCATTACTGGTGGCGTAGGATGAAGAAAGACATTGTTGCATATGTGGCTCAGTGTTTAAATTGCCAGCAGGTCAAGTATGAGCATTAGAGGCCTGGTGGTGTGTTTGAGAGGATTGAGCTTCCCGAGTGGAAGAAGGAGCGGATTACCATGGACTTCGTTACTATACTTCCGGTGACCCGAAAGAGGTTTGATGCTATTTGGGTCATTGTTGATAGGCTGACTAAGTCAGTGCATTTCATTCATGTTGCTACTACATATTCCTCAGAGAGACTAGCTGAGATCTACATCCGATAGATTGTTTGTCATTATGGGGTACCGACATCTATCATTTCGGATTAGGGTACGTAGTTCACCTCACGCTTTTTGGAGAGCAGTTCAGCGGGAGCTAGGTACCCAGGTTCAGTTGAGTACAACATTCCATCCTCTGACGGACGGTCAATCCGGTAGGACTATTCAGATATTGGAGGATATGCTCTGAGCCTGTGTTATTGATTTTGGAGGCTCTTGGGACTAGTTGTTGCCTTTAGTACGGTTTGCCTACAACAACGGCTACCAGTCCAGTATTCAGAAGGCACCTTATAAGGCATTGTATGGTAGGCGGTGTCGGTCTCTAGTTGGATTGTTCGAGCCGGGAGAGGCTCGGTTGTTGGGTACTGATTTAGTCCAGGAGGCCTTGGATAAAGTCAAGATTATCTAGGATATGTTGCGTTCGGCTCAGTCTAGGCAAAAGAGTTATGCGGATCGCAAGGTTCGAGATGTGGCTTTTGTGGTTGGTGAGCGAGTATTGCTCCGTATATCGCCTATGAAAGGCGTGATGAGATTTGGGAAGAAGGGCAAGCTTAGCCCTAGATATATTGGTCTATTTGAGATACTTGATCGAGTGGGAAGGGTGGCTTATAGACTTGCCTTGCCACCTAGCTTGTCAGCACGTGTCTATGCTCCGGAGGTATCACGGTGATCCTACCCACGTGTTAGATTTCAGTACTGTCCAGTTGGACAAGGATCTGTCCTACGAGGAGGAGCCGATAGCTATTCTAGACCGGCAGGTTTGACAGTCGAGGTCGAAGAGTTTTCCTTCAGTACGTGTGCAGTGGAGAGGTCAGCATCTTGAGGCTTCGACCTGGGAGTCCGAGTCTGATATGCAGAGCCATTACCCTCATCTATTTCCTAACTCAGGTACTTCTTTCTTTTGTCCGTTCGGGGACGAACGATTGTTTTAGAGGTGGAGAATGTGACGACCCAAAGGGTCATCACCGTATTTCTCCCTTTTTCCGCTCATCCGAGGTCTTGGAAACCTCACTCTTAGTTGCCTCGATTTGCATGCACAGTGCGGACGCGAAGCCGGAAAGTTTTTGTGTTAAGATATATGAATTCAATGGAAAATTTGAAGAATTTTGATATTAATATTGATACTGTTGAATTTGGTCAACATATTTGGTAAACGGGCTCGGACCGGTTATGCGACGGTCCCGAAAGGTCCGTAGAAAAATATGGGACTCGGGCATGTGCCCGGAGTCGAAATCCGAGGTCCAGAACCCCGGTAAAAGAATTTTTCTATTAAATTGTTTTCTGAAATTAATAAGGAAAAATGGAAATGAAAATGAGTTAGAAAATATAGGTATCCGGCTCGTATTTTGGTTACGACACCCGGTATAGGTCTTAAATATTGGTTAAGCGCTTCCTGTGAAATTTGGTCAAAATCAGACGTCGTTTGACGTGTTTCGGACCTAAATAGCTAAAGTTAGAGGTTAATGAACTTTGAAATGAAATCTTGAGTTTTGGGGTTTGATTCTTTGTTTTTATGTTATTTTAGCAATTTGATCGCTCGAGAAAATTCGTATAAGGTTGTTGAGTTAGTGTGTGCATTTGGTTAGGAGCCCCGAGGGCTCGGGAGTGATTTCGGGGGTGGTTCGGAATGTTTTTGCACTTAGAAAAGTCTGATATTTTTGATATTGCTGATATCTGGTATGTTGTTCTATGCGATCTCATAGGTCCTTCCGCAATCGCATAGTGCAAATTTCAAGAGCCTAAAATGTGTTCTATGTGATCGCCACATTCCTCGTGCGATCGCATTGCCCAACCTCCCATACCTATGCGATCGCATTGTCCCCCGCGCGATCACATAGAGCATTTCCCTAGCCCATTCGCATTTACTCAATAACTCGTGGGGTTATGGATGATTGGAATTTGGTCAGAGCCTCGAGTTTGGACCATGTGGGCCCGGTGTCGGATTTTGCTATTTTTGAAAGAATGATGAGAATTTCATTTCTAGGCTATGGGATTATGTTATTGAGCCCTAATTGATGTTATTGAATTATAAATGACTAGATACCATTGTTTCGGAGTCGGATTCTAAAGGAAAAGCGGTGCTAGAGGCTTGATTGCTATTTTCGGACCGAGGTAAGTGTTTGATCTAATCTTGGCTTGAGGGAATAGGATTAGAGTATTATTACTTGCTATTTGCTAAATGATGGAGTGTGGTGTATAGGCACGGTGACGAGTATCTATACACCGGCGCCTAGCAATGACCGTGAGTCTGGTTTGTACTTGTTTTGGGTATATTTTGAGAACTATTCCTAGCAATTGATGAATTCGACACGATGAGTTAGTTGAGGAATTATTTATGAAACGTGCAATTCCTTGGAGCTTTGGCTCAAATGGTAGTGATTCTATGAAGTCAAAACTTTAAGTATTGTAAAGAAATGTGGTTGTCCCTTGCCGGGACGTGAAGTTTATGATTGTTATTGCGCTCTTATCCTGTTGAGCGTTATATGTATTCTCCATTATTGAGATGTTTGGGCTGCTAGTGGTACCCTTATTGGGTTAGATCGTTATATTGCTGAGTTTTCCCTAAAGGGGAACTCCTTGAGAGAGGCTATATGAATTATTCATAATATTTATTGGGATCGTGTGGCGCTCCGACCACTTATGAAAGTAATAATGTGAATTTGGTTTGATGTTGTCACTGATGATCTGCTCTCATTGTTTATTATATTCCAAGCATGTTCCCTTTTCAGTTGCACATCTTTATATATATTCTTGTTGTTCTCTCTGTTGTCGTTGTATCGGTATATATATCTGCACAGGTTGATTTTAGTAAGTCCTGTCTAGCCTCGTCACTACTTCGCCGGGGTTAGGCCAGGCACTTACTAGCACATGGGGTCGGTTGTGCTGATGCTACACTTCTATGCTTCTTGCACAGATCACAGCGTGGAGCAGCTTTCGGACAGCAGCGGCAATAGGATTTTTCTGGGTGTTGTCTTCAGTCCAGGGACTCTCGAGGTAGCCTAGCCGGCGTTCGCAGGCCGACGTCCTTATCCCTTATTTTAGTTTGTTTTCATTGTACCTAAATAGACTTATGTATTTTTCTTTCATTCGGACTTTTTGTAGTATTCTATAATAGTCTGTGAGCTAGCGACACTAGATTTTGGGGTAGTGTTATGTTCAGTGTTTTTGCATTTTGATTTATTCTTCTTTATTTGATTTTAAAGTTTTTCCGAAATGCTTAATTATTCTAGTATATTCTGTTGTTAAGGTTCGGCTGGCCTAACTTCGATAGTAGGCGCCATCACGACTCCCGATGGTGGGGAATCCGGGTCGTGACAATTAGCTTATAAGAGACATGATTATTGGGGGTTTCACACAGTTACCCACAAAAATAAAACTATTTTTTCATTGTCTACCCATTTGTTTTTCTTCCCATAAATTAATTATATTTCCTACCCATAGTAGATTTTGTAGAGAATTTTTTCTTTATTCTGCAATTCTTTTTTATTTTTAGGCTTCTTTTTTTTTCTTTTTTTTATTCTCCTTTTCTTTATTCTCATTTCCTTTTTTTTCTTTTTTCCTTTTCTAATTTCATATAGCTTCTTTTTTAATATTCTTTTTATATCATAATCTAATTTCATTTAGTGTTTTCACTATTTTTTATTATTCCTTTTTTATACAATAAAAAAATAATATTGTAAATATTAATTCACCCTTCTTTTTAATATAACTAGTATAATATACCTTTTATCTTTCTTTTTTTAATTTTTTTAATTCAATTACTAAACTGAAATAATATCAATTGTCACTTGATCTAATTCATTGAATATCACGCTAACTGTTGCAGAACACCCTAAATTACATAATCAAATTGTATGAATCAACACGTGATTGCGAGGTAAACCTTGATTTCCTTCCCTACAAATATGAGTACACACTCTATCATTACCAGTAACACAACCAGTTATGGAGCAAGAAAACACAATCTACAACCACCAAATCTCCATATATACTAGTTAGAATAGAAATGATAATAAAATGCTGAAAAATGGAATAAAAGTATAAGTAGCAAAAAAGATTTCTAGTATTACATGATACCAATATGGTATAAATGTATACAAATATAGTATATGATTGCCCTAGAATGTTGCTACAACTATCTGTGACAATACTACTGTACCAAAACATTAAAGGATGTAATAAAAGTATGAGAAAATTACATGTTTGAATTGCAAGCTAAATATTCGCAAAGCAACTTGCCTTATACTAATAAGGTATATAGTTGTACGAGTCGTTCTAACAATTGCCTATAACTATAAAAAATATTATATAATACACATAATCTATGTCCATCGGTAAAAAAAAAAACCCTAACACTACAAATCATGTTCATATAAATAATTCCATAATAGAATTAACTTCAAAATGTAGATAAAACAACAAAAAATATTCAAACCACCATATGATACCAATTTGACATAAAACTATACCAACATGGTATATAGTTTTACTAGTAAAATTCCAGGAAATATATGACTATCCTTGTAACGGCCCGGGCGATCGTTTTAGAAATTTATGCCCCGATCACTAATTAATTGCTTCAAATAAGTTCATTTCTGCTATTGTGGTTTGCCGGGATGTTCGGTTCTAGAATTTAGAGTGTTTTGGGACACTTAGTCCCTAAATGAGAGCTTTATAGCTGAAAAATGGCTCGTATTCGGAACAGTGCTAAGACGACCCTGGAATGGAAATTCGATGGTTCCGTTAGCTCCGTTAGGTGATTTCGAGGTTGGGAGCATGTTCAGAATGTATTTTGGAGGTTCGTAGCTCATTTAGGCTTGAAATGCCAAAGTTTCAAATTTTTGGAAATCCGATCGATAGGTGAGTTTTTGATTCAGTAGTCAAAATGGAATTCCGACAGTTGCAGTAGCTTTGTTAGGTGATTTTTGATATGTCTGCAAATTTTCAGGTCATTCGGATGTCGTTCGGTCGGGTTTTTGATAGCATATAGGTTTCGGAAGTTTTGGTTGAAACTTAGGCTTGAATCCGCCATAATCTGATGATTTTTGTGTTTAATGATATGTTTTTACAATTGAAACGAGTTCGTATCGTGATTTGGAGTAAGTTGGTGCTATTTCCGGGGGTCAAACGGACCATTTTGAGTTGATGAACGTGTCAGTTTTTTGTCATAAGTGTTGCAGACGGTTGCTCTATGCGATCGCAATGGCTTGATGCGATCGCATAGAAGGCTTGGGAGGAGGCTCAGGGCTATGCGATAGCATAGCTGGGAATGATTGTTCTCTGCAATAGCGAAGGGGTCTATGCAATCGCATAGTGGAAAGGTTAGGGGTCCCAGGTCCTATATTATGTTCTATGCGATCGCGGAGTAGGGAGTGCGATTGCATAAGTCTATTTTGTTGAGCAGTGCCATCGCATTGTGGTATATACAATCGCATAAGGTAAAATTGTGAGGCAGAAAAGTTGGGCTATGCGATCGCAATAAGGGTCATGCGATCGCATAGAGTAATTCACTAGGCAGACAGAATCAGAATATAACATTTCATCCGCGATGGTTTCACCATTTCTGCAAAAACACAAGCTAGGGAGCTCGGTTTTGAGTGATTTTTCACGTGCTTTTCAGAGGCAATTATTGGGTAATGATTTCTTGCTCCCTTGTGATCATTATTCAATAATCTAAACTCAAATTCTTCCTTTAATTTCGGATTTGGGGTGTAAATTGGGGTAAGTTTCATAGAACAAGCTTTGATGATTTGGGAGGACAAACGAACTTCGATTTTGATAAATTTTATATGGTTAGACTCGTGAGACTACGAGGGTTCTAAAAACATAAATATTTCGATTTCGAGCCGATGGATGGAGGGGTATTTTGGTCATTTCATGCATTTTCATGTCGTAGCTTTAATTTTATCAGTGTAATTAGTTACTTACGATGTTATTTACACTATGTAATTGGTTTGAATATATTTGGGCCACTCGGAGTCTACTCATGGCAAGGGAGTCATTTCTTAGCGGTTTTGTACCCGGACTGAGGTAAGTGACTTGTCTAACCTTGCGTGGGGGATTTTCTCCCCTAGGATATATATGTATTGATTTAAATGCCTTGTACGCGAGGTGATGGGCGTGTACTTGTGCAAATTATTGAAAACCACCTTAGTTGAACTGCTCAATCCGTGTTATCTTTGTTATTTAATTGGTTTAATTGTAAGATTTATCCTGTGTTAGCTAGGGAAGCATGATTAGATAGTATTAACTGCCTAAATGCCTACTTGCCTTAATTGAATTCCCTGGGATATGCTGAGACTGGATTAGTTGTTAATCGTAGCCGTGTACTTCATATTTCTTCGTGTTTTCTCTTATTTGATTGTGTTTGTGTTCTGTGGACTGCGTGTTCAATTCCCGGAGATCATGTGATTTTGATATACGGACTGCGGGTTCAATTCCCGGAGATCTTGTGAAACTGATATAAAGGATTGCGGGCTCAATTCCCGGAGATCCTATGATACTGATATAAAGGACTGTAGGTTCAATTCTCGGAGATCCTGTGATACTGATATAAGGACTGCGGGTTCAATTCCCGGAGATCCTGAGTTGCTGAGTATAAAAGGACTGCGGGTTCATTTCCCGGAGATCCTAGATTTGTTGATTTGTACTTGTTTTGTTGATTTCTCTTTGTTAGCTTAACTGTAGACGGCTTGTAGTATTTATCTTGTTTGCTGTTATTTCAGACTTATTCCTATTTTTTTGTATTGTTGGTATTATCATTATCATTATTTTTGTTATTCTCGGTAGGGCCCTGACCTTCCTCGTCTCTACTCCATCGAGGTTAGGCTTGGCACTTACTAAGTACCGATGTGGTGTACTCATGCTACTCTTCTGCACACTTTTGTTGTGCAGATCCAGGTCCATCTGATCAGACGCACTACAGGTGACCTAGGCGTATTTTCAGGAGACTCGAGGTATGAATCTGCTATGTCCGCATGTCCGGAGGGTCTTCTTCTATTATCCCTGAGTGATGTCAGTTATTTCCTTTATTTCAGTTGTATAGATACTCTGGATGTATAGAGCTACAGTTATACTCTCTTAGTCTGTGTTACCCGTGAGTTTCTGGGTCTTGGTAGTTGTATTTCTTTCTAGTATTTGGTAAAGTGTATGTGCCGAGCGGCACTTATTACATTTCTTTCATATCATTTCGCTATTATCTCAACTATTGTTCATAAGAGTTGTACATTCCAAATCGTGTTAGGCTTTCCTAGTCGCGAAGACTGGGTGCCGTCATGACTGGTTCACGATTGGTGAACTAGGGTCGTGACAAGTTTGTACCAGAGCTCTAGGTTCATAGGAGTCATGGGACACAGACCGGTTATTTAGAGCCTCGCTGATCGATATGGAGACGTCCTTATTTATCTACAAGGGGCTATGTAATTGTTTAGGAAACTCTTCATTTCTTTTGAATTCCTTGTCGTGCGATATTTTGACACCAAATCTAAACTACTGTCTTCTATTCTCTCACAGATGGTGAGAACACGTGCTAATCGTGAGGATCAGGCATACGTGCCCCCTGCTGCCGCCGCCAGAGGTCGGGGCTGAGGTAAAAGTTAAGGACGCGCCCGAGGTGCAGCCATAGCACCCGCGCACGCACTACCACTAAGGCACCACCGGTGGATCAGGTTGTAGCGCAGGCACCTGGTACACCTACTATAGCTACTACGACTCCAGCACTCTAGGAGACTCTAGCCTAGTTTATGAGCATGTACACTACTCTAGCTCATGTGGGGTTGCTTCCTCTAGCTGCAGCTACATCTCAGGCCGGGGAAGGGACCCAGACTTCTGCAGCCCGCACACCTGAGTAGCGAGAGCCCACAGAGCAGGTTCCGCAGGTTATTACTATACAGCCTGCCGCACCAGTACAGCCCGGAGGTGCGCCAGCTGCCTCCGAGGACGAGCAGCTTAGGTTGGAAAGGTTCAAGAAATATGATCTCCCAGTGTTCAGTGGCTTGGCTTCAGATGATGTATTGGGATTTCTTGAGGAGTGTCATCGTATCCTCCATACTATGGGTATAGTGGAGACCAGTGGGGTTCCTTTACTGCTTTTCAGCTTCGAGGGGCCGCTTATGATTGGTGGCGCGCATATGAGTTGGATAGTCCATACGAGTCTGCCTCATTGACTTGGACACAGTTTTCGGATATGTTTTTGAGGGATTTTGTTCCCTAGAGCCTTAGGGATGCTTGGAGAGCGGAGTTTGAGCGGTTGCGCCAGGGCTCTATGACAGTATCTGAGTATGCCATCAATTTTACCCGGTTAGCCAGACATGCACCGACCTTGGTCGGCACGGTCCGGGAGAGAGTGAGGAGGTTTATTGAGGGTCTTATTCCGCCAATCCAGTCCAGCAAGGCTAGAGAGCTCGAGACGGATGTACCGTATCAGTAGGCGGTGAGTATTGCCAGACGGATTGACGGTATGCTCACTAGAGAGCAAGGTGAGAGGGAGGCCAAGAGGCCTCGGGAGTCGGGTCATTTCTCTGGTGCCCGTATTGCAGCAGTCGGTTGTATTGGCAGGGGTTATTCCGGTCTTCCAGTTCATTTAGCATTGCCAGCAGCTGGTAGTAATCTATCTCCTCCAGCACCTCAAGAGCCTTACTATGCTCCCCTAGTTTCGAGTGCGCTTCCTGCGCGGGGTACCTCCAGGGGTCAGTCCAGCGGGAGTGGGGTCGTTCTGTGACAGCTACCACGTCCTCCCAGGGCTTGTTTTGAGTGCGGAGATACTCTCCATCTGGTTAGGGAGTGCCCTAGGCATAAGAGAGGAGCGCCTCCACAGACTTCGCAGCCTCAGCGCCGTTCATAGGGGCAGCAGGCCATCGTTCCATCCCCAGCAGCCACCCCACCTGCCCAGCCAGCCAGGGCGAGGGATCAGGGTGGTAGAAGCTGCCCTCGAGGGAGGGGTCACGCCAGGTTTTATGCTATTTCTGATCACGCCGCAGTTGTCGCCTCCGATTATGTTATCACAGGTGTTATCTTGGTTAGTCACATAGAGACATCGGTTCTATTCGATCCAAGTTCTACTTTTTCATATGTGTTCTCTTATTTTGCTTCACATCTGGGTATGCCTCGGGATTCTTTGAGTACCCTCGTTTATGTTTCTACTCCGGTGGGAGATTCTTTAGTTGTAGACCGTGTGTATCGGTCGTGTTTGGTCATTATTTGTGGTTTTGAGACCAAAGCTGATCTTCTATTACTAAGTATGGTTCATTTCGATATTATTCTGGGCATGGACTGGTTGTCGCCCCACTATGCTATTCTTCATTGTCACGCCAAGACCGTGACGCTGGCTATGTTAGGCATTCCACATATTGAGTGGAGTGGTACTCTAAATCACACCCCCAGCCGTGTTATTTCCTTTCTCAAAGCTCAGCGTAAGGTTGAGAAGGGGTGTGATGCTTATCTAGCTTATGTGTGGGATGTGTCACGACCCCAAACCCGGTTGTGATGGCACCCAGCACAATGCTAGGCCAGCCTGACCAATCAACAACAATCACTGAGCTAGGAGCTCGCCTGCATAACAAATTTACAAGACAACAGTGATGGAAATATCAAAACAGGGAACCAAGTCCCAAAATAGAACAACTCCCCAAAGACCGAGGGGTAAAGAGTCATGAGCCTCTAAAGAACTTAAGTGTAATAGGGTTTACAACAACACTCAGTGCGAAAAGAAATGACAACATGAAATGAAAAGACAGCTAGAAGGGGAGTCAGGTCCTGCGGACGCTGCAACTACCTCGACTATCCCGCACAATGCCTTTGAGCGGCTACCGGATCAGGTCTGCTGAGAGGTACCTGGATCTGCACACAAGGTGCAGGGAGTAAAATGAGTACTGCCAGACTCAGTGGTAATAAACAGGGGCAAGACAGCGTAGATAAGAAATCCACAATAAAACACTATGTGAAGCTGTACTCAATACCCTGTAACAGTTCAATATCATCAGAAATGTACCAACAAGTATTAACAACAAGTATATAACAGCTAGCAGGTGTAGCTAAAATGCAATGCAATGCATGAAATGACCGCTACGGCGCGTAGCCCGATCCAATTTGGGTACCCGTGCTCACTGTGGGGGTTCAGACTCCGGAGGGGCTCCTACAGCCCAAGCACAATATCATGAATATGCGCTGCGGCGCGCAGCCCGAGCCACCTCCAGCCAGCTAATATGCAAATACAGCCTCGCAGGCTCAAAAGTAGTTTTGAAAACTCTTTTATCATTTTTAGTTGAAAACAGTATGTCAAAGTTCCAAGGATTGGAAAATCATAATAACAGTAATAGCTTCGGACTGTTAGTAAGACTAGCATGTCAATATTATAGCACAATGCTAACGATCCTCGCAGGATCCCAATAATCGGCTCACAGCCCATAAGTATACTCAACCATCCAAGAAGGAGGTTCAATGGCTCTAGAGTAGCCAATATCACTATATAATATGCAACCATCCGAGAAGGAGGTTCGACGGCTCAAGAATAGCCAATATCATAATACAGTAACAATAGGTCGGACTAAGCCATAGTCCCAAATCACAATCGACCGTGCACTCACATGAGAGTACGTGTCTCGCCGCTATACAGAGTTACAAAGTGGTATACCGGGGTTTCGAACCCGCTGGTCATCACCCACATATATTACTCACCTCAATACAGCTCGACGACTAGTCCGCGATGCCCTTGCCACAAGAATCAAGCTCCGCACGCGTACAATCTGATCAAATATAGTATAAACACAACAAATTAGACCAATGGGACGACACCCAGTCAAAACAACTCAATTTACATCAAAATTCCCAAAGTTGTCAAAACCCGACTTTCGGTACACTTCTCGAAAAATTACGAATGTCACATATTCGGAACCCTCATCTCACTACGAGTCTAGGCATATAAAATTTATCAAATTCGGACTCCATTTGCCCACTCAATTCCTTGTTTTTCTAAAGTTCAAGCCTAGGGCTAAATCCCCATAAAACACCCCAAATTCCTCCATTTTCATGAGATAGTTGCATAATATTATCAATACTAATCATAATATGAGTCCATAGTTGATTACCTGATGATTTCCCTTGAATTTCTCTTCAAAATCGCCCAAATCGCCTCTTAAGCCGAGACCCCAAATGTTGAAATGTTTCTGAAATTTTCTAACTTCTGATACAATTAACTCTCTGCGATTTTCGCTTCCGCGGACCATTTCCGCCTCTGCGGAACCGCTTCTGCGACCAAATGGTCGCTTCTGTGAATCCAGACCTATTTCTACACCAGACCTCCAAATTCAATTCCGATCGCTCCCCTAAGTCACAAATCACCTTCCGGAACTAACCAAATCATCATAATCCGATTCCGAGCCCTCTAACTAAATAGTCAACTCCAGGTTGACTTTCCATATTCAAGTTTCCTTCAAAAAGGCTATATGCCTCATTTCCAATTCAATTCACTCCTAACTCACCCGATAGACTCTAACACTGATATAAAAGCACAAAACATGTAATTACAACATAAAGGGGTGGTAACTCCCGTGACGAAGGGCCGGGTCGTCACATTCTCCCCTTCTTAAGCAAACGCTCGTCCTCGAGCGGGTTAAGAAACATACCTGAAGACTCAAATAAGTGAGGATATTTGCTCCGCATCTCCCGCTCGATCTCCCAAGTGGCCTCCTCCACGGGTCGACCTCTCCACTGAACCTTAACTGATGCAATGTCCTTGGACCTCAATCTTCTCACCTGACGACCCAATATAGCTATAGGCTCCACATCATAGGTCAAGTCATCATCAAGTTGAATAGTGCTAAAGTCCAACACATGCGATGGGTCGCCAACATATTTCCAGAGCATGGATACGTGGAACACTGGATGAACTCCCGATAGACTGGGTGGCAAAGCAAGCATATATGCCACCTCTCCAATCCTCCTGAGGATCTCAAAAGGGCCAATAAATCTCGGACTGAGCTTCCCTTTCTTCCCAAATCTCATGACACCCTTCATCGGCGAAACCTTCAGTAAGACTTTCTCACCCACAGAATAAGACACATCTCGAACCTTCCGGTCCGCGTAACTCTTCTGGCGCGACTGAGCTGTGCGAAGTCTCTCCTGAATAACCTTCACCCTATCCAAAGCATCTTGGACTAACTTTATCCCCAATAAATTTGCCTCACTGGGCTCAAACCAACCAACGGGAGATCTACATCGTCTCCCATATAAAGCCTCATACGACGCCATCTGAATACTAGATTGGTAGCTGTTGTTATATGCAAACTCTGCGAGAGGCAGGTAATCAGCCCACAAACCACCAAAGTCAATAACACAAGCTCTCAACATATCCTCCAAGATCTGAATAGTACGCTCGGACTGTCCGTCCGTCTGAGGATGAAATGCAGTACTCAACTCAACCTGGGAGCCCAACTCCCGCTGAAATGTCCTCCAGAACTGTGAAGTAAACTGTGTACCTCTGTCTGATATAATAGAAACTGGGACTCCATGCAATCTAACGATCTCCCGAATGAATATCTCAGCTAATCGCTCCGAGGAGTACGTAGTACACACAGGAATGAAGTGAGCTGACTTGGTCAGCCTATCCACAATCACCCAAACAGAATCAAACTTCCTCGTTGTCCGAGGGAGTCCAGTAACAAAGTCCATAGTGATCCTTTCCCATTCCACTCGGGAATATCAATGCACTGGAATACGCCACCGGGCCTCTGATGCTCGTACTTAACATGCTGACAGTTGAGGCGCCGTGCTACATGTCTGATAATGTCCATCTTCATCTTCCTCCACCAATAGTGTTGTTTCAAGTCTTGATACATCTTCGCGATTCCTGGATGGATAGAATACCGCGAGCTATGGGCCTCCTCCAAAATCAACTCACGAAGGCCATCAACATTGGGCACACATATTCGGCCCTGCATCCTCAACACGCCGTCACCATCAATGGTGACATCTCTAGCATCAACTTGCTGAACTCTGTCCCTAAGGACAGCCAAATGTGGATCATCATACTGGCGCTCACGAATACGATCATATAGAGATGACCGAGATACAACACAAGCCAATACCCTGCCGGGCTCCGAAATATCTAACCTCACTAGCCGATTGGCTAGCACTTGAACATCATAAGCAAATGGCCTCTCCTCAGCTGGAATATATGCCAAGCTCCCCATACTGACCGCCTTCCGGCTCAAAGCATCGACCACCACATTGGCCTTCCCCGGATGATATAAAATAGTGATGTCATAATCCTTAAGCAACTCAAGCCATCTCCGCAGTCTCAAATTAAGATCTTTCTGTTTGAACAAGTGCTGGAGACTACGATGGTCGATATACACCTCACAAGACACGCCGTACAAATAATGCCTCCAAATTTTCAAGGCATGAACAATGGAAGCTAGCTCCAAATCATGAACAGGATAGTTCTTCTCATGTGGCTTCAATTGCCGAGAAGCATAAGCAATCACCTTACCTTCCTGTATCAACACACAACCTATCCCCACCCTCGAGGCATCGCAATAAATAGTATATGAACCTGAAGCTGATCTCTACCCTTTCGGGTAGGGGTAAGGCCTGTGTACGTATTACCCTCCCCAGACCCCACTTTGTGGGAACATACTGGGTAGTTGTTGTTGTTGTTGTTGTTGAACCTGAAGCTGATGGCAACACTAACACTGGAGCTGTGGTCAAAGCTGTCTTGAGCTTCTGAAAGCTCTCCTTGCACTCATCCGACCACACGAATGGTGCACCCTTCTGAGTCAATCTAGTCAAAGAAGAGGCAATGGATGAAAATCCCTGAACAAACCGGCGATAATATCCCGCCAAGCCTAGAAAGCTCCTGATCTCTGTAGCTGAGGACGGTCTAGGCCAACTCTGCGCCGCCTCTATCTTCTTCGGATCAACCTGAATACCATCACAAGACACCACATGTCCCAAAAATGCTACTACTCGAGCCAAAACTCGCACTTGGAGAATTTAGCATATAGCTCTCCTCCCTCAGTCTCTGCAACACAATACTCAAATGTTGAGCGTGCTCCTTCTGACTACGGGAGTAGACTAGAATGTCATCAATGAACACAATGAATCCAAATAGGGTCTGAACACACTGTTCATCAGATGCATAAATGTTGCTGGGGCGTTGGTTAGCCCAAAAGATATCACAAGGAACTCATAGTGACCATATCGGGTCCTGAATGCAGTCTTCATAATATCAGAGTCCCTGATCTTCAACTGATGATAGCCTGAGCGAAGATCAATCTTAGAAAACACCCTCGCACCATGTAACTGATCAAACAAATCATCAATGCGCGGTAGAGGGTACTTGTTCTTCACTGTTACTTTGTTCAATTGGCTATAATCAATACACATTCGCATGCAACCATCTTTCTTCTTAAGAAATAACACCGGCGCACCCCACGGGGACACACTAGGGCGAATGAAACCCTTATCCAGAAGCTCCTGAAGCTGCTCTTTCAGTTCTTTCAACTCAGCTGGTGCCATCCGATAAGGAAGAATGGATATGGGATGAGTGCCCGGCACCAGGTCAATGCCAAAATCAATATCCCTGCCTGGCGGCATGCCCGGCAGGTCCGAGGGAAACACATCTAGAGAGTCCCTCACAACAGGTACAGAATCAATGCTAGGAGACTCAGCTCCCACATCTCTCACAAATGCTAAGTATGACAAACACCCTTTTTCAACCATTTTCCGAGCCTTTAAAAATGAAATAACACGGCTAGGGATGAAATCAGTCGAACCCCGCCACTCGATCTGAGAAATACCAGGAATAGCCAACGTAACTGTCTTAGCATGACAGTCCAATATAGCATGATACGGAGACAACCAGTGCATACCCAATATAACATCAAAGTCCACCATCCACAATAATAACATATCTGCCTGGGTCTCCAGAACCCCAATAGAAATAACACAGGATCTATAGACATGATCCACAACAATCGTATCACCCACGGGGGTGGATACATGAACAGGTAAATCAAGACTACCACGAGTCGCACCCAAATGATGTGCAAAATAAGAAGACACGTAAGAATATGTGGATCCTGGATCAAATAGAACAGAGGCATCTCTGTGACAGACAGAAATGATACCTGTAATCACTGCATCGGAGGCAACTACATCACGCATGTCAGGGAGTGCATAGAATCGTGCCTGGCCTTCACCGGATCTCTCCTCGCCTCTGGGGCGACCACGAGAAGACTGACCTCCACCTCTATTAGTCTGAGATGGTGCTGAAGAGAAGGGTTGATCCCTCCGCTGAGCCCTGTCCCTACGGAGTCGAGGGCACTGCCTCCTCATGTGGCCAAACTCACCACACTCATAACAAGCACCTGGTGCTGGAGAATGAAACTGAAAGGAACCCCTCGCCACAGAAGAACCCTGGGCAGAAGAAGTAGGTGCTGCACTCTGGGCTGGGAGGGCACTAAGTGAAGACTGACCCTGCTGAAATCCCTGTCGACCGCGACCATAAAAACCTCCGCTCTGCTCAAGGCGGCCTGAATGAGAAGGTCTAGATGAGCGACCTCTGCCCTGTTGGAAATGCCCTCTAGATGGAGCACCACTGAAACTACCAGAACTACGAGGCCTCTTGACCTCCCGCTCCTCCCTTTCTCGGCGATGATCCGCCTCAATGGAGCGTGCCATATCCACAACCTGCTCAAATGATGACGATAGAACTCTCTCTGCTGGTCATAAGAATACGGATAGAGTAGTTGAGGCCATCAATGAACCTCCTGATCCTCTCCCTATCAGTGGGGATCATCCATGTGGCATGCCTAGCCAACCGAGTGAATCTAAGCTCATACTGGGTCACAGACATGTCGCCCTGAACCAACCACTCAAACTGGCGACGAAGCTCCTCACGACGGAACTGAGGTACATACTTCTCTAGGAAGAGAGTAGAAAACTGCTGCCATGTGAGAGGTGCTGCTCCTGCAGGCCTACGCCTCTCAAACTCCTCCCACCAATCAAATGCAGGACCAGTAAACTGAAAAGTAGTGAATGAGACTCCGCTGGACTCAAGAATACCAGCTGTATGTAGCATCCTCTGATACTTGTCTAAGAAACTTTGGGCGTTCTTGCCCTCAGCGCCACTAAAATGGGGTGGCTGGAGTCTGCCAAATCTCTCTAGACGACGCTGCTCGTCTTCGGGCATAGCCTGAACCATATGCTCTGGAGCTGGTGCAGCTGGATGAATAACTCGTGCAACCACCTGAGCGGGAACTGCCTTTGGCGTCTGAAGTCCCTGAACCACTTGCTCAGGTGTGCGAGCCACAGGGGTCTGCTGACCACCCCCTGTCTGAGATGTTGCCGCAGTAGCGGTAGCTGATACTACCTGAGCCAAACCGGAACACACCGATAATATTTGGGCAAGAGTCTTTTGAAGACCAGGAATAGCAATAGATATAGTCTGGCCCTGAACTGGGACTGCTGGAGCATCAACCACTGGGGGCTGCTTCTGAACTGGTACAACAGGCGGGTCAGCTGGCACCGCCTCAGCCGCCCTACCTCTACCTCTAGCACGACCGCGCCCACGGCCTCTAACAGGTGGCAATGGAGGTCGTCCACCTCGTCCCGATGCTCGCGTTCTCGCCATCTGCGAGAGAATAGAATATAGAAGTTCAGTTCTCAGAACAACAAGATCGCACGACAAAGTTCAAGAAAAGTGAAGTGTTTCCTAAAGGTTCGCAGCCTCCCGAGGATAAGTACAGGCGTCCCCGTACCGATCCACAAGACTCTACCAACCGGCTCAAGACTCACGAGGCCTAGTAAACCTAGGCTCTGATACCAACTTGTCACGACCCCAAACCCTGTCGTGATGGCGCCCAGCACAATGCTAGGCCAGCCTGACCAATCAACAACAATGATGGAAATATCAAAACAGGGAACCAAGTCCCAAAATAGAACAACTCCCCAAAGACCGAGGGGTCAAGAGTCATGAGCCTCTAAAGAACTTAAGTGTAATAAGGTTTACAACAAAACTCAGTGCGGAAAGAAATGACAACATGAAATGAAAAGACAACTAGAAGGAAAGTCAGGTCCTGCGGACGCTGCAGCTACCTCGACTATCCCGCAAAAATGCCTCTGAGCGGCTACCGGATCAGGTCTGCTGAGAGATACCTGGATCTGCACACAAGGTGCAGGGAGTAAAATGAGTACTGCCAGACTCAGTGGTAATAAACAGGGGTAAGACAGCATAGATAAGAAATCCACAGTAAAACACTATGTGAAGCTGTAATCAATACCCTGTAACAGTTCAATATCATCAGAAATGTACCAACAAGTATCAACAACAAGTATATAACATTAGCAGGTGTAGCTAAAATGCAATGCAATGCATGAAATGACCGCTACAGCGCGTAGCCCGATCCAATTTGGGTACCCGTGCTTACTGTGGGGGTTCAGACTCGAGAGGGCTCCTACAGCCCAAGCACAATATCATGAATATACGTTGCGGCGCGCAGCCCGAGCCACTTCTAGTCAGCTAATATGCAAAAATAGCCACGCAAGCTCAAAAGTAGTTTTGAAAACTCTTTTATCATTTTTAGTTGAAAACAGTATGTCAAAGTTCCAGGGATTGGAAAATCATAATAACGGTAATAGCTTCAGACTGGTAATAAAACTAGCATGTCAATATCACAGCACAATGCTAACGATCCTCGCAGGATCCCAATAACTGGCTCACAACCCATAAGTATACTCAACCATCCAAGAAGGAGGTTCAACGGCTCTAGAGTAGCCAATATCACTATATAATATGCAACCATTCGAGAAGGAGGTTCGACGACTCAAGAATAGCCAATATCATAATACAGTAACAACAGGTCGGACTAATCCATAGTCCCCAAATCACAATCGACCCCGCACTCACATGAGAGTACGTGTCTCGCTCCTATACAACATCACAAAAGGGTATACCGGGGTTTCGAACCCGCTGGTCATCCCCCACATGTATTACTCACCTCAATACAGCTCGACGACTAGTCCACGATGCCCTTGCCACGAGAATCAAGCTCCACACGCGTAGAATTTGATCAAATATAGTATAAACACAACAAATTAGACCAATGGGACGACACCCAGTCAAAACAACTCAATTTACATCAAAATTCCCAAAGTTGTCAAAACCCGACTTTTGGTACACTTCTCGAAAAATTACGAAAGTCATATATTCGGAACCCTCATCTCAATACGAGTCTAGGCATATAAAATTTATCAAATTCGGACTCCATTTGCCCACTCAATTACTTGTTTTTCTAAAGTTCAATCCTAGGGCTAAATCCCCCATAAAACACCCCAAATTCCTCCATTTTCATGAGATAATTGCATAATATTATCAATACTAATCATAATATGAGTCCATAGTTTATTACCTTATGATTTCCCTTGAATTTCTCTTCAAAATAGCCCAAATCGCCTCTTAAGCCGAGACCCCAAATGTTGAAATGTTTCTGAAATTTTCTAACTTCTGATACAATTAACTCTCTGTGATTTTCACTTCTGCGGACCATTTCTGCCTTTGCGGAACCGCTTCTGCGACCAAATGGTCACTTCTGCGAATCCAGGCCTATTTCTACATCGGACCTCCAAATTCAATTCTGATCACTCCCCTAAGTCACAAATCACCTCCCGGAACTAACCAAATCATCAGAATCCGATTCCGAGCCCTCTAACTAAATAGTCAACTCCAGGTTGACTTTCCATATTCAAGTTTCCTTCATAAAGGCTATATGCCTCATTTCCAATTCAATTCACTCCTAACTCACTCGATAGACTCTAACACTGATATAAAAGCACAAAACATGTAATTACAAAATAACGGTGTGGTAATTCCCATGATGACGGGCCGGGTCATCACAGGATGTCTGTGTTGACCCTCCTTCAATTGATTCCGTCCTAGTGGTACGTGATTTCTCTGTATTTCCAACTGATCTCCCGGGCATGCTAATAATAGGTGAATTTGACTATAATTATGCCCTAAATAATCACGCTTTATTGTTGTTTTGATATTGTTTATGATGACAAAATGCTTTTATTATTGTTTTTGGTGTGTTATAGGTACACATGAGCCATTGGAGACTAAAAGAGCAAATTTGGAGTCATAAGATGGTAACAAGGCCAAGTATAGAGCAAGATTGATGTTTGTGCTAAAAATGGGAAGAAGAATCCGCGGCACTGCTCAGCCGTAGTCCAACTGCGAAATGGACCGCGGTTGAAAGGGCTCGCGGAATCTCAATAGATTCAGAGGAGTGGATTTCCGCGGTCCATCCGCGAACGCGGATGGACCGCGGGCGAGGCCGAAATTTTAAGGGTCTGTCAAGATGCAATTTTTGTAACCTAAACCCTCTATATAATTATAGGATTCGCCCAAGAGAGGCAAGTATTGTATTATTCATTACTTTTGCAAGAAAACTAGTAAGAGAGAACTCTCTCAACATCTTTCTTTCTTTTACATTGAATCTTTGATTATGAATTCAATTATTATTCTTGTTTCTTTGATTATGAGTAGCTAATTCTTTATCTAAGGTTTTGATGGAACCTATTGAGTAATGAACTTCTGGGTTATGTGATTACAAATTGTTAGCTAGAATTCTATTTGTTCAACTTCGTTCTTGTTGTAGTTAATTGGTAGGATCCCCAATTAGCTGTGCCTATTTAGTATGCATAACTTGGAAAAGAGTGCATATTTAGGTCATTGTTGGACAACACCACAGCTAGATTATTGGAGGAATCTACAATTGTAGGCGTAAAGGTGGGGTTAGGAATAACAAAATATTGGGTGAAATCTAAAGTGAATCGTTCAAATTAAAGCTAGCTAGGGTAGCTTGGGAGAGTGCACTAGTAAATTATTGTAGTTGCTCGGGAGAGGATTACGGTAAAAATAGTGTTCATGATCGATAGAATATTATTGACAATTTGTATGAGCATAAACAGAAGGGATTCCACCAATAGGGGAATTCAATACCTTAGTCTTTCTCTTCATTCTTTACACCTTATTCAATTCTTTCTTTCAAGTCTTTAAATTCTTGTAAAAGTTAGTTAGTAGAAAATAATCTACAAAAATATATTCAAAAGTTTGGTAAGATGCTTCAGGAGTACTCTTGGGTTGTGGAAATTGCAGTTGATAGGTTAATTCCCTGTGGGATCGACTCTTGACTTAATTGACCCGATTATATTGACTACGACCGTTGTTTGGACATGAATCAATTTTGGCGCCGTTGCCGGGGAATTAACGGAATTATCAATTGCCATTGACAGAACTACAAGATTCTTGTGTAATCAAGTTCTTTCTACACTTTACATTGAAAATTTTGACGGTTGTTGATTTGGGTACTCGAGTGCATGCCTAGAAAATCTGCAAGGACTAGAGAACTAATTGAAGGACTCTCAGACCCCGAGCAAACTTTCCGGGCGCGTAACAGAGCAATCAAACAAATTCAGCAATCTCAGCAACCAATTAAACTAGATTTCGACATGGGAGATGTGAACGACCCAAACCAGCAAGCTGGGTTGAATGCGCAGGAGGCGCGGGAGGCGCATGAAGGTGCATTATTTGACTGGGCACAACCAACAGCTAATAATTTGGCAACTGCCATTATTGTACCAGCCATTCAAGCTGAGTCATTCCAGATTACCAACAACATGCTACACTTGTTGCAAAACAAGGGATTATTCTCTAGGACTTAGGTTGAAGATCCACAACAGCATCTGAAGAACTTTCTCTCTATATGCAAGACACAGAGTCAACCAAACGTGACACCAGAAGCCATCAGATTATTACTATTTTCGTTCTCAGTTACAGGGGCTGTGCAGGTATGGCTGTCACAACTCCCTTTTTACTACCCCAAACACACCTGAAAAGGGCTTTTGTACCGATCCGTTTGGAAAGATACGTAGGGTATACCTCAATGTTCAAAATACCCGAGACGGATATAACAACAAAGAGGAAGGAGTTTTTCCACATAAAGCACAATCAGTTCGGGATTTTTATTTAATTATCAGAGTCGCCACTTGGGAAGATAATGGTGTCCCAAGTCACCGGTTAATCCTGAATCCGAGGAAGTTGACTCTGTTATTTTAGTCTGCGAAACAAAGACCTGGATAAGGAACTCTGTTAACCCGGGATAAGGTGTTAGGCATTCCCGGATTCTGTGGTTTTAGCACAGTCGCTCAATCATCATTCTCGAATCTTATCTGACTTGTTATAGATTTTAACAATACGTATGTGCTTTTACTTCTAATATTTTAAAGAATTGCGACATCGCGAAAACGCACCTCGAGTCACACCGCAACCAGTATGCCTGTGACCTTTAGTACATTTAGGCTTTGCAGGGATTTTGGATTTGAGTCGCACCTGTCACACCTCCTTTTCCCGCTAACCTGCGAGGGCAAGATGGTGTAAAACGAGTTTTTCCAATTAAAGTACAATCAAAATGGGATTCATTTATAAAGAGATTTAGAGTCGCCACTTGGGAGATTTATGGTGTCCCAAGTCACCGGTTTGAATCCCGAATTGAGGAAATGCTTGACTCTATTTAACAGTTCGCGAACCAGAAATCCGAATAAGGAATTCTGTTAACCCGGGAGAAGGTGTTAGGCATTCCCGAGTTCCGTGGTTCAAGCACAGTCGCTCAACTGTCGTATTTGGCTTATTTATCTGATTTTAATACATGTTATAACTTATGTGCAATCCTATTATTTATTAAAGGCCAATCCTAAGGCAAGCTAAAATTTTTTTTTCTTTTGTCTCTAAAATGGGCCTAATTAATTTGCATTTTTTTTTGTAAAGCAAGAAAATTATCTTATGTAGCACATATAAAATAACGAATGGAGTAATCTGATGATCAACAAATGAACATTGAAATTTTTAGACTACTAAACCAGTTTGAGATTTTTGAGAGCCAAGGTGAGATCATATTAGACTATTGATTAAACTTAGAATAGTTTAAGAGACTATAGAATAGTTTAAACCACCAAACTGATTTTGAATTCATTTTTTTTTTAACTTGGTGTCACGACCCAAATCCGGTCGTGATGGCGCCTAACAATCAAGCTAGGCCAGCCAGACCAAACAATTTAATTATCACCAATACCAGTCCCAAATGGACAACCCAAGAAGAATATATGAGTTTAAGAACTCCAATAATAATAATAATGAACAACAGTACTGACACTCCCAAAGATCCGGAGTCACAAGTCTAGAGCCTCTAATAAAACCCAATAGGAATAGAGAGTACTATATAGAAATACTCAAGCCTGAATACAAAATACAAAATAACAACTGGAAATGAGAGGAGAAGCTAGGTTCTGCGAACGCCGACAGCTACCTCATCAACTCGAAATAACTCTGATATAAGCTGGAGTGCTCGTCTAACCCTCCTGTGTACCTGAATCTGCACATATAGGTGCAGGGAGTAGGGGTGAGTACTAAGTACTCAGTAAGTAAAAAGTATATAACAATTGCTGAAAGCGGGAAATCCACAAAATACCACAATATGAAGCTACACTACAGTCTGAATCTCCTACGAACTAGCAGCAACAATACAATACAGCTACCACAGAGTAATTCAACAAAAACAGATACAATGCAATGCACATAACCGCTACGGCGTGTAGCCCGATCCAATTTAATGTCGACGGCGCTCACTGGGGTGTGTACAGACTCCGGAGGGGCTCCTACAGCCCAAGCGCAATACTGCTGCGGCGTGCAGCCCGATCCTCATATCAACCACTGCGGCGTGCAGCCCGATCCCATGCTCAGTCCACAATAAGCAAATAAGTCACAAAGCAATTCATTTTTCTTACTTCCAGTTTCCAATTCATAATTTATGAAAAATACTTTAACTTTATTTAATTTGCCAAAAACCGGTGACTTAACATTTCAAAAAGGTGATTTCAATTTCCAGGACTGAGATCAGTGATTTAAGCAATTATAGCTATCACATAAATATTGTCCTCTAAGAACGCTACAGATCGGCACAAGGCCCCAAACAAGGCTTACAGCCCACAAATATATCAAATACAGTGTATTTCCAACACTAATAACATATAATTCATTTCCGGGATGGACCAAGTCTCAATCCCCAGTCACAATCAATCCCGCACTTGCCACGGTGTGCGAGCCATGCCCTACTAGCGTCACAATGTGCTAAGACGGGGTTTCGAACCCTCAGGCTACCATATACACAAACTACTCACCTCTAGCCGGCCGTAGACTCGTCCGCGATGCCTTTTCCTTTGAAATTCGCTACCTCGTGTGTAGAATCTAGTCAAATAACAATAATTATATCAAATACGGGTCAAAGAATCATAACCCACTTCAATTTACATGAAATTCGCATAAATACACCAAGTTGGTAAAACCCGACCCCGGCCCACTGCTCGGAAAATTCCGAAATTAGTACCAACGCGACCCTCATCTCGCCACGAGTCCGTGCATATAAAATTTATCGAAATCGGAGTTCAAATGGCCTTCCAAATCCAAAAATCCCGTTTTCAATATTTAGGCCACATTTCTTCAAGATTTCAACCCAATTTCATGAAGATTGATGTTAATTCTACCACAAAATGATGTTTTTGAGTCAAGAATCTTACCTCCGACGAATATCCGATGACTTCTCAGGTGATTTCCTCGAGTTTTCTTCTCTCTAGGGCTCAAAATTATGTTTTGGGGGTGTAAACCCGTAACCCTTCTGCTTCTGGATTTTATTCACTGCCAGAGCTTTTTGCTCTTCGCGTTCGCGTGAGTTCCCACGCGTTCGCGATGAACAGCCCTCACTTACCCTTCGCAAATGCGACGCCTCCCACGCGTTCGCGATGCCCGTCTCTGACTTACCTTACGCGAACGCGAACCTCACCACGCATTCGCGATGAACAATCTTCCCAGCCACCTATTTTCCTTCTATGCGTTCGCGATACTCCTTCCGCGAACGCGAAGCCTTACCCTCTCACACCTACGCGAACGCGACCGTTGGAACGCGAACGCGATGCACACGATCCCTGGCCTACGCGAACGCGACTCCCCTTCACGCGAACGCGATGCACTGATAAGCTTGGCCTTCGCGAATGCGGCCCTTGCCACGCGAACGCAAAAGCTTAAAGGCCTGGGCAGAACCTGCAGTTTTTCTGCAGATTTTTGCCAAGTCCAAATGCTTGGTTGATGGTCCGAAATCATCCCGAGGCCCCCGGGACCCCAACGAAAACCACCAATGTACTCCAAAACATGATACGGACTTGTTCCAATCATAAAAACACCATGCTAAACATCAAAATCACCATTTACACACGAATTCAAGCCTAAGTTTCTTCAAAACTTTCAAAACTAACATTCAGTCCAAAACCCGATCAAACGATGTCCGAATGACCTGAAAATTTGTAGACATATCCAAAATCACATAACGAAGCTACAGAAATTGTCGGAATTCCATTCCGACCCTCGGATCAAAATATCACCTACCATCCGGTTTCCGCCAAAATTCAACCTTCGCCAATTCAAGCCTAAAACTACACCGGACCTCCGAATTCAATTCCGATTGTTCTCCTAAGTCATAAATGATTCCCCGGAACTAGTCGAATCATCGGAATCCGGTTCCGAGCACTCTAACTCAATAGTCAACTCTTGGTTGACTTCTCACATTCAAGCTTTCTTCAAACATGCTATTTGTTTCATTTTCAATCCAATTCACTCCTAACTCACCCGATATACTCTAATACTATTATAAAAGCATAAGATATGTAATTGCAAGGTAACGGGGTGGAAATTCCCGTAACGACGGGCCGGGTCGTTACATTCTCCCCAACTTAAACAAACGCTCGTCCGCGAGCGGGTTAAGAAACATACCGGAGCATCAAACAAGTGTGGATATCTGCTCCGCATTTCCTACTCGGTCTCCCAAGTTGCTTCCTCCACGGGACGACCTCTCCATTGCACTTTCACTGAAGCTATATCCTTGGATCTTAGCTTACGAACCTGTCGACCCAAAATGGCTACTGGTTCCACATCATAAGTCAAATCCTCATCTAGTTGTATCGTGCTGAAATCTAACACATGAGACGGGTCTCCGACATACTTCCGGAGCATAGATACATGGAACACCGGGTGAACTCCCGACAAACTGGGTGGCAAAGCAAGCATATAAGCCACCTCCCCAACTTTCCTAAGCACCTCAAAAGGTCCAATGAACCTTGGGCTCAACTTTCCTTTCTTTCCAAACCTCATAACACCCTTCATAGGCGAAACCTTCAGCAACACTTTCTCACCTACTGAATAAGACACATCTCGGACCTTCCGATCCGCATAACTATTCTGACGCGACTGATCCGTGCGAAGTCTCTCTTGAATCACCTTCACCTTGTCTAAGGCATCTTGGACTAACTCTGTCCCCAACAACCTAGCCTCGCCGGGCTCGAACCAACCGACTGGAGACATACACCGCCTCCCATATAAAGCTTCATACGGTGCCATCTGAATGCTGGACTGATAGCTATTATTGTAAGCAAACTCCGCCAAAGGCAAATAATCAGCCCATGAACCACCAAAATCAATGACACAAGCACGCAACATATCCTCTAATATCTGAATAGTACGCTCAGATTGCCCATCCGTATGTGGATGAAATGCTTTGCTCGGCTCTACTCGTGAACCCAACTCTCACTGAAATGTCCTCCAAAACTGAGAAGTGAATTGGGTACCTCTGTCTGATATACTAAAAATGGGAACTCCATGCAATCTCACTATCTCACGGATGAATATCTCTGCCAACCGCTCTGAGGAATAAGTAGTACACACTGGGATGAAGTGAGCTGACTTGGTCAACCTATCCACTACCACCCAAACTGAATCAAACTTCCTCGCTGTTCGAGGGAGTCCACTAACAAAGTCCATAGTTATTCTTTCCCACTTCCACTCCGGAATATCAATACGTCGGAATACACCACCAGGTCTCCGATGCTCATACTTGACCTGCTGACAGTTTAGACACCGAGCCACATGGCTCACAATATCTTTCTTCATCTTTCTCCACCAGTAATGCTGCTTCAAATCTTGATACATCTTCGCGGCTCCTGGATGAATAGAATACCGCGAGCTGTGGGCTTCCTCCAATATCAATTCACGAAGGCCGTCAACATTTGGCACGCATATCCGGCCCTACATCCGCAATACACCATCACTATCAATAGTGACATCCCTGGCATCATCATGCTGAACTCTGTCCTTAAGGACAAGTAAGTGTGGATCATCATACCGGCGCTCTCGAATACGATCATATAAAGAAGAACGAGCTACTACACAAGCCATCACCCGACTGGGCTCAGAAATATCCAGCCTTACCATCTGATTAGCTAACGCCTGAACATCAACTGCTAGGGGTCTCTCCCCAACCGGAATATACGCCAAACTGCCCATACTAATAGCCTTCCGGCTCAATGCATCAGCCACTACATTGGCTTTCCCGGGATGATACAAGATAGTAATATCATAGTCTTTAAGCAATTCAAGCCATCTCCGTTGCCTCAAATTTAGATCTTTCTGCTTAAACAAATGCTGAAGGCTGCGGTGGTCTGTATATACGTCACAAGATACGCCATATAGGTAATGCCTCCAAATCTTCAAGGCATGAACGATAGCAGCTAACTCCAAATCATGAACAGGGTAGTTCTTCTCGTGGGGCTTTAGCCGACGAGAAGCATATGCAATAACTCTACCCTCCTGCATCAACACACAACCGAGTCCAACTCTAGAAGCATCACAATACACCGTATATGACCCTGAGGCTGATGGGAACACAAGTACTGGAGCTGTGGTCAAAGCCTCCTTGAGCTTCTGAAAGCTCTCCTCACATTCATCGGACCACACAAATGGAGCATTCTTCTGTGTCAACTTAGTCAACGGTGAAGCAATAGATGAGAAACCCTGAACAAACCGGCGATAATAGCCTGCCAAGCCGAGAAAACTCCGAATCTCTGTAGCTGAGGAAGGTCTGGGCCAATTCTGCACTGCCTCAACCTTATGTGGATCAACCCGAATACCATCACTAGACACTATATGTCCTAGAAAACCGACAGTATCAAGCCAGAACTCACGCTTAGTGAATTTCGCATAAAGCTTCTCTTCTCTCAACCTGTGCAATACCACTCTCAAGTGCTGTGCATGCTCCTCCTGGCTGTGTGAATATAGCAGAATATCATCAATAAACACAATTACAAAAAAATCAAGGTACGGCCGAAATACACTATTCATCAAGTGCATGAATGCAGCTGGGGCATTAGTCAACCCGAAAGACATCACCAGGAACTCGTAGTGCCCATATCGCGTCCTGAACGATATCTGAGACCCTGATCTTCAACTGATGATAGCCCGATCGAAGATCAATCTTAGAAAATACACTAGCTCCATGTAACTGATCAAATAGGTCCTCAATACGAGGCAATGGGTATTTATTCTTCATCGTTACCTTGTTCAGCTGCCTGTAATCAATGCACATTCTCATTGTGCCATCTTTCTTCTTCACGAACAACACCGGTGCACCCCAAGGTGACACACTCGGACGAATGAAACCCTTATCTAAGAGTTCTTGAAGCTGTTCTTTCAATTCTTTTAACTCTGCTGGTGCCATGCGATAGGGAGGAATAGAAATGGGCTGAGTGCCCGGCACCAAGTCAATACCAAAGTCAATATCTCTGTCAGGCGGCATGCCCGGCAGGTCTGCTGGAAATACATCCGGAAACTCCCTCACAATGGGGACCGAATCAAGACTGGGTGTCTCAGCCTCAACATTTTTAATGAAGGCCAAATAAGATAAACAACCCTTGCCAATCATTCGTTGGGCCTTTATATAAGAAATTACCCTGTCGGACACATAATCAGTCAAGCCACGCCACTCGATCCTCGGATTACCTGGAATAGCTAGTGTGACTGTCTTGGCATGACAGTCCAGAATCGCATGGTAAGGAGATAGCCAATCCATGCCTAGAATTACATCGAAATCTACCATGCCCGGTAGTAATAAATCAACTCGGGTCTCCGGACCCCCAATAGTAATAATACAGGATCGATATACCTGATCCACAACAACGGTATCCCCCACTGGGGTAGACACATGTACGGGCAAAGCAAGAATACCACGGGTCATACCCAAATGATGTGCAAAATAAGTAGAGACATAAGAATAGGTGGATCCGGGATCAAATAAGACGGAAGCATCCCTGTGGCAGACTGAGATAATACCTGAAATAACCGCATCTGAAGCACTAGCATCCTTCCTATCCGGAAGAGCATAGAAATGAGCTTGGCCTCCACCAGTACGATCTTCACCCCTAGGGCGACCTCTAGATACCTGGCCACCAGTCCTAGCCGACTGTGCTAGCGCTGAAGAAACAGGAGTAGAAGACAAAGGCTGATCCCTTTGCTGAGACCGCTTACGAAGCCACTAAGGACACTCTCTCCTAATATGGCCCAAATCACCGCACTCAAAACAACGGCCTGAAGATGGAAGAAGGGGCTGCTGAGGACCCCTCGCTACCGATGAACCCTGTGCTGAGGAAACAGGAGCAGAGCTCTGAGCTGGAAGAGCACTCAGTGCAGGCTGACTCTGCTGACGGCTCTGCTGACCCTGATAACCCTGATGGCCCTGACGACCACGATCTGATGAAACCCCACTGGACTCTGCACGTCCAGACTGATGAGACCTGAAAGAACGACCTCTGCTATGCTGAGGTTGGCCCCTAGACGGAGCACCACTGTAACTGCCAGTACCACGAGGCCTCTTAGCCTCTCTCTCCTCCCGCTCTCTGCGGCGATCTGTCTCAATATGACGGGCAGCATCAACCACCTCCTCAAAGGTAACTGCCGAAACTCTCTCCCTGGTCATCAATATGCGGATGGGATAAATTAGGCCATCGATAAATCTCCGAATCCTCTCTCTGTCTGTAGGAACCATCCACATGGCATGACGGGCTAACTGTGTGAATCTCATCTCGTACTGATTAACCGTCATCTCTCCCTGCTTCAACCACTCGAACTGACGTCGCAGCTCCTCTCTCTGAGACCGAGGCACGTACTTCTCCAAAAATACCGTGGAGAACTGCTGCCAAGTGAGGGGCACTTCCCCAGCGGGCCTACGCCTCTCGAAATCCTCCCACCACTGAAATGCTGCACCTGTGAACTGAAAAGTGGTGAATGAAACACCGCTAGACTCCAGAATACCCGCGGTGCGAAGCATGTGCTCACATCTGTCAAGAAAACCCTGGGCGTCCTCGCCCTCAACACCACTGAATGTCGGAGGTTGTAGCCTCTCAAATCTCTTCAAACGACGCTGCTCATCGTCGGGCATAGCTGGAACCATATAAGTAGGAGCTGGTGCAACGGGCGCAACTGGCTGAACTGGCTCGGGTGTGCGAGCCACGGGGGTCTGATTCCCTCCCCCTGCCTGTGAAGAAGACGCTGCAACGACCTGAGCCAATCCTGTGCATACTGATAAGATCTGGGCCAAGGTCTCCTGAAGACCCGGTATCACAATGGGCACGCCGGTGCCTGAACCTGAGTTGCTGGAGCGTCTGCCGCTGGAATCTGGTCTTGAGCCTGGGCTACTGGTGCAGGAATCTGACCCTGAGTCTGGTCAGCTGGTGGATCAGCAGGTGCTGGTACTGCTGCCCTACCTCTACCACGACCACGGCCTCTGGGTGCCAATGGTGGTCGTCCGCCACGTCCGCTAGCTCGTGTTCTCGCCATCTGCGAGAGAATAGAATATGGAAAGATTTAATTTCATGATAACACAAATCGCACGATATGAATTCAAGAAAATGAGGTTTTTCCTAAAGTTTCCGTAGCCCTTCGAAGATAGATACGGACGTCTACGTACCGATCTGCGAAAGCCTACTAAACCGGCTCATGACTCGCGAGTCCTAATAACCTAGGCTCTGATACCAACTTGTCACGACCCAAATCCGGTCGTGATGGCACCTAACAATCAAGCTAGGCCAGCCAGACCAAACAATTTAATTATCACCAATACCAGTCCCAAATGGACAACCCAAGAAGAATATATGAGTTTAAGAACTCCAATAATAATAATAATGAACAACAGTAATGACACTCCCAAAGATCCGGAGTCACAAGTCTAGAGCCTCTAATAAAACCCAAAGGAATAGAGAGTACTATATAGAAATACTCAAGTCTGAATACAAAATACAAAATAACAACTGGAAATGAGAGGAGAAGCTAGGTTCTGCGAACGTAGGCAACTACCTCAGCAACTCGATATGACACTGCAAACGCGGGAAATGCCTGTCTACTGCTCCTGAGTACCTGAGTCTGCACACAAAAGGTGCAGGGAGTAGGGGTGAGTACTAAGTACTCAGTGAGTAACAAATATATATAAGTAGCTGACAGTAAGAAATCCACAAAATACCACAATATGAAGCTACACTACAGTCCGAATCTCCTACGAACTAGCAATAATAATACAATACAGCTACCACAGAGTAATTCAACAAATATAGATGCAATGCAATGCACATAACCGCTACGGCGTGTAGCCCGATCCAATTTAACGTCGACGGCGCTCACCGGGGGTGTGTACAGACTCCGGAGGGGCTCCTACAGCCCAAGCGCAATACTGCTGCGGCGTGCAGCCCGATCCTCATATCAACCACTGCGGCGTGCAGCCCGATCCCATGCTCAGTCCACAATAAGCAAATAAGTCACAAAGCAATTCATTTTTCTTACTTCCAGTTTCCAATTCATAATTTATGAAAAATACTTTAACTTTATTTAATTTGCCAAAAACCGGTGACTTAACATTTCAAAAAGGTGATTTCAATTTCTCAGGACCGAGATCGGTGATTTAAGCAATTATAGCTATCACATAAATATTGTCCTCTAAGGACGCTACAGATCGGCACAAGGCCCCAAACAAGGCTTACAGCCCACAATTATATCAAATACAAAGTATTTCCAACACTAACAACATATTATTCACATCCGGGATGGACCAAGTCTCAATCCCTAGTCACAATCAGTCCCGCACCTGCCACGGTTTGCGAGCCACGCCCTACTAGCGTCACAATGTGCTAAGCCGGGGTTTCGAACCCTCAAGCTACCATATACACAAACTACTCACCTCTAGCCGGCCGTAGACTCGTCCGCAATGCCTTTTCCTTTGAAATTCGCTGCCTCGTGTGTAGAATCTAGTCAAATAACAATAATTATATCAAATACGGGTCAAAGAATCATAACCGACTTCAATTTACATGAAATTCGCATAAATACACCAAGTTGGTAAAACCCGACCCCGGGCCCACTGCTCAGAAAATTCCGAAATTAGTATCAACGCGGCCCTCATCTCGCCACGAGTCCGTGCATATAAAATTTATCGAAATCGGAGTTCAAATGGCCTTCCAAATCCAAAAATCCCGTTTTCAATATTTAGGCCACATTTCTTCAAGATTTCAACCCAATTTCATGAAGATTGATGTTAATTCTACCACAAAATGATATTTTTGAGTCAAGAATCTTACCTCCGACGAATATCCGATGACTTCTCAGTGATTTCCTCGAGTTTTCTTCTCTCTAGGGCTCAAAATTATGTTTTGGGGGTGTAAACCCGTAACCCCTCTGCTTCTGGATTTTATTCACTGCCAGAAACTTTTGCTCTTCGCGTTCGCGTGAGTTCCCACGCGTTCGCGATGAACAGCCCTCACTTACCCTTCGCGAACGCGACGCCTCCCACGCGTTCGCGATGCCCTTCTCTGACTTACCTTACGCGAACGCAAACCTCACCACGCGTTCGCGATGAACAATCTTCCCAGCCATCTATTTTCCTTCTACGCGTTCGCGATACTCCTTCCGCGAACGCGAGGCCTTTCCCTCTCACACCTACGAGAACGCGACCGCTGGAACGCGAACGTGATGCACACGATCCCTGGCCTACGCGAACGCGACTCCCCTTCACGCGAACGCGATGCACTGATAAGCTTGGCCTTCGCGAACGCGGCCCTTGCCACGCGAACGCGAAGGCTTAAAGGCCTGGGCAGAACCTGCAGTTTTTCTGCAGATTTTTGCCAAGTCCAAATGCCCGATTGATGGTCCGAAATCATCCCGAGGCCCCCGGGACCCCAACGAAAACCACCAACGTACTCCAAAACATGATACGGACTTGTTCCAATCATAAAAACACCATGCTAAACATCAAAATCACCATTTACACACGAATTCAAGCCTAAGTTTCTTCAAAACTTTCAAAACTAACATTCAATCCAAAATCCGATCAAACGATGCCCGAATGACCTGCAAATTTGCAGACATCTCCAAAATCACTTAACGAAGATACAGAAATTGTCGGAATTCCATTCCGACCCCCGGATCAAAATATCACCTACCATCCGGTTTTCGCCAAAATTCAACCTTCGCCAATTCAAGCCTAAAACTACACCGGACCTCCAAATTCAATTCCGATTGCTCTCCTAAGTCATAAATGATCCCCCGGATCTAGTCAAATCATCAAAATCCGGTTCCGAGCACTCTAACTCAATAGTCAACTCTTGGTTGACTTCTCACATTCAAGCTTTCTTCAAACATGCTATTTGTTTCATTTTCAATCCAATTCACTCCTAACTCACCCGATATACTCTAATACTGTTATAAAAGCATAAGATATGTAATTGTAAGGTAACGGGGTGGAAATTCCCGTAACGACGGGCCGGGTCGTTACACTTGGCCATGAATCTGCATATTAAACAATGGTTTGGCCTAATTCTAACACTCCATTTAAATTTATGTGAGTCCTTCTAAATCCGGTGACCTTGGATTCAACTCTGCCTTTGTATTAGAACTCCATCTAAAATCTAATTGCACTAGTAACTATAATAACACAGCTAAATGTTGCACATCATCTTAAATGCTACAGTAAATGGAATGCTTCAACTATAATAACTAAATGTTAAATGCTCACGTGACCGATAGTTCATAGCCAATATAATCCCGTCCTATTATATAGCCCAGTTATACCAAACATCAAAAGTTCCATTCTGTCAAGTTCTAGGTATTTCTACTACACAACCTAACATGAAGACTAATACATTCACAGGCAAAACATAACAAATGTACATGAGCAACTAAAAACATAGGCATTTCGAGCCCATAAATCAGTCTACTATTTCCAATCGCAATTTCAGCTACAAATTCCTTAGCTCTTAAGTCATGGTGGATCAAATAAGTACCTGGAAATCACAACAGTGAAGGAGAGGTAGTCAACAGCAAGGAACAACAGTGCAGCAGCAAAGAAGTAGCAGTAGTAACAACTTGAACCCAGACTCAGAAATCCAACTTTAGACAAGAATAGATTTTGACCGCAATGTAACAATGTTATTTCCCCTTTTCAAAATCCAGTATAGACCTCGACCAAAATGTAGCAGTAAGGGGAAGAAAATCCGAAAGAAATCGAAGCCAAACCAATTTAGAATGAATCTAGACAACTAGACCAATTCTAGTATCATCAGTAAAACAACTCTTAAGACTCAAAAATGCAATCAATGAAACAATAAACCAGAACAGATTCTCTGAGATCAAACCAGTAAAACACCCCAAGAATATCAATGAAACAATATCTTTTCTCAGGTTTTTGGCTCTTTTTCTCCTCTCAAAGAAAACTCTCAAATCTCTATTCTTATGTGTGTCCCTCTCTGTTTTTTTTTTCCAGAATTCCCCTCCTTTATGTTCTGTTTTCTTTTTTCTTTTATAACCAAAACAGAACCTTCTATTCAATTCAACAGCTCACATTCCAGCCTGTATTCCTCCCTCCATGGGCCATCACTTTAACCCTTTAACCATTCCCCCATGTGTATTCTGATTTTACAACTGACAAAGCACTTAACAGACTAAAAAAAACATACTTTGGCCCTGATATTCTCTGACTTTCCACTCTCAAAACAAACAACAGTGTGCTCCCATGTGACTTCTATTTTCCAACACTAAAGGTGTATTAATGTATTAGATTAAGTGATCCAAAGAATATCCTCTGACAGATTACACACCAGCAAACCATTTCGAACTTTTGAATACCAAAACAAACTTGAAACTTATATGAGGGATAAAGCTATAACCAATTCATCCCTAGCTTAAAATCTATTTCAGTTTCAAGTCGAACAAACAACCCAATTTAATTCAACAGTGCTAATCACTGTCCGGATTTCAAACAATCAAACCTACGCAATTAAACGACGATATTTAACCATCGATTCCATACGTACATAAACAGAACAAAATCATATTAATCGACTGACTGGTGACTTCTTAAACCAAGCAAGGGATTTAAGTTATTCGATGACGCTAATCAACGCAAATATGTACTCTACGGCATACGCAATCACATGAACAAAACAGAAAAATAGTTGACCAAATAAAAGGTCGGATTGGAGAAGACAGAGAAGATTAAAAATTAAACACAAAAACATAACAATTGAACGACTAATGAACACAACGAAAAATAAAACAGAAAAAGGAAAAATACCTCGGACAGTGGCAAAAGAAAACATCTTGGACCATTTCGGATTTGAACTCGGATTTTGAAGTCGAATGGACTTTAATTGAAATGTTTTCAAACGAAAACATACCAATTAAAGTCTATTAACTTCAAATCCTTTCAATTGGATAGAATCCCTAATTTTTAATTCTAGGGTTCTTGTGGGCTCAATTTGGGGCTTGACCGATTTTGGTTAGATTCGAACAAAACTGGGGCTCGATTTGGGATGAGGGAGTTCTAAGGGTGGCGTGGTGTGAATTTGGGACGGGTTGGGTAATTTTAGGGTTTTTCTCGAACATTCGAGTGACGATTCGAGATGGCCTGGTATGATTCGAGGTTGGCGGATAAGGGATTCGTGTTCATGGGAGTTTGGAGGTTCAGGGGTGCTGGTTTGGGTGGACGGCGACGTCTGGCCGTCGGGTTTCGAGCAGTGGAAGTGGAGGGCGGTGCTAGGGTTTTGGGAGTGATTGGTTCGTCTCTCAGAGACGACTGGGGAGGGATTTTGGGCGACTGAACGGGTAATGAGGCTTTGGGGGGGGGTTTGGTATACAAAAATACAGATTAATTTCAGCCGTTGGATCACAAGAATCTAACGGCCAAGATCAGTTATAAAATAGAAACGGGGTCGTTTGGGTAATTGCAGAGCTGGACCGGGTAGTGGGACGGGTTTGGTCCAATTTGAACGGGTTTTGGGGTGGGTTTTGGACAAAAATGTTTGGGCCTGGGTGGGGTTGTTTTGGGATTGGCCCAAATCCTTTTCTCTTTATTTCTTTACTTTGTTTCTTTTCTTCTTCTTTTTTTATTTTTAGCTCCTAATTAAAACAAAAATGCTAATTACACTATAAAAAATCAAATAAAAATTACAAAAGTACTAATTAAGTTACACTAATAATTATCACACTCAATTTAAACATCAATTAAAAAATAAATCACACAATTTTGATATTAAACACTAAAAAATGCAAAACACATATTTTTTGTAATTTTCTATTTTTTTGTAAAATAAACTTGATTACTTTTAATGAATCCTAAATGCAAATGTGACATATTTTTTTGTATTTTCATTAATTAAAGAAATAAACATGGACACACAAATGCAAACAATAACATAAAATCCACAATAATTGCAAACGACACAAAAATCATTTTATTTTGAATTTTTGGGAGTAATTCTCATATAGGGCAAAAATCACGTGCTCACAGCTGTCCCTCTTTGTGCGGAAACATGAAGAGTTTTTGTGCTAAGATAAGTGAGCGGATACGAGCGATTTTTGCCCGTCTGAGCACTCCGTATGAAGCATTTTTTTTTTGAAAAGTTTGACCGAACCTTTGCTTCAAAAGGTCTCCTACATATCCCTGGCTAAAAGGGAATCGGGTCAATGTAGTTCGTGAAGTTTTGGTAGCTGGGACTACCATGAAGCTGTGATCTTGCTGTTACTGTTGTTGCCGCTGATGCCACTGCTTAACTGATCTCCTTATTCACCGTGCTAAAAGAAAAATAAGAAGCTAGACTAAGTTACAGTATTACAAATTCTTATCTATCTTTTCAACTTGATCTTGTCATGTTCCTTGCCATCCTGCTGGCTCTAATGTTTCTTCGCATGCTTCTTCGACAATTGTTATTTTGGCCTATCTTGATTGCCGAACTCCGACCATTGGTCCCTTCCTTGTGATCTTCGAACTATTCTCCTTCGAAGTCCGAATCTATCTTTTCTGATCCTTTTTGCCTTCCTTCTGATTTTGAACTTGGATTCATGTTGGGGATTTCCGTTACACTCTGTCACTTTCCGATTCTTCACTATCCTTATCAAATCTTAGAAATTGAGACACCGTTTTTCTTTTCCGGTGGGCTTCTAACTTTATCGACAAACTCTAATCATAAATCGCCATTCCATTCTTCAGGCGGGCACCTGATTTCAACAACAACTTCAAAATAATAACTTGCCACTCCGTTCTTCAGGCGGGCTCCCTGACTTCAAGTACAACTTCAAAACTAAATCGCCACTCCATTCTTCAGGCGGGCACCCTGACTTCAACTACAACTTCAAAACTAAATTGCCACTCCATTCTTCAGGCGGGCACCCTGACTTCAACTATAACTTCAAAATGAATCGCCACTCCATTCTTCAGGCGGGCTCCCTGACTTCAACTATAACTTCAAAATAAAATCGCCACTCCATTCTTCGGGCGGGCTCCCCGACTTCAACTACAACTTCAAAATAAATCGCCACTCCATTCTTCAGGCGGGCTCCCTGACTTCAACTACAACTCAAAACTAAATCGCCACTCTATTCTTCAGGCGGGCTCCCCGACTTCAACTATAACTTCAAAACTAAATCACCACTCCATTCTTCAGGCGGGCTCCCTGACTTCAACAACAAACTTCGAAAATAAATCCCCACTCCATTCTTCAGGCGGGCTCCCTGACTTCAACTATAACTTCAAAACTAAATCGCCACTCTATTCTTCAGGCGGGCTCCCTGACTTCAACTATAACTTCAAAACTAAATCGCCACTCCATTCTTCAGGCGGGCTCCCTGACTTCAACACCAACTTCAAAACTAAATCGCCACTCCATTCTTCAGGCGGGCTCCCTGACTTCAACACCAAACTTTCAACTTCATCACATCCCTATCGTCTTCCTTTGCTTCCTGCACCACTTTCTTCTTCCTGCATCGCCTCTTAAACCATCCTTTCTCCTAAATTACCTTGTTCTGGAACTACTTTCCTCCTGGGTCGTGTTGTTTTCCCTCCTGACTGCTTGGGATATCTTTAGAATTGTTTACTTGCCTGCTGAGGATAATGATGCTGGGAAAATTTTCCTTCATTCTTTCCCCTCCTTTGACTCATGCGCTTGAATTTGCGCTGGGAACTCTTGTTGTAACCCTCTGCTTTATGGTGGATTACTGGTTTCAAGACCTGCAATGTAAAGACTGAAGACATGCCTCTTGTTATACAGGTAGGCGCATGTTTTTAGTAGCAACTTTTGAATTTAAAATGCATTCTGGCAATAATTTAAGAAATATGCATAGGACAATGTAAAATAAAACAAACGTAAAATATCCTATTCGAGGGCGGATAGTCCCACCGTATCCTATTCAAGGGCGAATACTCCCATCGTATTCCATTCGAGGGCGAATACTCCCATCGTATCCTATTCGAGGGCGGATACTCCCATCGTATTCTATTCGAGGGCGAATACTCCCATCGTATCCTATTCTAGGGCGGATACTCCCATCGTATTCTATTCGAGGGTGAATACTCCCATCGTATCCTATTCGAGGGCGGATACTCCCATTGTATTCTATTCGAGGGCGAATACTCCCATCATATCCTATTCGAGGGCGAATACCCCCATCGTATCCTATTTGAGGGCGGATACCCCCATTGTATTCTATTCGAGGGCGAATACTCCCATCGTATCCTATTCGAGGGCGGATACTCCCATCGTATTCTATTCGAGGGCGAATACTCCCATCATATCCTATTCGAGGGCGGATACTCCCATCGTATTCTATTCGAGGGCGAATACTCCCATCGTATCCTATTCGAGGGCGGATACTCCCATCGTATTCTATTCGAGGGCGAATACTCCCATCGTATCCTATTCGAGGGCGGATACTCCCATCGTATTCTATTCGAGGGCGAATACTCCCATCGTATTCTATTCGAGGGCGAATACTCCCATCGTATCCTATTCGAGGGCGGATACTCCCATCGTATCCTATTCGAGGGCGGATACTCCCATCGTATTCTATTCGAGGGCGAATACTCCCATCGTATCCTATTCGAGGGCGGATACTCCCATCGTATTCTATTCGAGGGCGAATACTCCCATCGTATCAATGTTTGAGAATGAACAAACCTAAGACGTCATGTTCGAAGTTGCACAAACCTGAAACATCCTATTTGAAGGTGGACAAACCTGATATGTCATTTTGAATTGCCTTCCTCGTTTCTCCGAGAAAATTTTCAACAACGGCAGAAAATTTTCTGCCCCAGTATAGGTGTTCTTCCTTGTGGCATGACTTTCTGCTATCAATAGTACTTTCTTTCCCTGTTTCAAATCAAAGAAAATTTGTTAGTTCAAAACATTGTGAGCGGTTGTGCCCGCTCCTGTGGGGTGGTTTTTCCTTTTCCCTTTTCCCTCGCTCGGGGTTCCCAAAACTTGTTGGGGAATGATTTCATTTGCTGGAGATGATATTCCTGTTGGGGATGGGTTTTTCCATTTATCCCTTACCCGTTCTGTGTTTCTCAACTTGCTGGGGGTTATTTTGTTGAAGATGAGATTTCCTTTCTTCCTTTACCACTCTGTGTTGTCCGACCACCTCGGAACTTGCTTGAAGATAACACTGCTGGTGGATTTTTATTTCATCAAAATTTGTGTTTCACTCTTCTGAAGGCTGTTGGAGATGACATTGGTTTAAATATTTCTTCCCTTAAGGCCATCTTTCTTCCTTTTTCCCCAAGTGGGATTCGACTTCCAGAAAATTTTCAAAATGAAAAGAAAATTTTCTGCCCCCAGTTTAATAATCTTCTTTGCACCATACTCCTCTGCCGTCAATGGCATTTCCTTGCCTTGCATAATAATTGGAAAGTTGGTGGCAAGTTTTGAAGTCATTATCATTATGTTTTGACTAGACAGACTTTGATGGGGGAATTTTTGACAAAAGGAGAAAGATAAAAAGAAACAACAAATAGAAGACAAGGGAGAACTGACTCTCTAACAAGAAACAACTATAAAAACTTATCAAACACGGATACCAACTCTACTGGTCATGACATGCACATATGGCCTATCCTCCGTCGTTAATTTCCTTTCACGATTTCTGTCTCGTGATTTCCATCTGATTATCACCTTTATTCGACTTGTAGTGCCCGAAGGGTTTTCACATTCAAGCCTTTCTCATTTTGATTTTCTCTCAGCTTTCGTCGCCTTATGGTGCCTGTGAAGGTTTTCACCGGTAAGACTCTCTCATTTGTATTACTTTTAGCTGGGGATTGGGGTGCCACTACTAAGACTCTCTCGTATTTCTTTTCTGCTGGGAATCAGAGTCTTTTCTGCTGGGAATCAGAGTGTTATAATTTGACGAGACACTCGTATTTGCTTGACTTGACCTCTTTTGAAGACTGATCGGAAGGTCTTTCTTTGGACCGTAATATGGGATTCGGATAGGGCTAGAAAGAAAGGGTATTAAAGGCTCAAAACAAATTAATTCTGGGTTCAAAATTTACAACCTTCGGACCTAAATTTATTTATAATAAACACGATTTTTCTTTGCCCCAGTTTCTTACTTGAGGATTTTTATTTCTTTATTTACACTATGACCGAGTTGTGAAGCGCCTACGTATCCTCTTTAAGGAATCAGGTCAAACGTAGTTCCCAATTCCCTCTTTTGTCAAGTTGCTCTTTTTCATTCATTTTTCTTTTTCTTTTCTTTTCTTTATCTCTTTTTGTTGTTTTCTTTTCTTTTCTTATTCTTTATCCCTTTCTTCTCTTGTCTTTCAAACTTGTGTTTCTAGTCTTTGCAACTAATTCCGAAGGAGGGGTATGAAAGATTTTAAAATAAGGCACAAAGGGTTAACGATGGATAAAGTGTTTGGATAGCAGAACAAAATGCCTTCGTCATTCCAATCTTCAAAACATGCCAAGTACAAACAACATATTCACGACATCTTCTGGTTGTGCTAGGAGTGATAACCATATCTTCCATTCGCCTTTTTCATCCGTCATTTTAAAGCATTGCTGGACGACACTTTCATTTCAGTATCACGAGCGAACCCCATGTGAGCATGGCCATTTTGCCCTTAAGGCTTTCTTTGTATTTTACCCGCCCCAAATGTCACGTGACTCGGGCTCCAAATAATCTCAAATCATTATTTCTTTTAAAATGCCCTGATTATCTTCCAATTCCTTCATGATAAACTTTTAAGATTAGGCCACAATTATGCGTGCATGTCATGTGACTAGTGTTGACAGAAAAATGACTATAAAGAAGAAAGACTTAAATCAAAGAAAAATGACTCGAAATAATGGCAAATAAGAGAGTTGCATTAGACGAACTAGAAATGAATTAGTACAACAAAACAAACACAATAAACTGGGGTACACCCTTGGAACAAACCTACACAATATTAAATGAGGTATTACGACCAACAGAAAACTGGACAAAATAGAACGATAGAAGGGTTTGAGTTACATGACAATATCCTGATTACAACCCTGAAATAATCTGGACAACAGAAATGACAACAAAATAAGCCACCAAAAACTCTACTTTGGATAATCCCTTAAATGAAGCATATTTCCAATTACCAAGCACAACATCTTTATCCACTGCCTTCTGCATCATCCATACGGGTGTCTACTGTATTCGGATTTTGTACGACAATGTCGCCTGCATTGATAAGCTCTTCAATTGCTTTTTTCATCTTCCAACATTTTTCCGTGTCATGCCCCGGGGCGCCTAAGCAATATGCGCACATTTGAGAAAAATCACACCTCTTTGACCGATGATTTGGCATTTTTTCTGAATTGGTTTCAACATGCCCAGTTGCTTCAACTTCTGGAACAAACTGGCATATGATTCTCCTAAAGAGGTGAGTGCCTTTTCTCGTTTCAGTAGCCTCTCATTTCTAAAGGCTTGATTTGGCCTAAAACCTGACCCGTGGGGTTTCTGGTATGCTCGTGGGGAGAAGTAGGGGCCAGGAGAATTACAAGGATATCCATGGGTTCGATATAGAGGGCCTTTAGCAAAGACGACCACTGGACCTTGTCGTTGGGGAGGTTCAACCTGCGGGCTCTGTTTGGGGCCCTGGTGAGCAACCTCTGAGGGGTAATGTTGGGAAACATGAGCTTCGGGTGGGTGTTTATTGTCGGGAATAGTGGGTGTGACTGGAGGGCACTCCTGGGAAAAGATAAATGGATACCGAGTGATGGAGCTATTGGAGTGGCTGGGAAAGTTGTGATAGGCGGGTATATATGGAGAGTATGGGGGATCAACTGGCATTGCGCTCGGTGTTCGGGTAAGGACAGAGTCCAGGAAGCTAGGTGGTGGAGAGGGTGGTGCTTTCCCATCCATCCACGCCCGATACATGTCAGCCGCATGTTGTCTCGGTATTTTGACCTCTTCTACCAACCTATTGTTCCGTTCAACCAACTGTGGTCGAGCATCGGTATCAACCCACTCAGTTTTGAAGTTTTCTGCCATTATCCCTTGATTTCGTGTTGCAGGGAAGAGAAACACAACCAACCACCTTAATTTTATCAACAATTCAAAACAAAATATGTTAGAAATGGACTCATTCGGTTCCCCTTATTAAATTTTTTTTTTCTGATTTGTTTTTTTTTAAATTTTTTTTTTGTTGTGGTCGAATCTTATGGAGATTGCCTACGTATCATGACCCCGCATGAATCAGACCTTGCGTAGTTCTTGTCAATGAAAGGTCAATAACAATAAAACATATTTTTTCAATTTTTTTTTTTAAAAATAAAACAAACTTGATTACAAAGTTTTAGAAACTGACCATATTAACAAACTTTGCCAAAAGAATTTACATACTTGAAAATCATACACCATATGCTCTAATCAAAAGAAATATGAATTTTTTTTCCTTAAAAAAACAAACTGGTATATTCCTTCCCTTTTTGCCAATTTCAGCCAGATGGCTATTTCTGCAAACGTGGCCCCTTCTCAACTCCATATGAATTTTGAGGCCGGGAAGGATTTCTTTACAGACTTTTCCATTCTTTTACGAAGGCAGTCTTTCGACAACTGAAAGATGCTATAAGACTATCTCGGCAAGAACGGTTTAAAACACCGCCGAAGCTGGCTTGGCTTATTCTGACCAAACATGCAAACGACATTTATTTGATCACTCACTCTTTTCTTGTTTTTTTTTTCAAATAATAAAAAAACTTGAAAACACGGCATCTCAACACTTCGGGGACGAAGATTTTAAAGCTGTGTGGGTCAATCAATCAAAATTTAAAAAATTGACCCAAAGGTGGCTGTTTATACAAAATTAGCCTTTCGGCGTCCCTTTCGGGAACATTTGACTATTTTGAAAACGGCATCACCTACTTATTTACGACGAAAAATTAATTTCGATATCTTTTGGCTACTTTTTGCAAAAGGGGAGGTTGGACCTGATAAAGGTTGTCTACGCATCTCACATTCGGTGAGAATCAAACCAGCGTAGTTCGGTTAAATAAAAACAAACTACATCTATAAATGAAACAAACTATATATATATATATATATATATATATATATATATATATATATATATATATATATATATATATATATATATATATATATATATATATATATATATATATATATAAAGGTTGCCTACGTATCTCACATCCAATGAGAATCAAACCCGCGTAGTTCGGTTTTAGTAAAACAAACTACCATCTGTAAATGGAAACTATTTATTTATTTATTTATTTTTATTTATTTTACTGAGAAACAAGTAAACTATTTTTATCTATTTCAAGAATAAAACGCACTATTTTTCCTTCCCCCCTTTTTTAAAAACTAGTCAGCATGCAAGTCTGAAGCAGATAAATGCGTAAGACAAACAGGATGCAGCAGGATGGTCTTTTCATTTCAGGTCACCTGTCCTAGACGGACCCAACCCCTGTGTTGAGTCCCCTAAGTCAAATGCAACATGATGCAAATAAACGTTCCTACTAGGGATCCGGTATGAAGCTTTGTTATTCTAGGTTTAAAAACCTGGGTTTATTGTTCTAGACCTGGCTTACCCGAGCGGACAACTCGAGCCGAGGAGGAGGCAACAACCCGGGAATACAGAAGCTTCACCGATTTTGCAACTTATCCAAACCTCGTTCTAAAGTGGGAATTAGACACTATACAGAAAAGAAGTCACACGAAGTGCACCCTTCTTCATGATTTAGAAGACTCGGAGAGGAGATTGGTTTCGGCACAGTTTATATGTACAATTCACAAGAATATCAAAGCGGTAAAAACAATATTTAGCACATTAAATACAGACATATAATAAAATCATATGATAATAAGCCAAATATAATAATTATTTAAAGCTCGAATTTTTAAACCCTGAACCAGTGGTTCTGAGTCATAAGATCCCCAGCAGAGTCGCCAGAGCTGTCACACCTCCTTTTTTCCGCTAACCCGCGAGGGCGCGATGGTGTAAAAGGAGTTTTTCCAATTAAAGGACAATCAAAATGGGATTCATTTATTAAGAGATTTAGAGTCGCCACTTGGGAGAGTTATGGTGTCCCAAGTCACCGGTTTGAATCCCGAATTGAGGAAATGTTTGACTCTATTTAACAGTCCGCGAACCAGAAATCCGGATAAGGAATTCTGTTAACCCGGGAGAAGGTGTTAGGCATTCCCGAGTTCCGTGGTTCTAGCACGGTCGCTCAACTTTCGTATTTGGCTTATTTATCTCATTTTAATACATGTTATAACTTATGTGCAATCCTATTATTTATTAAAGGCCAATCCTAAGGCAAGCTAAAAAAAAAATTTCTTTTGTCTCTAAAATGGGCCTAATTAATTTGCATTTTTTTTTGTAAAGCAAGAAAATTATCTTATGTAGCACATATAAAATAACGAATGGAGTAATCTGATGATCAACAAATGAACATTGAAATTTTTAGACTACTAAACCAGTTTGAGATTTTCGAGAGCCAAGGTGAGATCATATTAGACTATTGATTAAACTTAGAATAGTTTAAGACACTATAGAATAGTTTAAACCACCAAATTGATTTTGAATTCATTCTTTCTTTTTTTTTTTTAACTTGGCCATGAATCTGCATATTAAACAATGGTTTGGCCTAATTCCAACACTCCATTTAAATTTATGCGAGTCCTTCTAAATCCGGTGACCCTGGATTCAACTCTGCCTTTGTATTAGAACTCCATCTAAAATCTAATTGCACTAGTAACTATAATAACACAGCTAAATGTTGCACATCATCTTAAATACTATAGTAACTGGAATGATTCAACTATAATAACTAAATGTTAAATGCTCACGTGACCGATAGTTCATAGCCAATATAATCCCGTCCTATTATATAGCCCAGTTATACCAAACATCAAAAGTTCCATTCTGTCAAGTTCTAGGTATTTCTACTACACGACCTAACATGAAGACTAATACATTCACAGGCAAAACATAACAAATGTACATGAGCAAATAAAAACATAGGCATTTCGAGCCCATAAATCAGTCTACTATTTCCAATCGCAATTTCAGCTACAAATTCCTTAGCTCTTAAGTCATGGTGGATCAAATAAGTACCTGGAAATCACAACAGTGAAGGAGAGGTAGTCAACAGCAAGGAACAACAGTGCAGCAGCAAAGAAGTAGCAGTAGTAACAACTTGAACCCAGACTCAGAAATCCAACTTTAGACAAGAATAGATTTTGACCGCAATGTAACAATGTTATTTCCCCTTTTCAAAATCCAGTATAGACCTCGACCAAAATGCAGTAGTAAGGGGAAGAAAATCCGAAAGAAATCGAAGCCAAACCAATTTAGAATGAATCTAGACAACTAGACCAATTCTAGTATCATCAGTAAAACAACTCTTAAGACTCAAAAATGCAATCAATGAAACAATAAACCTGTGACGACCCGGCCCGTCGTCACGGGAATTACCACCCCGTTATGTTGTAATTACATAATTCATGCTTTTATATAAGTGTTAGAGTCTATCGGGGGAGTTAGGAGTGAAATTAAATTGGAAATGAGGCATATAGCCTTTTTGGAGGAAGCTTGAATAAAGAAAGTCAACCCGGAGTTGACTATTCGGTTAGAGGGCTCGGAATCGGATTCTGATGATTCGGTTAGTTCCGGAAGGTGATTTGTGACTTAGGGGAGCGATCGGAATTGAATTTGGAGGCCCGGTGTAGAAATAGGCTTGAATTGGCTAAGGTTGAATTTTGGCGAAATTCGGACGATAGGTGAGATTTAGATCCGGGGGTCGGAATGGAGTTCCGACAGTTGCAGTAGCTTCGTTAGGTGATTTTGGATGTGCCTGCAAAATTTCAGGTCATTCGGACGTCGTTTGGTCGGGTTTTTGATCGAATGTGTAATTTGGAATGTTTTAAGGAATTTAGGCTTGAATTCGATGTGAATTATGAGTTTTGATGTTGTTAGACGTGTTTTGAGGATTGGAGCAAGTTCGAATAAGGTATTAAGATGTGTTGGTATGTTTGGATGAGGTCCCGGGGGCCTCGGGGTGCTTTCGGATGGTTAAACGGGAGAAAAATCATGGAAATTTCAGGTTGAGAGTTCTGGTTCTGTCATTTTCGCTCCTGCGGAAATGTGGTCGCAGGAGCGAGTCCGTAGAAGCGGATATTGGAGCGCTGAAGCGCATGTGATCGCGGAAGCGGAAAGGAGCCCGCAGGTGCGGCACCGCTGAAGCGGGTGTTGAGCCGCAGAAGCGGCCAAGGGCTATGGGGGAAGTATCGCAGAAGCGGAAGGCTAGCCGCTTAGGCGAGTCCGCAGAAGCGGACACCTAGCCGCATAAGCGGAAATTTCCGCAGGAGCGGTCGAGTCTTCGCAGAAGCGGACGCGCAGAGGCGGTCCGTATATCGCAGAAGCGGAAATGGCCGGCTAGGCCTGGAACCGCAGAAGCGACCCTTTGGTCGCGGATACGGGTGCATAGGAGCGGAAAATATTCCGCAGAAGCGAAAATCGCTGTAAGTAAGTGTATCCGAAGTTAGAAAAATTTCAGAACATTTCACACATTTTGGGTCTCGGCTTTAGAGGCGATTTGGGCGATTTTGAAGAGAAATTCAAGGGAAATCATCAGGGTAATCTTCTATGGACTTAAACTATGATTAGTATTGGTAATATTATGCAATTATATCATGAAAATGGAGGAATTTGGGGAAATTTATGGAGGATTTAGCCCTAGGCTTGAACTTTAGAAAATCAAGGTTTTGAATGGGCAAATGGAGTCCGATTTTGGTAAAATTGATATGCTTAGACTCGTATTGAGATGAGGGTTCCGAATATGTGACTTTCGTGATTTTTCGACGAGCGTACCGAAAGTCGGGTTTTGACAACTTTGGGAATTTTGATGTAAATTGAGTTGTGTTGATTGGGTGTAGTCCCATTGGCCTAATTTGTTGTGTTTCTACTGTATTTGAGCAGATTCTACGCGTGCGGAGCTTGATTCTCGTGGCAAGGGCATTGCGGAATAGTTGTCGCGCTATATTGAGGTGAGTAATAGATGTGGGTGATGACCAGCGGGTTCGAAACCCCGGTATACCACTTTGTGACGCTGTATAGCGGCGAGACACGCACACTCTCGAGAGTGCGGGGTCGATCATGAACTGGAGACTATATATTAGTCCGACCTGTCGATACTGTATTATTGGCTATTCTAGAGCCGTCGAACCTCCTTCTCGGATGGTTGCATATATATATATTGTGATAATGGCCACTCTTGAGCCGAGGAACCCCCTTCTTGGGCGGTTGAGTATACATGTGGGCCGTGAGCCACTTATTGGATCCCGCGAGGATCGTTATCATTGTCTTATCATATAGACATGCTAGTTTACTACTAGTCCGCAGCTATTTTTGTTATTATGCCAATTCCAATCTCCGGAACTTGACATTACTGGTTTTCCAACCGAAAAATGATAAAAGAGTTTTCAAAAACTATTTTTGAGCCTCGCGAGGCCGTATCCGCATATTAGCCGACTAGTAGTGGACCGGCTGCGCGCCGCGGCAGGATATATGTTGGATCGGATCGCACGCCGCAGAATATCTCTACGAGATGTGCTTGGGCCGTAGGAGCCCCTCCGGAGTCCGAACCCCCACAGCGAGCACGGGTACCCAAAATTGGAGTCGGCTACACGCCGTAGCGGTCATATCATGCATTGCATTGCATTTAGCTACATCTGCTAGCTGTTATGCTATTTATTGGTATTTGTTGGTACAGTGAATATTGATTCTTGATTCTATGACAGGGTAGCCGATTATAGCCTTACATAGTGCTTTATCGCGGATTTCTTATCTCGCGCTGTCTTACCCTTGTTTATTACCACCGAGTCCGGCAAGTACTCATTTTACTCCCCGCACCTTGTGTGCGGATCCGGGTACCTCTCAGCACTGATCCAGTAGCCGTGCGAGGCGACATTTGTGGATATTCGAGGTAGCTGGAGTCCGCAGGACCCGATATTCCTTCTCACCGTCTCTTAATTTTTGTATTGACTTTTCTTTCCGCACTTGGCATCTTGTAAACCTTTATATACTTATGTTCAGTAGAGGCTCATGACTCTTGACCCTTGGTCTATGGGAGTTGGTGTATTATGGGACTTGTTTCCCCCGTTTTCGTACATATATCGCTGTTATTCTTGAATTAATTTGCTTAAATGGGTTAAAGAGAGCTTCTAGCTCCGTGGTTGATATGGATTGGTCAGGCTGGCTTAGCAATGTGCTGGGCGCCATCACGACCGGATTTGGGGTCGTGACAAGTGTGTGCTAGGCCTCGTGAGTCTTGAGCCAGTTAGTAGAGTCTTGTGGATCGGTACGGGGACGCCTGTACTTATCCTCGGGAGGCTGTGAACCTTTAGGAAAACTTCACTTTTCTTGAACTCCGTCGTGCGATCTTGTTGTTCCGAGAACAGAACTTCTATATTCTATTCTCTCGCAGATGGCGAGAACGCGAGCATCAGGACGAGGTGGACGACCTCCATTGCCACCTGTTAGAGGCCGTGGGCGCGGTCGTGGTCGTGGTAGAGAAGCAGGGGCTGTGCTAGTAGACCCACATGTTGCCCCTATTCAGGATCAACCCCCAGTGGTTGAGGCTCCAGTAGCACCCGCTCAGGCACCGGTAGTGCCTATTGTTATTCCTAGCCTTCAGGAGGCATTGGCCCATATATTATCTATCTGCACTGGGTTGGCTCATGCAATTTCAGCTACTACTGTCGCAGCGACATCTCAGACCGGGGGTGGTCATTGGACCCTCGCAGCTCGCACACCAGAGCAAGTTGTGCAGGGACTTCAAACGCCAGAGGCAGCCCCAGCTCAGGTAGTTGCTCCTGCTGTTCCAGGTGCGCCAGTGACGACAGCCCCAGGGTATGTTGTTTCGGTGATGCCTGACGACGAGCAGCTTCAGTCTTGAGAGATTTGGTAGACTTCAGCCACCCCATTTCAGTGGCGTTGAGGGCGAGGATGCCCAGGGTTTCTTGGATAAGTGTCAGAAGATGTTGCGTACGGCTGGTATTCTTGAGTCCGGCGGAGTTTCATTTACTACATTTCAGTTCACCGGTCCCGCATTTGATTGGTGGGAGGAGTTTGAGAGGCGTAGGCTTGCAAGAGCAACACCTCTCACATGGCAGCAGTTCTCTACTCTCTTTCTAGAGAAATATGTACCTCGGTCTCGTCGCGAGGAGCTACGTCGCCGGTTCGAGTGGTTGATTCAGGGCGACATGTCTGTGACTCAGTATGAGCTTAGATTCACTTGGCTAGGCATGCCACATGGATGATCCCCACTGAGAGGGAGAGGATCAGGAGGTTCATCGATGGCCTCAACTACTCTATCCGTATTCTTATGACCAGCGAGCGAGTTTTGTCATCATCATTTGAGCAGGTTGTCGATATGGCACGCTCCATTGAGGCGGATCGTCGCCGAGAGAGAGGAGCGGGAGGCCAAGCGGCCTCGTGGTTCTGGTAGCTTCAGTGGTGCTCCATCTAGAGAGGGCATTCCCAGCAGAGCACAGGTCGCTCATCTAGACCTTCTCATTCAGGCCGCCCGGAGCGGAGCGGAGGTTCTTATGGTCGTGGTCGACGGGGTTTCGGCAGGGTCGGTCATCACTTAGTGCCCTCCCGGCCCGCAGTGCAAAGACCTACTTCTCCAAGCACCAGGTGCATGTTACGAGTGTGGTGAGTTTGGCCACATGAGGAGACATTGCCCTCGACTACGTAGAGGCAGGACTCGGCAGAGGGATCAGCCCTCCTCTTCAAGCACCATCTCGGCCTAGTAGAGGTGGAGGTCGGCCTTCTCGGGTCGCCCCGGGGCGAGGAGAGATCCGGCGGAGGCCGGGCACGGTTCTATGCACTTCCCGACAGGCGTGATGCAGTTGCCTCCGACGCCGTGATTACGGTATCATTTCGTCTGTCGCAGAGATGCCTCTGTTCTATTTGATCCGGGGTCCACATATTCTTACGTGTCCTCTTATTTTGCACGTCATTTGGGTGCGACTCGTGGTAGTCTTGATTTACCTCGTTCATGTATCCACCCCCGTGGGTGATACGATTGTTGTGGATCATGTCTATAGATCTTGTGTTATATCTATTGGGGTCTGGAGACCCAGGCAGATTTGTTATTGTTGGGGATGGTGGACTTTGATGTTATATTGGGTATGGACCGGTTGTCTCCGTACCATGCTATATTGGACTGTCATGCTAAGACAGTTACGTTGGCCATTCCTGGTATTTCTCGGATTGAGTGGCGGGGTTCGACCGATTTCGTCCCTAGCCGTGTTATTTCGTTCCTAAAAGCTCAGAAGATGGTTGAAAAAGGGTGTTTATCGTACTTAGCTTTTGTGAGAGATGTGGGAGATGAGTCTCCTAGCATTGATTCTGTACCTGTTGTGAGGGATTTCCCAGATGTATTCCCCTCAGACCTGTCGGGCATGCCGCCGGACAGGGATATTGATTTTGGCATTGACTTGGTGCCGGGCACTCAGCCCATATCCATTCCTCCTTATCGAATGGCACCAGCTGAGTTGAAAGAACTAAAAGAGCAACTTCAAGAACTTCTAGATAATGGTTTCATCCGCCCTAGTGTGTCTCCGTGGGGTGCGCCGGTATTATTTGTTAAAAAGAAAGATGGTTCCATGCGAATGTGTATTGATTATAGGCAATTGAACAAAGTGACAGTGAAGAACAAGTACCTCTACCGCGCATAGATGATTTGTTTGATCAGTTACAGGGTGCGAGGGTGTTTTCTAAGATCGATCTTCGTTCAGGCTATCATCAGCTGAAGATCAGGGACTCGGATATTATGAAGACCGCATTCAGGACCCGATATGGTCATTATGAGTTCCTTGTGATGTCGTTTGGGTTGACCAACGCCCTAGCAGCATTTATGCATCTGATGAACAGTGTGTTCAGGCCTTATTTGGATTTATTTGTGATTGTGTTCATTGATGACATTCTAGTCTACTCCCGTAGCCGGGAGGAGCATGCTCAGCATTTGAGTATTGTGTTGCAGAGATTGAGGGAGGAGAAGCTATATGCTAAATTCTCCAAGTGCGAGTTTTGGCTCGAGTCCGTAGCATTTTTGGGACATGTGGTGTCTCGTGATGGTATTCGGGTTGATCAGAAAAAGATAGAGGCGGTGCAGAGTTGGCCTAGACCGTCCTCAGCTACAGAGATCGGGAGTTTTCTTGGTTTGGCGGGATATTATCGCCGGTTTGTTCAGGGATTTTCATCCATTGCTTCTTCATTGACTAAATTGACCCAGAAGGGTGCACCATTCGTGTGGTCGGATGAGTGCGAGGAGAGCTTTCAGAAGCTCAAGACAGCTTTGACCACAGCTCCAGTGTTAGTATTGCCATCGACTTCAGGTTCATATACCGTTTATTGTGATGCCTCGAGAGTGGGGATAGGTTGTGTGTTAATGCAGGAAGGTAAGGTAATTGCTTATGCTTCTCGGCAGTTGAAGCCGCATGAGAAGAACTATCCTGTTCATGACTTGGAGCTAGCCGCCATTGTTCATGCCTTGAAGATTTGGAGGCACTACTTGTACGGTGTGTCTTGTGAGGTGTATACCGACCATCGTAGTCTCCAGCACTTGTTCAAACAGAAAGACCTTAATTTGAGACAGCGAAGATGGCTAGAGTTGCTGAAGGACTATGACATTACTATATTATATCATCCGGGTAAGGCCAATGTGGTGGCCGATGCTTTGAGCCGGAAGGCGGTCAGTATGGGGAGCTTGGCATATATTCCAGCTGAGGAGAGGCCATTTGCTTATGATGTTCAGGTGCTAGCCAATCGGCTAGTTAGGTTAGATCGGAGCCCAGCAGGGTATTGGCTTGTGTTGTATCTCGGTCATCTCTATATGATCGTATTCGTGAGCGCCAGTATGATGATCCACATTTGGCTGTCCTTAGGGACATGGTTCAGCATGATGATGCTAGAGATGTCACCATTGATAGTGACGGCGTATTGAGGATGCAGGGCCGGATATGCGTGCCCAATGTTGATGGCCTTCGTGAGTTAATTCTGGAGGAGGCCCATAGCTCGTGGTATTCTATCCATCCAGGAGCCGCGAAGATGTATCAAGATTTGAAACAACATTATTGGTGGAGAAAGATGAAAATGGACATTGTCAGATATGTAGCGCGGTGCCTCAACTGTCAGCAGGTTAAGTACGAGCATCAGAGGCCCGGTGGTGTGTTTCAGCGCATTGTTATTCCTGAGTGGAAATGGGAGAGGATCACTATGGACTTTGTTACTGGACTCCCTCGGACGGCGAGGAAGTTTGATTCTGTATGGGTGATTGTGGATAGACTGACCAAGTCAGCTCACTTCATTCCAGTTAGTACTACCTACTCATCGGAGCGGTTGGCAGCGATATTTATTCGAGAGATTGTTCGGTTGCACGGAGTTCCAGTGTCTATCATATCCGACAGGGGTACTCAGTTCACTTCTCAGTTTTGGAGAGCATTTCAGCGAGAGATGGGTACGCGGGTTGAGTTGAGTATAGCATTTCACCCCCAGACAGACGGGCAGTCTGAGCGCACTATTCGGATCTTAGAGGATATGTTGCGAGCTTGTGTGATTGATTTTGGTGGTTCGTGGGATGAGTTCCTACCACTTGCTGAGTTTGCCTACAACAACAGTTATTAGTCGCGCATTCAGATGGCCCCGTATGAGGCATTGTATGGCAGGCGGTGTAGATCCCCCGTGGGATGGTTTGAGCCTGGTGAGGTTAGATTGATAGGGACTGAGTTAGTCCAGGATGCTCTGGATAGAGCAAAGTTGATCCAGGAGAGGCTTCGTACAGCACAGTCTCGTCAGAAGAGTTATGCGGACCGTAGAGTTCGAGAGTTGTCTTTCATGGTTGGTGACGGAGTATTGTTGAAGATTTCACCTATGAAGGGTGTCATGAGGTTTGGGAAGAAAGGAAAGTTGAGTCCCAGGTACATTGGTCCTTTTGAGATACTTAGGAGAGTTGGAGAGGTGGCATACGAGTTAGCCTTGCCGCCCAGCTTATCCAGTGTTCATCCAGTATTCCATGTGTCTATGCTCCGGAAGTACATTGGAGATCCGTCTCATGTATTAGATTTCAGTACCATTCAGCTTGATGGTGATCTATCCTATGATGTGGAGCCTATTGCCATTTTGGGACGTCGGGTGAGAAAATTGAGGTCTAAGGAGATTGCATCAGTTAAGGTTCAGTGGAGAGGTCGACCCGTGGAGGAGGCCACTTGGGAGATCGAGCGGGAGATACGGAGCAGATATCCTCACTTGTTTGAGACTTCAGGTATGTTTTTTGACCCGCTCGAGGACGAGCGTTTGCTTAAGAGGGGGAGAATGTGACGACCCGGCCCGTCGTCACGGGAATTACCACCCCGTTATGTTGTAATTACATAATTCATGCTTTTATATAAGTGTTAGAGTCTATCGGGGAAGTTAGGAGTGAAATTAAATTGGAAATGAGGCATATAGCCTTTTTGGAGGAAGCTTGAATAAGAAAAGTCAACCCAGAGTTGACTATTTAGCTAGAGGGCTCGGAATCGGATTCTGATGATTCGGTTAGTTCCGGAAGGTGATTTGTGACTTAGGGAGCGATCGGAATTGAATTTGGAGGCCCGGTGTAGAAATAGGCTTGAATTGGCTAAGGTTGAATTTTGGCGAAATCCGAACGGTAGGTGAGATTTAGATCCGGGGGTCGGAATGGAGTTCCGACAGTTGCAGTAGCTTCGTTAGGTGATTTTGGATGTGCCTGCAAAATTTCAGGTCATTCGGACGTCGTTTGGTCGGGTTTTTGATCGAATGTGTAATTTGGAATGTTTTAAGGAATTTAGGCTTGAATTCGATGCGAATTATGAGTTTTGATGTTGTTAGACGTGTTTTGAGGATTGGAGCAAGTTCGAATAAGGTATTAAGATGTGTTGGTATGTTTGGATGAGGTCCCGGGGCCTCGGGGTGTTTTCGAATGGTTAAACGGAAGAAAATCATGGAAATTGCAGGTTGAAGAGTTCTGGTTCTGTCATTTTCGCTCCTGCGGAAATGTGGTCGCAGGAGCGAGTCCGCAGAAGCGGATATTGGAGCGCCGAAGCGCTTGTGATCGCTGAAGCGGAAAGGAGCCCGCAGGTGCGGCACCGCTGAAGCGGATGTTGAGCCGCAGAAGCGGCCAAGGGCTATGGGGGAAATATCGCAGAAGCGGAAGGCCAGCCGCTTAGGCGAGTCCGCAGAAGCGGACGCCTAGCCGCAGAAGCGGAAATTTCCGCAGGAGCGGTCGAGTCTTCGCAGAAGCGGACGCGCAGAGGCGGTCCGTATATCGCAGAAGCGGAAATGGCCGGCTAGGCCTGGAACCGCAGAAGCGACCCTTTGGTCGCGGATACGGGAGCGTAGAAGCGGAAAATGTTCCGCGAAGCGAAAATCGCTGTAAGTAAGTGTATCGAAGTTAGAAAAATTTCAGAACATTTCACACATTTTGGGTCTCGGCTTTAGAGGCGATTTGGGCGATTTTGAAGAGAAATTCAGGGGAAATCATCAGGTAATCTTCTATGGACTTAAACTATGATTAGTATTGGTAATATTATGCAATTATATCATGAAAATGGAGGAATTTGGGGAAATTTATGGAGGATTTAGCCCTAGGCTTGAACTTTAGAAAATCAAGGTTTTGAATGGGCAAATGGAGTCCGATTTTGGTAAAATTGATATGCTTAGACTCGTATTGAGATGAGGGTTCCGAATATGTGACTTTCGTGATTTTTCGACGAGCGTACCGAAAGTCGGGTTTTGACAACTTTGGGAATTTTGATGTAAATTGAGTTGTGTTGATTGGGTGTAGTCCCATTGGCCTAATTTGTTGTGTTTCTACTGTATTTGATCAGATTCTACGCGTGCGGAGCTTGATTCTCGTGGCAAGGGCATTGCGGAATAGTTGTCGCGCTATATTGAGGTGAGTAATAGATGTGGGTGATGACCAGCGGGTTCGAAACCCCGGTATACCACTTTGTGACGTCGTATAGCGGCGAGATACGTACTCTCTTGTGAGTGCGAGGTCGATTGTGATTGGGGACTATGGCTTAGTCCGACTTGTTGGTACTGTGTTATGATATTAGGCTATTCCTGAGCCGTCGAACCTCCTTCTCGGATGGTTGCATATATATATATATTGTGATAATGGCCACTCTTGAGCCGAGGAACCCCCTTCTTGGGCGGTTGAGTATACATGTGGGCCGTGAGCCACTTATTGGATCCCGCGAGGATCGTTATCATTGTCTTATCATATAGACATGCTAGTTTACTACTAGTCCGCAGCTATTTTTGTTATTATGCCAATTCCAATCTCTCGAACTTGACATTACTGTTTTCCAACTGAAAAATGATAAAAGAGTTTTCAAAAACTATCTTTGAGCCTGCGAGGCTGTATCTGCATATTAGCTGACTAGTAGTGGATCGGGCTGCGCGCCGCAGCAGGATATATGTTGGATCGGACTGCACGCCGCAGGAATATCTCTATGATATTGTGCTTGGGCTGTAGGAGCCCCTCCGGAGTCTGAACCCCCAAAGTAAGCACGAGTACCCAAATTGGATCGGGCTACGCACCGTAGCGGTCATTTCATGCATTGCATTGCATTTAGCTACATCCGCTAGCTCTTATACTATGTTGTTGATACTTGTTAGTTCTCTGCTATTGATATGAAACTGTTACATGGCATTGGTTACAGCTTTACATAGTGCTTTATTGTGGATTTCTTATCTACGCTGTCTTACCCTTGTTTATTACCACCGAGTCTGGCAGTACTCATTTTACTCCCTGCACCTTGTGTGCAGATCCAGGTACCTCTCAGCAGTGATCCAGTAGCTGTGCGAGGCGACATTTGTGGATATTCGAGGTAGCTGCAGAGTCCGCAGGACCCGATATTCCTTCTCACTGTCTCTTAATTTTTGTATTGACTTTTCTTTCCGCACTTGGCATCTTGTAAACCTTTATATACTTATGTTCAGTAGAGGCTCATGACTCTTGACCCTTAGTCTATGGGAGTTGGTGTATTATGGGACTTGTTTCCCCCGTTTTCGTACATATATCGTTGTTATTCTTGAATTAATTTGCTTAAATGGGTTAAAGAGAGCTTCTAGCTCCGTGGTTGATATGGATTGGTCAGGCTGGCTTAGCAATGTGCTGGGCGCCATCACGACCGGATTTGGGGTCGTGACAAAACCAGAACAGATTCTCCGAGATCAAACCAGTAAAACACCCAAAGAATATCAATGAAACAATATCTTTTCTCAGGTTTTTGGCTCTTTTTCTCCTCTCAAAGAAAACTCTCAAATCTCTATTCTTATGTGTGTCCCTCTCTGTTTTTTTTTCAGAATTCCCCTCCTTTATGTTCTGTTTTCTTTTTTCTTTTATAATCAAAACAGAAACTTCTATTCAATTCAACAGCTCACATTCCAGCCTGTATTCCTCCCTCCATGGGCCATCACTTTAACCCTTTAACCATTCCCCCATGTGTATTCTGATTTTACAACTGACAAAGCACTTAACAGACTAAAAAAAACGTACTTTGGCCCTGATATTTTCTGACTTTCCACTCTCAAAACAAACAACAGTGTGCTCCCATGTGACTTCTATTTTCCAACACTAAAGGTGTATTAATGTATTAGATTAAGTGATCCAAAGAATATCCTCTCACAGATTACACACCAGCAAACCATTTCGAACTTTTGAATACCAAAACAAACTTGAAACTTATATGAGGGATAAAGCTATAACCAATTCATCCCTAGCTTAAAATCTATTTCAGTTTCATGTCAAACAAATACCCCAATTCAATTCAACAGTGCTAATCACTGTCCGGATTTCAAACAATCAAACCTATGCAATTAAACGACGACATTTAACCATCGATTCCATATGTACATAAACAGAACAAAATCATATTAATCGATTGACCGGTGACTTCTTAAACCAAGCAAGGGATTTAAGTTATTCGACGACGCTAATCAACGCGAATATGTACTCTACGGCATATGCAATCAGATGAACAAAACAGAAAAATAGTTGACCAAATAAAAGGTCGGATTGGAGAAGACAGAGTAGATTAAAAATTAAACACAAAAACATAACAAATGAACGACTAATGAACACAACGATAAATAAAACAGAAAAAGGAAAAATACCTCGGACAGTGGCAAAAGAAAACATCTTGGACTATTTCGGATTTGAACTCGGATTTTGAAGTCGAATGGACTTTAATTGAAATGTTTTCAAACGAAAACATACCAATTAAAGTCTATTAACTTCAAATCCTTTCAATTGGATAGAATCCCTAGTTTTTAATTCTAGGGTTCTTGAGGGCTCAATTTGGGGCTTGACCGATTTTGGTTAGATTCGAACAAAACTGGGGCTCGATTTGGGATGAGGGAGTTCTAAGGGTGGCGTGGTGTGAATTTGGGATGGGTTGGGTAATTTTAGGGTTTTTCTCGAACATTCGAGTGATGATTCGAGATGGCCTGGTATGATTCGAGGTTGGCGGATAAGGGATTCGTGTTCATGGGAGTTTGGAGGTTCAGCGCTGCTGGTTAGGGTGGCCGGTGACGTCTGGCCGCCGGGTTTCGAGCAGTGGAAGTGGAGGGCGGCGCTAGGGTTTTGGGAGTGATTGGTTCGTCTCTCAGAGACGACTGGGGAGGGATTTTGGGCGACTGAACGGGTAATGAGGCTTTGGGGGAGGGTTTGGCATACAAAAATACAGATTAATTTCAGCCGTAGGATCACAAGAATCCAACGGCCAAGATCAGTTATAAAATAGAAACTGGGTCGTTTGGGTAATTGCAGAGCTGGACCGAGTAGTGGGACGGGTTTGGTCCAATTTGAACGGGTTTTGGGGTGGGTTTTGGACAAAAAGGTTTGGGCCTCGGTGGGGTTATTTTGGGATTGGCCCAAATCCTTTTCTCTTTATTTCTTTACTTTGTTTCTTTTCTTCTTCTTTTTTAATTTTAGCTCCTAATTAAAACAAAAATGCTAATTACACTATAAAAAATCAAATAAAAATTACAAAAGTACTAATTAAGTTACACTAATAATTATCACACTCAATTTAAACTTCAATTAAAAAATAAATCACACAATTTTGATATTAAACACTAAAAAATGCAAAACACATATTTTTTGTAATTTTCTATTTTTTTTGTAAAATAAACTTGATTACTTTTAATGAATCCTAAATGCAAATGTGACATATTTTTTTGTATTTTTCATTAATTAAAGAAATAAAAATGGACACACAAATGCAAACAATAACATAAAATCCACAATAATTGCAAACGACACAAAAATCATTTTATTTTGAATTTTTGGGAGTAATTCTCATATAGGGCAAAAATCACGTGCTCACAGCACCAAGTGCGCACTCGTTCATAAGGAAGGTGTATTAAATCGTGCCTAATAGAGTCTATCGGCTTTTAATTCTTTTGGGAGAAGCTATGAAATTTACTAATAGCTCTCCCGATTCTATTTATATTTTTACTTTATTACTAGAGAGGGCCCCACTGTTTATTGTCATGTGAGGCTCGTCCCGATTAAGTTTTCATAGTTCAATCCTATTGTTTCACTATATTTTTCTATACATGTTTTTTCCTTAGTCATCTTTTACTAACATTTCTGAAAATGAATCCAGGCCCATGTTATTTCTGTTGTTATTGGGCCTGGATTTCTGGAATGAGACTTAGTGCAATATCAAACACGTCCAGGTCTTAGTGACCCAGATCCGGCTTGGGCTTTCAATCGATGGCCCAGCAGACTTGAGAACAAAGTCCAGGCCACGCTATTTATCAGGCCCAGACCCATTTGAGATAACTAAAGCAGAAATGTAAACTTCACAGTAAAACAGGCATACAAGACTGAGAATGATATCAAAATGCTTTTATTTATCAGGAAAAAGGAAACCAATGTACAAGATGATCAACATTAATTCCAGATTATAACTAACTCCTATATATGAACACCAACTATTCTTATTTTTTTATTTTCTGCTAAATGACTTATACCAGCATTGAAACTACTTAACTAATAAATTAAGAGAGAAGGCTATTCAACTATGTGAGGTATCATTTAAACAGTCCAAACATTTACCAGATTATCTAATGCCAATCGATTAATGATAGATGTACGAGATCATGTTACTGGATTTTCTATGATTTGTACTCATTCATTATCACATACCCAATTGCAAATGACTCGTCACTTCTGTTAACTGTTCTTCCTTTTTAGCTTATTTGTATCTATATACAATTCAACAGATGTGATTAACTACTAATATTAATGCGAGCCACACTTATTTGGTATCACGAATACAGTCTTAATTGAGTTACTGCTTCATTTTTACTTGTTTCTCTTTTAAACATACACTAATCTAGCTATCGATTTCCAGATCAGATTATCTACGTGAGTTATTCGAACTTACTATTATCGATTCATGTTAGAGTTATCCGACCTTGTTTTAAATTTTCTACCTATTTAACTAAGTTATCTACTACTATGACTATACTACTACTACTAAGCTATCTATTACACTATTTTTGTTTTTGTTTTTCTACTAATACATACTACACTACAGTTTAAACTATAGATCTACACTAGTACTAAAAGCTAATGAAAAGACTAATTACAAATACATAACAACAAATGAATTGAAAACTGGAACTTCATTTCATTCAGCAATTCATCATTACAGCTTCATTCGAATAGAAATTGTACCTGGATCAACAAAACGAAGCCGATGAGTTCTAGGGGGGATTAAGAGATAAGCAACATCAAGAGACTCAAGGCAATGCAACAGTGAAGTTGAATCCCAAACGAGCAGAAAACCACAGCAACAGCAGATAGAAATCCAAGCAGAACTCGAGCAGAAAACCCCAAACACAGGCAACTAAACCAGATACTCTCACTCGAAAAAAATGCAGGAAAACTACTTGCTATATTACTATATTTTTACTCTGAATTTCCCTATTGAAAAACCAGCTTCTATTTAACTCTTTTAGGGGGTATTTATAGGTATAGGAATGGAAGATTTCTTGGGGGGGAAAGAATGGAAGTAAAATCCACTTCTCCCCCTTTAAAAATTACTAAATCTACACTTAGACCCCATTTTCTGTTATAAGATACCTTCCAGCATGTGCTGGAAGGTTCTTTTGATTCTATTCCTAAGATTTTACCAAAGTATCCTTATTGGTTAGGGATTTTTACTGATTTCCCTTTTTAGGGAGACCATTATACCCTTCAATCTCTGCAAAATTGCAGAAATCAGGGGTACAAATGACTCCCACGACCCTGTGTGTTCTATGTAATTCACCATTTTACCAATTAGGGTTCCTGTTATGCCCTTAAGGACACTACTGAATTACCCGACCTACCTAGGTCAGGTTTTCAGCATTTTTGGACTTATTTAACTAATGGCCAGTCCTTGCATTGGTATTTAAGGACTAGCCAGTTCTATTTCAATTTTAACCCTTTTTGTTTCATTTTCTGTTAATTGAGACCTTTTATTTCATTTTTAAACTAATTGCAGGACTAGCCTGCTTTATTGTTATACTTAACCAATTTAAGATTTAGCCAGTCTCAAGTTGCGACTTGGCTTGGGTAATTGAAACCCATTTGCTGAACACAGGGTGGGCTAAGGCCTTTGCAAACCTAGCCACCTGTGATTCAGGGCTCAAATAAACTTGCAGACTTGAACCACTTGTTACACAACTAGCCCTTTTAGGGTGGGCCAGTGTGCTGGACCTTGCAGAGTTGGTCAATTTGCAAAATTGACCACTCTTGGTCACTTATTTATCTTATATCCTATTGTTGTTTGATTTTTAGTTTTAACCTATTTCAAAACTAGCCATTTTATGGAACTTAGTACTATTGCAGCTATAACCAATTCCCCTAAGGTTAATGGGTATTAATCACTGCTCATACTAGCAAAAACTATTGCAAACTCAGCCATCTCAACATACAATTACACACATAACCACATGAAACCAAATATTGTTCATTAATCAATTAAAACTCAGAAGGGAAATTTGAAAATGTTGAATCTTAACTAATCAACAAACATAACTCAATTTCATGTAGCAAAGTGTCAATTAACATCAATCAGACTTAATCACAACCAATTCATGTTAGATGATACACTGAAAAACCCCAAAACCTATAAAGTTCATGGGCATAGACACACATAGAAGATAAATCTCACAAAACAGTCAACATGGCTCATTTCAGACATAAGAACAATGGACTTCAACAAAATGGCATAAGCATGGTAATCAAAATCCACTTCCAAATACTAGTCCTGGTTGATATAGACTTGAAGATGAAGAAAAGAAGAATATGGAAAAACAGTGAAGAAGAAACCTAAATCTATCATGTAAAAGTGACATAAAGAGAAGCAGAATCAGATTAGCATACTTATTTAGCATATTGAAAACACATAAGAGGTGATATAAACCAATCATTAAAGAAAAACCCTAGTTTTAAACATGCAATGAAGAAGAACATGGAGACCTAGAGAAAATAAACAAAGATAAAACAAAAACAACCCTAATATAGGAGATGAAGGGGAATGGGGAATCAAACGGCTAAACCTAGCACTAAAATTAAACATGCCAAGAGACAAAAGAGAAGAACATTCAAGCTATTGCAAGCTAGCAAAAGTCGACTTAATATAAAGATAAGAAAGAATGAAAGTCAAACAACTTAACTAGAACTAAAGTTAAACATGCAGAGAAGATATCGAAGACCAACAAGATGAAGAACCCTAATACTAACAGAAGACGAAAAAGAAGAAGGATATCAAGGTCGAATCTTCAAAATAGAGAAACAAACAAGATCCAAACAACAAGATAACCCTAGTATAAGAGATGAAGGAAAATGGCTAAAAACTAAGCATGCAAAGAGTCATAAAAGGAGAACAGTCATACTATTGAAAGTTAACAGATCAGGAACCAAAATATACACAGCAGATGAGGAAGAAAAGTGAATCAAGATAGATCTTTTAACTCAGAGAAACAGAACATGATCGAAACCACAAAACAAAAGAAAAACATGAAAATGAACAAGATGAAAAGAAAAGAAACCCTAATACTAACAGAAGATGAAGAAGCACAGGGTGAAATCAAAATAGATCTTTTAAGCCAAAGAAACAAAAACAAACAGAACGGAAGATATAACACTGAAGAAAGCATAAAAATGAAAATCAAAAGGAAGCAAGTAAAGCACAAAGTGGGTAGAGGGACTTAGCTTGCAGGGCCGGTCCCCTGAGCTTCCCTTTTCACTCTTTTCACTCTCTTTTCAGGCTTCTTTCAGACTCTTTTTCTTATTTCTTTTTCTTTATTTTCTTTTTTCTTGTTTTCTTTTTTTAGACTTCAATATGAAGTCTTTGAGGTTTTATTGTTTGGAAGGGGGTGTTCAGAGGGGGTAAAGGTTAGATCTTGGCAAGGGTTTAGGTTTGAGTCGCCGGAGTTAGGGTTCCGGCGACCTCTTTTTGGATATTCGACGGGATCGGGGTAGATTCGAGGGAAGCTAGTGGGTTAGGGTGATAGATCAGGCTATTGTGGTTCTTTGGTGTTAGTTTGGAGTGGTTTCTCATAAGTTGTGGTCACCGGAGGTAGATTCTGATGACCGGAAAATCAAGAACAGGTTTTTTTTAGGGGTTCTGGGTGAGGTCTGAGGTGAAGAAGAAGAAGAAGAAGAAGGTCTTGGGGTGTGGGGTGTGGCCGGAGACCACCGTGGAGGGTGGTGGCCTCCATGGCCGGTAGGGTTTCAGAAAGGAGAGATGAAGAAGACGATGAAGGAGAAGGGAGAACCTAGGCGGCTAGGGTTTGGATATTTGCAAAATGGCCGGTCTTCAACAGACCAATGCTTTTTATAGTCGTGGAGGTTGAGGTGATCTTGGTTGTTGATTTGATGAAGATCAATGGTCATTATTGGTGTTACATAAACGACGCCGTCTCATTGCAAATGAGACCAACTCTCTCAACCATTAGATTAGTTTAAGCGGACGGCTGAGATTTGATCTCGCATTTAACCATTTGAATTCATTCCGGATTGATTCTCAACCGTTGGATTTGGCCTGATGAATGGCTGAGATCACTTGTCGCTTAATGAACTGGATCGGACTTTTGGGCTTGGGTGTTTGGGCTTAAGGACTGGGCCGGCCAATTGGGTCGTATTTGGCCCAGTCTCATTATAATATGTATTTTTTGTATTTTTCTAGTATTTTAATTATTATTTTTTATGTATTTTCTTATTGTAATTTATTTCCTATTTTTATACTCTTTTCCAATTACTCAAACTCTTTTAGTTTTCCAATTTTTTCCCAATTTTTATGATTTTTATTGCTGTTTTCTACTATATTCCCTTAATTTCCGCTTAATTAAAGCTATTTTTGTTAATTTTCTTTTTAACTACTTAATTCAAAATACATGTATTTCTCCTATTTTTTTTTTAATTTTCTAATTTCTAATTATTTAAATACATAAAATGTATCTAATTTCAAACAAGACATGCAATTACACTCAAAAATATTATTTTATTTTAATTTTGGAATTTGTTTGCCTAATGCAAAAATCACGTGCTCACAATGGCTAAATTCACTCCCCATAAACTCTATTGCAACATGGGACTAGTTAGTCAAGCAATTCCACAACAAGTTTCATCCACCTAACAAGACAGCTCAGCAAATTGATGAGATTGTGAGCTTCAAGTAGAAACCAATGGAGACATTGCATGAAAGTTGGGGCAGATTCAAAGGTATGTTATGTTACCTCACCATGGGGTTCCTGAGCAGATGTTGGGTCAAAGGTTCTACATGGGGCTTTTCGACAGTATGAAGAATATAGTAGATGCCTCAGCAAGTGGGGCTTTTCTGAGCAAGACTTGGAGAGAAGGCCAAAATTTGCTTGACAAGATGGCTCAAAACTCCGGGTGGACGACCAGGAAGGCTCCTATCACTCCAGTGGTACACTCTGTACCTCAAAATCCTTCCAACACTCTGGAGGAAAACATGGCTACTTTATTGACACAAATGAGCATCCTGACAAAGAAGGTGGAAGAATCTGGGGTCAAGCAGCAGGTTCACATTGTAGACACTACCAATGGTGGTTTATGCACATCTTGCATTAGCCAACCCATAGGTAATCCATGGGTTGCAGACCAAGAACATCATCACCAGCATAAAGACATGAACTATATGGAAAATTATGGAGGGCAGCAACAGGGTAACCAGAGTTGGGTCAGCAGGCTCCACGGCAGCACAAACCTCCTCAACCACAGTATAATGCAGCAGGTATGAGGCCACCAAACAACATGGCTCTATATCCTAGACCTCAGAATTTCAACAATCAGCAGCAGGGGTATCATCCACCTCCACCACAGCATGGAGTAGACATGACGATGGGTTCGCAGAGTTGAAAGCTATGATGTAGCAGGTAATTGGGTCACATGCCAAAACTAATGAGAGGATAGATGCACATGACGCAGCTATCAAGAATATTGAAGTACAGGTGGGCCAGATTGCTATGTCACTTAACAATCGTCCTCAAGGGACATTGCCTGCAGATACACAAACAAACCCAAAGGATCAAATCCCAAAGCAGCTGATGGCAGTTAATCTGAGAAGTGGAAGAGATCTTGATGCTGAGCAAGAAAGAGAGAGAAGCAATTTGCAGGCTGAGACACTCACTCCAGTACCCATTGAACTGGATGAGTCCACCGGGTTGACAGAAGTTACAGTCCAGCCAGTAGCTGAAAATAAAGATGTGCAGTAGGGAACGGAGAAAGTAGCTGAACCGGTAGAGCAGTCGGTTGAGGAGCAGGTGATAGAGAAAGAAAAGTCCCAAGTGATTGGGAAGAAGAGGCTTCCAGCCCTATTCCCCCAAAGGTTGGCCAAGCACCAGAAAAAGGAGCAATACAAAAGGTTCTTTGATATGCTCAAGCAAATACAGGTAAATATTCCTTTAATTGAAGCTTTGAAAGAAATGCCTGGGTATGCTAAGACGATAAAAGACTTGATGTCGCGGAAATTTGATTTCTAGGACTTGGCCAACGTGACTCTTACACAGACTTGTATTGCAGTGGTCTCTAGACCCATTGCTGAGAAGCTATCTGACCCAGGTAGCTTCACCATTCCATGCACTATAGGCAACTTTGCCTTTGCGAAGGCATTGTGTGATTTGGGGGCAAGCATAAATCTTACGCCCTTGGTGATTTATAAGAGGATGGGAATCGGGAGAGCCAGGCCTACTTCCATGCTATTACATCTTGCTGACAGGGTGGTTAAGCGTCCATTTGGTATATCGGATGATGTGCACATCCAGGTGGGGAAGTTTGTGTTTCCCGCCGATTTTGTTATTCTTGACTGCAAGGTGGACGAGGGAATTCCTATAATCTTAAGAAGACCATTCCTAGTTATATGGAGAGCATTGATTGATTGTGAGACCGGGGAACTCAAGATGAGGTCGAATGATGAGGAGATCATATTCAATGTGCAAATATCCATGAGGCGCCCATGTGAGTTCGCAAATTGCTCTCTCATTGATGCAGTAATGTGATAGTGGAGACAGATGATGCAGCATTGACAACTGAAGATCCACTTCAGGCATGCCTGATAAACTTAGAAAAAGTAAACGGTGAAAGCCTGGCAGAGTGGGTACTATCTTAGGAAGGTAAGGGGTTTTGGGATAGAGAGTTGGAGTTTGAACCTCTACATTTAGAGAAGAGAGAGACCCCTCCAGCAAATTATCCATTGAAGAGCCACCAAAGTTGGAGCTTAAACCACTACCAGCTCATCTCAGGTATGAATTTCCGGGACCTAACTCCACTTTACCTGTTATTATCTCATCTGGTTTGCTAGATGTGCAGGCTCAAAAGCTTATACAGGTACTTAAAGAATACAAAACTGCCATTGGGTGGACCATGGCAGACATAAAGGGGACCAGCCCCGCGTACTGCATGCACAAGATTATCCTGGAAGAGGGACACAAACCTTCCAGGGAACATCAAAGAAGGCTGAACCCAAACATGAAGGAAGTGGTGAATAAAGAGGTAATAAAATGGCTAGACCTCCCAATCTCTGACAGTAGCTGGGTTAGCCCAGTTCAATGTGTGCCAAAGAATGGTGGCATGACGGTGGTGAAAAACGAGAACAACGAACTGATCTCAACAAGAACCGTAACCGGGTGAAGAATATGCATGGATTACCGAAAGCTGAATCTAGCCACTCGCAAGGACCACTTCCCACTTCCCTTCATTGATCAGATGCTTGAGAGGTTGGCAGGGAGGTCACACTTTTGCTTCCTAGATAGGTACTCGGGGTACAATCAAATCTCCATAGCCCCCGAGGATAGAGAGAAGACTCCTTCACATGCCCATATGGCATTTTTGCCTTTAAGAGGATGCCATTCGGACTATGCAATGCACCTGCCACATTCCAGAGGTGCATGATGGCTATATTCACCGACATGGTGGAAGATATTATGGAGGTGTCCATGGATGATTTCTCAGTGGTGTGGAATACATTTGATGAATGCCTTGTCAATCTGACAAGAGTGCTGAAGCGGTGCATGGAGACAAACTTGGTGCTAAACTGGGAGAAGTGCCATTTCATGGTGCAAGAAGGTATAGTATTGGGGTACCGGGTTTCGAGCAAATGAATTGAGGTAGACCGAGCTAAAGTCGATATCATAGCTAAGTTGCATCCACCAACATCCGTCAAGGCCATTAGAAGCTTTCTTAGACATGCCGGTTTTTACCGGAGGTTCATTAAAGACTTCTCCAAAATCTCAAACCCACTCTATAAGTTGCTTGAAAAATATCACCCCTTTTTATTTTTTGATGAGTGCAGGATTGCATTTGAGGAGCTGAAGAAGAGGTTGGTTACAGCACCCATCATTATTGCCCCCAACTGGGAGCAACCTTTTGAGCCGATGTGCGATGCAAGTGATTACGCAGTGGGGGGACAGTGCTTGGCCAAAGGAAAGACAAGCTGATGCATCCAATCTACTATTCTACTAGAACATTGAGTGGAGCACAACTGAACTACACAGTGACGGAAAAGGAGATGCTGGCGGTAGTGTTCGCGTTTGACAAATTTAGGTCCTATCTCATCGGATCCAAGGTAATAGTATACACTGACCATGCAGCATTAAGGTACTTAATTGACAAAAAGGACTCTAAGCCGCGCCTAATTCATTGGGTGCTGCTTCTACAAGAGTTCGACCTTGAAATCTGTGATCGGAAGGGCACCGAAAATTAAGTCGCTGATCATTTATCATGACTTGAAGGAGCTGAAATGGTCAAAGAGAGTGGAGAAATTCTGGAAACCTTTCCAGACGAGCAGCTGCTCACTACCACTCTCCTTGAAGCGCCATGGTATGCAGATTATGCAAATTACCTGGCCAGTGGTATTGTTCCTCATGACCTATCATCGGTCCAGAGGAAAAGATTTTTTCGTGAAAGCTAGCTTTATTATTGGGATGAACACTATTTTTTTAGGATATGCCTCGATAACATGATCCGGAGATGCGTCCCCGATATCAAACAATCTTCTGTTTTGCAGGCATGTCATGCTTCCGCATATGGTGGTCACTTTAGAGGAGTGCGAACAGCTTCCAAGATACTTGAGGCCGGTTTCAACTGGCCAACGGTGTTTAAATATGCACACTTGTGGGTGAAAGGTTGCAGCGAACGCCAATGCACCGGGAACATTTCCCGGCGTCATGAGATGCCTATGACCCCAATTCAACAAGTGGAAGTGTTTGACGTCTGGGGAATAGACTTCATGGGTCCCTTTGTCAGCTCTTACGGCAATAAGTACATCCTTGTTGGTGTAGACTATGTATCCAAATGGGTGGAAGCGGTGGCATTACCCACCAATGACGCTAAGGTGGTGGTTGGATTTATAAAGAAGAACATTTTCACCCATTTTGGGACTCCAAGGGCAATCATTAGCGATGGGGGCATTCATTTTTGCAACCGGGCATTCGAGAAATTGTTCGCCAAATATGATGTGAAACACTAGGTGGCTACTCCATATCACCCCGCAGACCAGCGAGCAAGTTAAGGTCTCCAAATAGGGAGATAAAGAGTGTATTGACAAAAACAGTGAACGCCACGAGGACCGACTGGTCCAGGAAGCTCGATGATGCATTATGGGCATATAGGACAGCGTTCAAGACACCAATCGGCGTGTCACCATACAAATTAGTGTTTGGGAAAGCTTGTCATCTACCTGTGGAACTATAGCACAAAGCATGGTAGGCACAAAAACAGTTAAATCTCAGCTGGGATGAAGCGGGAAAATCTAGAGTCACCAGGTTGCATGAGATGGAAGAATTCCGGCATCTGGCATTCGAAAGCACAAGACTATACAAAGAGAGGATGAAGTGGCTTCATGATCAGAATATTATAGAGCGTAACTTCAAAACTTGGGACAAGGTACTTCTAAATAATTCAAGGTTACTGTTGTTCCTAAGCAAACTAAAATCATGGTGGTCAGGTCCCTTTCGGGTAATTGAGGCATTACAGTCGGGCGCTGTGGAAATACAAACTATTGATGGCTCTCGCACATTCAAAGTAAATGGACAGCGGTTGAAACTATATGTTGGCATGGATAACATCGATGAGAAGGTGGAACTACGGTTAGAGGAACCTCAAAGGTCTAGCGAGCCTTGAAATGCGCTACGTTGAGTCGTGACGCGACGTTAAATCAGGCGCTATGTGGAAAAAAAATGCTGCTGCTGGGCGAAAGAATCAGAGAGACTGTTCACCCACGGTCCATCCGCGAACGCGGACGGACCCCGAAAAAATAGCCTCTCTGAATCTTCCGCTTTGCGGTCCATCCGCGACCGCGGACCGACCGCGGCTGACTGCTGTCAGACCTGACAGTGCGGAAAATTACGTAAAAGAACGGTAAAATCCCCCCCTGTTTTTCATTAACCTAACAACCCCCCTCCTTCATAATAAACTGACCCGCCCCCCTTCCCCTTTCTCTCTAAACTCATATTTTTCTCCTCCTTCTCTCTACTCTTTCTTCTCCAATCTTCTACTAAATCCCTACACCACTTCCCAACTCCTTCATCTTCATCTCCCCCACTTTCCCACCATCTAATAGTAAGTTTTCTTATACTTTTCTTTATTTTAGTTTTTCCTTAATTTTTGTAGAATTAATTAGTTTAGAAAATTTTTGTTTAACACACTTTAATTGTAGAAGTTGTATAATACCATGCTAGACTTAGTAGAATAAGTGGATATAATTTGTGTGTATTTTAGTATGAATGTTGTATATTAAGTTATGGGATTTTGGTGTAGTTGAAGTTGTTGGGTCTCCATTGTGTTTAATTGTGATACTTATGTTGGTTTTGGAGACCCAATGTGGTGGTTGAATTATTTGATGATTGGGTTGGCCAAAGTTGGCAAAAAAAATATGGTGTAGTATTTGGGTATTGAATTTTTGGGGGAGATAATGCTTAAATTTTTTTTTGGTTGTTTGTTGTTGTGTATAATTGGAGATGGTGTATGTACAATTGGGTGATGTTGGAATGCCACAAGAAATAAGTGTGGGGTGCACTAGGTAACTTGGTGAAGTTGTTAGAAATATGGTCAATAGTAGGAGTTATGGTATAATAGCATTAAAGGAAATATAGTCGTAGTCCACGAATGGTGAAGTCTGAGTAGCCAACCGATGTACTAACGTGATGGAAATTTTTGGTTGTTTCTTTTTGTGCAGGATTATGGCTCCTAAAAGATCTAGGAATGCGGCAAGCTCGTCTAGGCGACCAACCTATGATGAGTCTCGATTCACAGGCGAGGAAGCGGAAGCGGACTTTCATGCCAAGGCTACTAAAGCTTGGCTACGGGGGATCACAATCGACAGGATGGCTCTTCGGGCTGAAAAGCCCGATATGTACGAGGAGATCCGACACCGAGAAATGGAGTTCCTGTTCGATGAACCAACCCTCGTCAATAAAATGCTAGTTAGGGAGTTCTACGCGAACGCACCCTACGGAATGTCCAAAGAAGTCTTCGTCAGAGGTAAGTATGTTTGGGCTCATGTACCTACTATTAGGCAGGCGCTTAGACTGCCCGCTTTTTCTGGTGACGTGGACTTTTACCACGATAGGCCTGGTGTCACTTGGGACACCTTGATTGAGGCCTTGTGTGTCAATGGTCATCCCGTCTGGATAAGAGACCAAAGTACGCTGCATTCGAACAGCTTCACCCATACTACCAAGTGTTGGTTCACCATTATTTGTAACCGTTTTCTTCTCTCAAGCAACACAACAGATGTGAACTTTAATAGGGCATTGCTGACATGGTGCTTTTTCACCCAGCGGGCCGTTGACATTGCCCGCGTGATAGGTGACGAGATGGTGCTTAGGGGACCCCTCAAATCCAAGGGATTCTACTTCCCGTCTCTTGTCACTTCACTCTGTCACTCCCACCAGACTCCGGTACTACCTACGGATGGTGAGATTCCTCAAAAAGCTCCATTCGAGGCCTCTTACATACGGGTGGGTAGAGGCAACGACCCGATTGATATAGACAATGAGGATGACCCTGTGCCGGTTGTCCAGTCCCGGCATTCCACGGACTCCGCCGGCCCTTCTAGGCACGCTCATCATGGACCTGGCATATCTAGGTCCGAGTCTACTAGAACTATGCTTAGGTCTATAGAGGAGGAGGTTGCGGATTTACGCACCTCAGTGGACGGTATACACACGCGCATGGACGTGATGTCCCAATGGCAAGCTAGGACTGAAAACAGGTTCATGGCATGGTTTCGAGCTCTAGGTCGAGCTTGCAATGTCGACCCCGCCACTGTCTCCGACTCTGAGTGAGTCACAGGTAAGTTTTCTCACCCTTCTGAGCTTTACTTGTATTATTATGCCATGAGGACATGACATGATTTTAAGTGTAGGGTGGGAAACGTATCTTGTATATGTTGTACATAGTAGTTGTAGTTGTAAATCTATTAGCTGGCTTGGCCCGATAATGGACACTTGGTGATGGGTTTCTTAAGGGTCTAAGTCGGAATAAAAAAACACAAAAAAAATCAAAAATTTGAAAAACCCAAAAATAAGAGTAGAGGACTCTTCCTGATGACGGACTATTTGGACAAGTACTCTTGAGGGAAGTAGTCCATGTAGGAATTTATTTTTCTTTTATTTTCTTTTTCTAGGTAGTGTATCACCTCCCCCTTGGTTTTTCTTTTGACCATGGTTCTTTTCCAAGGGTTTTATTGAACCGGGTTATGTAGATTTTTCTTTTTTAGGATTAGAGGGAAAAAGTTAGCATGTAACCCCAAGTATGCGCATTAGCAAAACTAAAATGAACCTGAGAATGTATTATCTAAGCTTGCTGTAGATTCTAGGATATGACTTAAATTGCACAATACAGCTTGCTTGAACATTGATAGGACTCAGTAGATGAACCTGATTCTAAATGAGTTGCATGCTAAGTGTGTGTGAGTTTTTACCTACATTATATGTTTTACATGTTACCTAGAACTTGCCCTGTATGTTTGCAAAGCGAAATAGAAGTTGTTTGGTTGTAGAGATGATAGAGGCATTTCTTTGTGTAACCCCATAAATAAATAAGACATGAATTCACATGTACATAGTATCTTAGTTAACCCCTTTGAGCCTAAAGCCTATTCTTTGATAACCCTTGAATGTTCATAAAAAATCTATATTATATATTGTTCCACTTTACCTCCTAGAAGCACTTGTGTTGTAACAAATATGCAAAAGTCTAAGTGTGGGGTGAAGGGAAGTTGAAAAATGGAAAATCAAGAATGAATGGTAGAAAATGGTGAACTGGCAAAATAATGTAAATGTGTTACAAAGCAATGAAAAAAAACAAATATATCAATGTATATATGTAAAATAGAAAGGCAAATTACACCAACAAAAGAAAATTGGGGATTAAAAGTAAATAAAGGTGAAGGAATGTTTAGGGGAGACATAAGGGAGAAAGCTAAAAGGGAAGTTGTGAAAAAGAAATAAAGTGCTTAGGGAGGTTAGCCACTATAACCAAAAGTATCCTACCCGCCCCATAGCCTACATTACAACCCTTAAAGACCTCTTGGTCTGTGATTGAATAACTCGATTAGTGGAGTATTACACTAGGGGCAAGCCTATGGTGTATCTGTATGCATATGAATGTTCTTTGTTGAGAGTGAGTGAATTTTTCCTATATCTATAAGTTCCATGTTCTAAATATTTTATATGTGGGAACTACTCTCAATAAATTGTGTGAGGGCATGTAACTCAGGAAGAAAAGGTAAATTTGCAAGTCTGTGATAATAACTAGAGTAAGCAATAATGTGCTGGCATTTGAGTTTACGGTTAGGTAAGGATTGTGCATGTCTTAGGTTAATCGTGAAAGATAGCTTTTGTGACATATGTTGGGGGAGACATTAATAAAATTGGCCTAAAGTGTGATTAAGGTTGCTCGAGGACGAGCAAAGGTTTAAGTGTGGGATATTGATAATAGGTGAATTCGACTATAATTATGCCCTAAATAATCACGCTTTATTGTTGTTTTGATATTGTTTATGATGATAAAATACTTTTATTAGTGTTATTGGTGTGTTATAGGTACACATGACCCATTGGAGACTAAAAGAGCAATTGGAGCCATAAGATGGTAACAAGGCCAAGTGTAGAGCAAGATTGAAGTTTGTGCTGAAAAACGGGAAGAAGAATCCGTGGCACTGTTCAGCCGCGGTCCAACCGCGAACGCGGACGGACCGCGGTTGAAAGGGCTCGCGGAATCTCAATAGATTTAGAGGAGTGGATTACGGGCGAGGCCGAAATTTAAAAGGTCAAACTTGTCAAGATGCAATTTTTGTAACCTAAACCCTCTATATAATTATAGAATTCGCCCAAGAGAGGCAAGTATTGTATTATTCATTACTTTTTCAAGAAAACTAGTAAGAGAGAACTCTCTCAACATCTTTCTTTCTTTTACATTAAATCTTTGATTATGAATTCAATTATTATTCTTGTTTCTTTAATTATGAGTAGCTAATTCTTTATCTAAGGTTTTGATGGGACCTATTGAGTGATGAACTTCTCGGTTATGTGATTACAAATTGTTAGCTAGAATTCTATTTGTTCAACTTCGTTCTTGTTGTAGTTAATTGGTAGGATCCCCAATTAGCTATGCCTATTTAGTGTGCATAACTTGGAAAAGATTGCATATTTAGGTAATTGTTGAACAACACCACACCTAGATTAGTGGAAGAATCTATAATTGTAAGCGTAAAGGTGGGGTTAGGAATAATGAAACCTTGGGTGCAATCTAAAGTGAACCATTTAAATTCAAGCTAGCTAGGGTAGCTCGGGAGAGTGCACTAGTAAATTATTATAGTTTCTCGGGAGAGAATTACGGTAAAAATAGTGTTCATGAATGATAGAATAATATTGATAATTTATATGAGCATAAACAGAAGGGATTCCATCAATAGAGGAATTCAATACCTTAGTCTTTCTCTTCATTCTTTACACCTTATTCAATTCTTTCTTTCAAGTCTTTAAATTCTTACATAGTTAGTTAGTAGAAAATATTCCACAAAAATATATTCAAAAGTTTGGGAAGCTGCTTCAGGAGTACTCTTGGGTTGTGGAAGTTGCAGTTGATAGGTTAATTCCTTGTGGGATCGACTCTGGACTTAATTGACCGAATTATATTGACTACGACCGTTGTTTGGACGTGAATCACATGCCGCCCGACAGAGATATTGATTTTGGTATTGACTTATTGCCGGGCACTAAGCCCATTTCTGTTCCTCTGTACCGTATGGCTCCTCCTGAGTTGAAGGAGTTGAAGGATCAGTTACAGGAGTTGTTGGGTAAGGGTTTCATTCGACCCAGTGTTTCGCCTTGGGGTGCTCCTGTGTTGTTTGTGAATAAGAAGGATGGTTCTATGCGTATGTGCATTGACTATCGCCAGTTGAACAAAGTTACAGTGAAGAATCGGTATCTTTTGCCTCGTATTGATGACTTATTTGACCAGCTACAGGGCGCACAGGTGTTCTCCAAGATTGATTTGCGCTCTGGTTATCATCAGCTAAAGATTCGGGAGCCAGATATCCCGAAGACTACCTTCAAGACTCGGTATGGTCACTACGAGTTCCTTGTTATGTCTTTCGGGCTGACTAATGCCCCAACAGCTTTTATGCATTTGATGCACAATGTATTCAGGCCATATCTTGACTCGTTCGTAATTGTTTTATTGGATGAGATTTTGGTATATTCTCGGAGTCGGAAAGAGCACGAGTAACACCTGAGGATAGTGCTTCTGAATTTGAGGGAGAAGCAATTATATGCAAAGTTCTCTAAATGTGAGTTTTGGCTGAGTTCAATGGCATTTCTAGGCCACGTGGTGTCGAGCGAGGGTATTCGAATGGATCTGAGTAAGGTGGAGGTCGTGCAGGGTTAGGCTAGGCCCTCCTCAACTATTGAGATTCGTAGCTTCCTTAGTTTAGCGGGTTATTACCATCGCTTTGTAGAGGGGTTCTCTTCGATCGTAACACCTATGACCAGATTGACCCAAAAGGGTGCCCCTTTTTAGTGGACAGAGGAGTATGAGGCGAGCTTCCAAAAGCTCAAGACATCTTTGACTTCGGCCCCTATCTTGATGTTGCCTACTACTGGTTCGGGGTCTTATACAATATATTATAATGCCTAACGGGTTGGACTCGGAGTAGTATTGATGTAGGATGGTAGGATAATTGCCTACGCGTCTCGACAGCTGTAGGTGCATGAAAAGAACTACCCTGTACACGATTTTGAGCTAGCTTCCATTGTTCACACCTTGAAAATTTGGAGTCATTATTTGTATGGGGTTCCTTGTGAGATTTACACTGATCATCGGAGTTTGCAGCACTTGCTTAAGCAGAAGGACCTGAATATCATTAGATGAAATGGTTAGAGTTGTTAAAGGATTATGATATTACTATTCTTTATCACCGGGCAAGGCCAATGTGGTTGCCGATGCCTTAGAGTCGCCGGGTGGAGAGTTTGGGGAGTTTGGCATATCTACCAACTTCGGAGAGACCTATGGCGATGGATGTTCAGGCTTTGGCCACGCAGTTTGTTAGATTGGATCTTTCGGAGCCCATCCGGGTTCTAACCTATGTGGTTTCTCGGTCTTCTCGATTTGATCGCATCAGGGAGCGACAGCTTGATGACCCTTATTTGCTGGATCTTCAGGAAAAAGTTCAGCATGGTGATGCTCGAGATGTCGCCATTGGGGATGACGGAGTGATGAGGATGCAGGGGCATATTTGTGTGCCCAATGGAGATGATCTCCGAGAGTTGATTCTAGCTGAGGCCCATAGCTCGCGGTATTCCATCCATCCGGATGCCGCGAAGATGTACCAGGACTTGAGGCAGCACTATTGGTAGAGGCGGATGAAGAAGGATATAGTTGACTATGTTTCTAGGTGCCTCAACTTCCAGCAGGTAAACATTAGCGTCCGGGTGGGTTATTGCAGCAGATTGAGATCCCAGAGTGGAAATGGGAGCGCATCACCATGGACTTCATATCTGGACATCCACGAACTATGAGGAAGTTTGATTCTATTTGGGTCATTGTGGATGGGCTGACCAAGTCCGCCCATTTTATACCTATGTGCACCACTTACTCATCGGAGTGATTGGCGGAGATCTACATCAGGGAGATAGTCCGTTGCATGGTATTCCAGTTTCCATCATTTCAGACAGAGGCACTCAGTTTACTTCATGGTTCTAGTGAGCCGTGCAACAGGAGTTAGGTACTCGGGTGGAGCAGAGCACCGCATTTCACCCCTAGACGGATGGACAGTCTGAGTGCACTATTCATATTTTGGAGGATATGCTCCGTGCGTGCGTGATTGAGTTTGGAGGTTTATGGGATCACTTCTTGCCACTAGCGGAGTTTGCTTATAATAACAGCTATCAGTCCAGCATTCGGATGGCGCCGTATGAGGCCCTATATGGTAGGAGATGCAGGTCCCCATTGAGTTGGTTTGAGCCGGGTGAGGCCAGGTTGCTAGGTACTAAGATGGTCCAGGATACAATGGACAAGGTCAAGGTGATTCCGGATAGACTTCGTGTAGCCCAGTCCAGACAAAAGAGTTATGCGGACAAAAAGTTTCGCGATGTGGCATTTATGGTTGGCGAGCGGGTTCTACTTTGAGTCTCGCCCATGAAGAACGTCATGAGGTTTGGGAAGAAAGGGAAGCTGAGTCTGAGATTCATTGGCTCTTTTGAGATTTTGAGTCGTGTTGGGGAGGTTGCTTATGAGTTGGCCTTACCTCCCAGCCTAGCTGGTGTCCATCTAGTATTTCATGTCTCTATGCTCCGGAGATACCATGGTGACCCGTCGCACGTGTTGGATTTCAGTTCTGTTCAGCTAGACAAGGATTTGTCTTATGTTGAGGAGCCAGTGGCCATTTTGGACAGGCAGATCAGAAAGTTGAGGTCAAAGAACATCGCTTCGGTGAAGGTCCAGTGGCGGGGTCAGCCGGCCAAGGAGGCAACTTGGGAGACCGAGCAAGATATGCGCAGCCAGTACCCTCATCCCTTCACTACTTCAAGTATGTTTTCTATGCTCGTTCGAGGACGAACGAGTATTTAAGTGTGGGAAGATGTAACGACCCGGCCGGTTATTTTTTAAATTTACGCCCTGATCCCCAATTAACTGCTTCCCTTAAGTTTATTTCTGCTATTGTGGTTTGCCGTGATGTTCGGTTCTAGAATTTGGAGTGTTTTGGGACACTTAATCCTTAAATGAGAGCTTTATAGTTGAAAAATGGCCCGTATTTGGGACAGTGTTAAGACGACCTCATAACAGAAATCTGATGGTTCCGTTATCTCTGTTAGGTGATTTCGGGGTTGGGAGCGTGTTTGGAATGTATTTTGGAGGTCCGTAGCTCATTTAGGTTTGAAATGCCGAAGTTTGGAATTTTAGAAAATCTGGTCGATAGGCGAGATTTTGATCCGGAAGTCAAAATGGAATTCGATAGTTGCAGTAGCTTCGTTAGGTGATTTTGGATATGTCTACAAATTTTCAGGTCATTCGGACATCGTTTGGTCGGGTTTTTGATAGCATGTAGGTTTCGAAAGTTTTGGTTGAAACTTAGGCTTGAATCCGCCATAATCTGATGATTTTTGTGTTTAATGATATGTTTTTATGATTGGAACGAGTTTGTATCGTGATTTGGAGTAGGTTGGTGATTTTGGTTGAGGTCTCGGGGGCCTCGAGGCTGTTTTCGGGGGTCAAACGGACCATTTTGAGTTGATGAACAGGTCAGTTTTTGTTGTCATAAGTGTTGCAGACGGTTGCTCTATGCGATCGCAATGGCTTGATGCGATCGCATAGAAGGCTTGGGAGGAGGCTCAAAAATTGCTCTATGCGATCGCGAAAAGGGCTATGCGATCGCATAGCTGGGAATGATTATTCTCTGCAATTGCGAAGGGGTCTATGCGATCGCATAGTGAAAAGGTTAGGGGTCCCATATCCTATATTTTGTTCTATGCGATCGCGGAGTAGGGAGTGCGATCGCATAAGTCTATTTTGTTGAGCAGTGCGATCGCATTGTGGTCTATGCGATCGCATAAGGTAAAATTGTGAGGCAGAAAAGTTCTGCTATGCGATCGCAACAAGGGTCATGAGATTGCCTAGAGTAATTCACTAGGCAGACAAAATCAGAATATAACATTTCATCCGCGAGGGTTTCACCATTTTTGCAAAAACTCAAGCTAGGAAGCTCGGTTTTGAGTGATTTTTCGCGTGCTTTTCAGAGGCAATTGTTGGGTAGGGAGTGCGATCGCATAAGTCTATTTTGTTGAGCAGTGCGATCGCATTGTGGTCTATGCGATCGCATAAGGTAAAATTGTGAGGCAGAAAAGTTCTGCTATGCGATCGCAACAATGGTCATGCGATCGCATAGAGTAATTCACTAGGCAGACAGAATCAGAATATAACATTTCATCCGCGAGGGTTTCACCATTTTTGCAAAAACTCAAGCTAGGAAGCTCGGTTTTGAGTTATTTTCCGTGTGCTTTTCAGAGGCAATTGTTGGGTAACGATTTCTTACTCCCTTGTGATTATTATTCACTAATCTAAACTCAAATTCTTCCTTTAATTTCGGATTTGGGGTGTAAATTGGGGTAAGTTTCATAGAACAAGCTTTGATGATTTGAAGGGGAAAACGAACTCCGATTTTAGTAAATTTTATATGGTTAGACTCATGAGAGTACGAGGGTTCTGAAAACATAAAATATTTCGATTCCGAGCCGATGGCTGGAGGGGTATTTTGGTCATTTCATGCATTTTCGCGTCGTAGCTTTAATTTTATCGGTGTAATTAGTTACTTGCGATGTTATTTACACTATGTAATTGGTTTGAATAGATTTGGGCAACTCGGAATCGGATACTCGTGGCAAGGGAGTCATTTCTTAGTGGTTTTGTACCCGGACTGAGGTAAGTGACTTGTCTAACCTTGCGTGGGGAATTTTCTCCCCTAGGATATATATGTGTTGATTTAAATACCTTGTACGCGAGATGACAGGCGTGTACTTGCACAAATTGTTGAAAATCACCTTACTTGAACTGCTCAATCCGTGTTATCTTTGTTATTTAATTGGTTTAATTGTAAGATTTATCCTGTGTTAGCTAGGGAAGCATGATTAGATAAGATTAACTGCCTAAATACCTACTTGTCTTAATTGAATTCCCTGGAACATGCTGAGACTAGATTAGTTGTTAATCGTAGCAGTGTACTTCATATTTCTCCGTGTTTTCTCTTATTTGATTGTGTTTGTGTTCTGTGGACTGCAGGTTCAATTCCCAGAGATCCTGTGATTCTGATATACATACTGCGGGTTCAATTTCCGGAGATCCTATGATACTGATATAAAGGACTGCAGGTTCTATTCTCGGAGATCCTGTGATACTGATATAAGGATCGATTCCCGGAGATCCTGAGTTGCTGAGTATAAAAGGACTGCGGGTTCAATTCCCGGAGATCCTGGATTTGTTGATTTGTACTTGTTGTGTTGATTTCTCTTTGTTAGGTTAATTGTAGAAGGTTTGATTTTATTTCAGACTTATTTCTTTTTCTTTTTTTGTATTGTTTGGTATTATCATTATCATTATTTTTGTTATTCTCGGTAGGGCCCTGACCTTCCTCGTCACTACTCTATCGAAGTTAGGCTCGGCACTTACTGAGTACCGCCGTGGTGTACTCATGCTACGCTTCTGCACACTTTTATTGTACAGATCCAGGTCCATCTGATCAGACGCACTACAGATGACCTAGGCGCATTTTCAGGAGACTCGTGGTATGAATATGCTACGTCCGCAGATCCGGAAGGTCTTCTTCTATTCTCCTTGAGTGATGTCAGTTATTTCCTTTATTTCAGTTGTATAGATATTCTGGCTGTATAGAGCTACAGTTATACTCTCTTAGTCTGTAATGCCCGTGAGTTTCCGGGTCTTGGTAGTTGTATTTCTTTATGGTATTTGGTAAAATGTATGTGCCGAGCGGCACTTATTTCATTTCTTTCATATCATTCCGCTGTTATCTTAACTATTGTTCATAAGAGTTGTACATTCCGCATCGTGTTAGGCTTACTTAGTTGCGAAGACTGGGTGCCGTCATGACAGGTTCACGATTGGTGAACTAGGGTCGTGACAATCCTACAATTGCATAACACACATGCATAAACAGAAAAATAAAAAAAATAGTGTACCATATATTAATTTAATGAAGTATTCCAAGATATTGAACTATAGTGTTATTATTAAAAGAAAATCAAATAGTGTACCAATTAAATACAGATAATATAATAAAAAATAGATTCAACTAACATAAGATACAATGTAGTATATAGCTATACTAATAGGGTACATAGTTGTACGGGGTCGTTCCAACAACTACATATAACTATAAAAACTATTACATAATACACAATTTATGTCCATAGGTACAAGAAAATCCAACAAAATAAAATATGATCATATAAATCATTTCAGAATAGAATTCATTTTAAAATATAGCTAAAAGAACCAAAAAATATTTTAACTATCATATGATACCGATATGACATATAATTATACCAATAGGATATACGGTTCAACTAATTAATTTCATGCAACTATATATGACTATACTACTATTATATAATACACATGCATAAAGAAAAAACTTAAAAAATAGTTTACCACATATTGATATAATAATATATTTTAAGATATTTTACTATAATACTACTATATAAAACAAATGCATAAAAAATATCAAAATGGTTACATAATACATATGCATAAAGGAGAATTAAAAAAATTTAAGATATTGTACTATTCTACTATTATTAAAGAAAAATCAAACAGTATCCCAATTAAATATAGCTAATACAACCCAAAAAAGTTTCAACTAACATATGATACCAGTATAGTATATAGCTATACCAACAGGGTATACAGTTGTACGCAAAGAGTTTAAATTTTTTTAATTCAATTATTAAACTGAAATATTAAATTTTTTAGGTCCCGCACTCCATCGAGCTGCCAATATTGGAGTATAATCTCTTACTTTATATACAATTGATAAATATAGTTATGCTAGATAATTAAATGAAAACCGCCTTGATAGAGATATTTATATTTATAATTATGCATAGATACGTAAAAATTTCTTAATATTTACATATTATTAGATCTTAAATTCACAAATATTTTATCGATAAATGTTCTCTGGTGTACCAACTATATACTACAGTGAAAATTAGCTTTTACATTTATATAGTTTAACCAAATGTAATGTTACTTAGCTGTAGATTTTCATTCCATGTCCACTAAATTTACTTATAATGTAGAAAAAGTAATTTATGGAAGTAATTATATTCGATGTAGGTACAACAAGTTCAAGAGAAAAAAGAAATGAGTAGTCGGGTAAAAGGTTTGAAATGGATAGGTAGAAATTGTAACTAATTCTTAAATAGGCAAAGACGGGTAATTAATTTGAGTCTAATGGGTATATTGTGTAGTTTCCTCATGATTATTTAAATATTTTCTACAACGTAATCTAAGTCATACAAAACAAAGACAAAGTAGATTTACTAAAACGAAATCTAAACCACCACATTGTATTTCCAATAGAAAATCCAAACCACCACTTTGTATTTCCAGATTGGCTCTTCAATCATCTGTGTATCACAGTCATGCCACACTTTGCTTAATTATATAATGATGAGAAAATAGAAAAGGAAAAAGAAGAGAGAATGATCTTCACTACTTGCAACTACTCTTGAGTCCTTTATTTGGATATTTCATTTGTATTCCAAAATCATGTTGTTTTCTGGTGCCAAACCAACACAAGCTCTCAATATGTTCTCAAGCATTGCCCTCTGCTTTGACAGAGCATTCACCACTGGTGTACCTGGTGGTACCTGTTTTACAATTCACAACAACATTTAAGGAAAAATTATTACCAAAAATCAACGGATTACAAGCAAAAAAATAGGAGAATTGTACAACAAACCTAGGGGTGGAGTTAGAGCGTTGGATGCCGGTTAACCTAGTAGTTTTAGTCCAAACTCTGTAGTTGTTCTTGAAAGTTCATTGAATATGTACAAGTTATTAATTTAGAACCCAGTAACTAAGGAGAAATAAGATGCTCGGACTTGTGTGCCGATGTCCGATACGGGTGCATATCTAGAGGTTGGATCCTTCATGATCTAAATTTTTAATATTCGGGGGGGGGGGGGGGGTTAGATCCAAGTACAAATACGGGTGCGGAGTATAAAGATATATCTAAATTATGATACATTATATGAAAACTTAAAAGGCATTCTAAGAAGAAAAGAATATTGATCAAGAGGAGAATCCAAGAAGGAAATAAAAGGAAAAGGACTGACATAAAAATTTCTATTTACAAAGTATTAAGTATTCTTCAATTTTACCCTAACTTTTGTTCGGATTTCAAAATTCATTGTATCTATCCCGAATTTCTCAGCCGATTTTGATCAAAGTACCCCAAAGTCGATTAATCAGGTAAGGATTCCACACCCACGTCGTATCGACACGGGTGAGGCACTGAAAGTGAAGTGTCCTAGCAACTTAGTTGCTCCATTTAAGCTCATCGCTGTCCAATATTGTCTTTTAGTCAATGTGCAAATGAAAATATGAATAACTGCTCGTGTGCGCCCCATTTCTATGTTTATCTTGTGGACCACAGATAGTTCTGGTCATTCATTTAACAAGATGAAAGAATCCAACAATGTCATATCAGGTATAGACCTAGCACATGCTCCGACCCAATTATCTATCATTTTCACTCTTGCTACTTCTTCACCAGCAATGATAATTGCACATTGTTTACATTTAAGTCAGTTTTAACCTAACTTACTCGGACACGGGTGCGGGTGTCCGATACGAGTGCAGATCTAGAGGTCAGATCCTTCGGGATGTAAATTCTAATATTCAAGGATACAAATTCTAGTACGGATACGGGTGCGGGGATCCGACTAAAAATAATTCAAAAAAAAAAAAAACTCTAAATTATGAGAAATTTTATGGAATCTTATGTATAGCTTGTAAAGTGTGAATTTCTTTTTTATTATTAAGTTGTAGATAACAAAAGAATTTTCCTAGATAAGATACACTATTTTCTTTAAATTTACCCCGAGTTTTGGTTCTAATTTTGAGAATCAAATTGTATCTCGTCTCGAATTTTTCCGTCCGTCATGGTCAAAATACCCAAAAGTGTTTGACCAAATCCGGTACGGATCCCGGTTTTAACGGAAGGAAAATAAACTGTCACAGAAACTTTACCAGAGGAGCCTTAGTGAGGTAGCTGAGTATAGTAGCCACGGGATGGAAAGAGTGGAACTTCCCCTGAAAACAGAATCACTTCTCATCAGAATTCTCACAACATTGTAAGTGTAAAACATTGAATTCAGATAGAAAGTAACTGACCTCTCCTTCAGCTTTGAGCTGAATGCGAGTGCTGAGTTCAGCGAGAAGGACCAAGTCTAATATAATTGGAGCTGCCAAAAGAGAGTCCTCACAAGTATTGTGCAAAACTATGGTGTTCTTTCCACCCATGAAAATCTCTGATGTATACTCATCCATTGCTCTCTTACTATCTCCAACATAGGGGACATACTGATTGAATCCGAAACCAAACATTAGTTTTTGAGAAATTTAAAATGCATGCTTGTGTACATTAAATATAGCTTTCTCGCATTATATTATTACCTTGATCACAACAACATGGTCAGGATGCTCGCCAGCTTCATAGAGAATGGCGTTGCTGGAAACCATGTCATCGACAACATTGCTCTTCGAGATCTCCTTAGACCGGAAAGTTTGAGGGGCAGAAAGATTCATTCCATCATTGTTACCCAAGTGATTATAGCTCACTATTGACGTTGGCTGTCAATACAAACACCACGAGTTTCAGCACGATTATACTAAAAAGGGGCAGCTTGGTGCACTAAGCTCCTGCTATGTGCGGGGTTCAAGGAAGATTAGACCACAAGGGTCTATTGTACACAGCTTTACTTTGCATTTCTGCAAGAGACTGTTTCTACGGCTCAAATGCGTTAACTCCTGGTCACATGACAACAACTTTACCAGTTACGCCAAGGCTCCCCTTCATTCAGCACAATTATACTATTGCTCTATAAAGAAATTCATTTTCCAAATAAAAATTACTTCAAATTATTAGTACACAAAGTGTTTCAAGATTTCAAAGCTCTAGCAGGTTTAACAGCAGAAGCCATACCTTAATACCAGCTCCGACAAGAAAATCAACCAGCACAGATTTCATCTTGGTTTGACCACTCTTAAAGTCATCACCACCAATTAAAGTGTTCCTCTTTATGGCCAAATCAATTAGACCTGAGAAATAGTATCCGCAAAAAATACTTAGTATAGAAGCTAAACACACTTGTAATAACTCGTTACATATATGTATCGAGATTCCAGACCTGGGACGAAAGTGTTTTGTGGGCTTCCATTGATGAATGGAACGTTTTCAAGAACACAAGCAATAGCATACAATGTTGAAGGAGATATTTCAGCCTCATTTCTTTCCACAGCAGCCAAAAGATTTTCCATTGTGTCATTAAGTCCAACAATAACATTGCTGTACCTTTCTGTGTTGGCAGTCCACAGCACCACAATCTTGTTTACCTTATTCTTTTCCTTGAACTCCCTAAATTACAACATAAAAATGTTATGTACACCTTAACTTGGTAGAAAACAGGACAACTCTGTTTAAGACTAAAGACAATTAATCAAGATTATACAACTTTTACCTAATATCTTTAACAATTTGATCAACTTGTTCTTTCTTGGTTCCTTTGATCATGTTGTTGGCGCGTGATTCTTGGTTAGCAGCAATGAAGTCAGGATCATAGATACCGGGAAGGGGGACCATTGATTCCATGTATGGCCTCAACTGGTTTTGCAGATCAATGTCGAAAACCTTAGCCCTGACCATAGCATCTGCCAAATTCATGTTGCTAATGTCCCATCCTCCAAATACTACATCATCTGGATTAACCTATTTCATCATCAGATCAATTATATTAGTCTGAATCTAACTCACGTGACTTAAATGGTAATTATAGGAATACAGAGGCGGATTCAGGATTTGAACTTTATAAGTTCGAATTCAAAATTCCATCACAATCTATATGATTTGTTGAGTTTGGAATCCATATTATTCACACTTCTTTAATAGGATTTTTAACACATATGCATGGTTTTAGCCAAAAGTACTAAACCAATATCTTATACACTGCATCCATCCCTGTAGGTAACTATACATAATAAGTGAAATTTAACCTGAAAGCTAAGACAAATATCTTTCTATAAGATGTTAAATTAACACATATACTGGGTTTGAGCCAAAACTATAGGATTCAGATGGACCCAATCTTATACACTGCGTCAGCTCGTACAGGTAATTGCACATAATAAGCGGAATTTAACTGAATTGAAGACGAGTAACCTTCTATACATGTTAAATTGCATTGATACATAGTGTAAAAGGTTCATTAAGCTGTCAGTGATCCTATTAATATTCATAAAGCCACATAAACTTATTTAGTAGGATTTTAACACATATAGAGTGTTTGAGCCAAAACTGATGGTTTCAGATGAACCCGTATCTTATATACTGCATCCGCCTGTGCAGGTAACTGCACATAACAAGCGGAATTTAACTGCAAAATAAGACGAGTAGCCTTCTATAACATGTTAAATTGCATTGATAGTGTAAAAAGTTCATTAAGCTGTCACTGCATATAAGTAAATCCTATTAATATTCACGGAGCGCAGGGTGAGTACCATGGGAAGGAGGCTCTTGAAAGGGGCATAGATCTCTTCCCCATTGAAAGATCCAACTCTTATTGTTGATGCCTGAGTAAGAGATCCAAAGTAATTGGCTAGTTGCACCTTTTCTTTTGTTGCCCATGAAATTCCTCTACAAAAATTCCCCCAAACAAAGCACCAAAATTCATATTTAGGATCCAAAAATGATTGTTTAAAAACTATCTTAAATCTTACTTCATAAGTAACATACATTACAAAATCAACAAATGAAATTTGATAATATAAAAATGACAAATAGACATGAAATCATGAAGAAACTCACTCTTTATTAGCAATAACACCTCCAGTCAAAGTTGAACCATTGTTTCCTCCCCATCCAACAAGCATAACCCTAAAAGAAAAAGAAAAAAGATAAACACATTAATGTTAACATGAAACAACAAACACCAAAAAAATTACCCAATTTTTAGTTTTCAAATCATGGGTCCTTTATTTTTTCTTAAATGAGGTGGTGTGGGAAGGGAGTCTTGGAATAAGGTTAAGTTGTCTCCATATAATTTATAGGTCACAAGTTCGAGCCGTAAAATCATCTAATCACCAGTGTAGGCTACATAAACCCAATTACACAAGTTCGAGCCGTGAAATCAACTAATCATCAAGGTAGGCTACATAAACCCTTTGGATGCGACCCTTTCCTGGACCCTGCGTGAAAGCGGGATGCTTTTTCCCTTTAACGAGGTGGTGTCCAGGTCAGGTACGCATCTCGACTAATTCGTCAAATCTTTTATACTATGTATTGGAAAAAAGGCTGAAAAACAATAAGAAACGTACCCTAATTTGGGAACATTGGTATCAGTTTTGAACTCATATTTGACAGATTTTGGCTTGACAGTCCATTGATAAGAACCATTTTTCTCTTCATGAACAAGCTCTGTGGTTTGATAATCATACACAGAATGAATCTCATTTTCTGTGTATTTCACATTTGGGCTTTCAACCTTAAAATTCTCAATAAACATTTTGTCAAACACCTGATAAGAACAAATCTAAGAAATTTTTTCAATTAAGAAAACAAGAACAGAGAACAAGTATTTAGAATCCTATTTGCACCCAGATGCTGCTGACAGGGAAGAGTATATATAGACAAAGAGAAAGTACAAGTGGCATTTTGTTAGTGGAGTCCCACTATATAATAGGAGTACATGTTAAGTGGTTATAAGGCATAAAGTGAAGCTTTGCCATGCAAAATATTTGAAAAAGCTAGATCCTTCTACCCCTTTTATTATTCTTTTTTTTTATTTAAGTTTTACACACTCATGGTGTAAAAAATATGTGAAAATCAGATTATTTATAAGATAATTTTTTATAAAAATTAGCATTTTGAGCCTAATACACTCATAAGGGGTGCTAATTAATTAATAATTAGTTGTCCCATTATATTTATATTGTAAGCTCAGTTTCTACATCTTTTTCTTGTATCAAAGACTAGAAAGACAAATAATCCTTCCTAAAATTTTATGTTCCCGTATTTATCCCCTGTTTCTTTATGTCTAGTATTTAGATAAATTTGGCTTTCTTTCTATTTAGAATAGAAAACTATTGATACGTCTTATAGCATTGAAATCTATCAATAGTAACATAATTACACTATTCCAATTTTAAAAAAAAATAATAATAAATACCACTATGGATGATCGGAGATTCACTTGTTCGATAAGAGAACGGCTAGGATTTGTTCTCTGCATCCAAACATAGGGATAATTAGGTTGTAGAAACAAGGAGTGCATCCTTTACGTGAAGATTCTCGACGAATAGTAATTCGAGTCGGGTTGTTGCAGATGATCTACTTTCGCTAAGGAGATATACTGTAAGTACCTTTAATTGTTTTATTACGATAATGAATATAAGTTGTATACACTGATAGGGTAATGAATTTTATATATGATTAGTGTAATTTAACATTATATAGCATGTTACTTACACTTTAATTCTAGGTTTCCAATTGTCCATCCATAGAACTTAAACTCGTAATTATATGTAAATTTCTATAACAATCATTATTAGATAACTTGATAAAACTAATAAATTACATGTCATTTGTGATATCCTAGGTAAATCTCACATTTCCAAAATACAGAAGAGATGCTGGATATATAAGTAGACATGCCTTAAACTTTAGTGACGTGTTTTAAAGCCGTATGGACGTAAGTCCAAAATAGACAATATCACTAATGGATTGACCTATTACATTAACCAAGATTAATATTGATAGTGTAAAAACCTTTGCACTCTCCGGATATATAACATAGTTTTTTTTAAGGGATTTTTACTTATATATGCCATATATGAAATTTTATTACCAAAAATATTTATAATTTGTTATTTAACCGTGTAGTCCACACTTTTTCTACAAAATATATACCAATCCAATAATAGGTAATTTTTCCATAAAAAGCACGCTAAAAATAAGGCACCAGATCTGCGTATTGAATTTTGAAACGGAAGGATATCATATTGCTGCGTAATTCTCTCCTTCCTCAATGGAAACAGATCTGTCTTCTTTCACTCTACTACAATTCTCAAAAAACACAAGCTACTGAAGCTCCAGTAATCATATTGGTTTTACGAATTCTACAACGTAATACAAATTGTAGAATACAAAATTATTTTTCGTTGACATCAGTACTCAAATTGTCGAAACCATATCTATTCTTCGTCTTTTTCTCTATCAACTACACTAAATCATGTCAAAAATCCCAAAGTTGAAAAAATATATTCTTCCATATACTTTCCACCATTGATAGACATTAAAAAGCTTGAAAGATTTTAAATTCAAATTCGGATTTTCAAAAATCATTATTTGTTTGGATTGGATGTTGTTGTAAATAACCCGGAATATGTTTAGGAGTTTATATCTCAATTTTGAGGGATTTTGGTGAAGAATAGACTTGGTTTTGACTGAATTTCAGATTGAAACTTGTTGAAGAAGAAGAAGAAGACATATTTCCATAAATGTAATTAAATTGTAGATAATTGTAGAATTATAGATATATTGTAGATAACTTGTAGATTGGGAAGACTAAAACTTCTACAAGTCTTCTACAATTATGTCAAAAATACCAATTATGCTACAATTGAAATGGGAATTGGGATATTAAAATTCAATGTATTTAGTTTGTAGATATCTTGTAGATAAAATTTCTACAAATAAACTACAAATCAGTTTAAGTATTGTATAAAGTTGTATTATTTTTAAGAGTATCTACAAAATTACTATATTTATACTACAATTAAACTACAATCTTGTGTCAAGAAAAAATATTGACAACAAAATTTGCTCTTCATCTACAAAATTTCTACATAAAAACTACAAATAAACTACAATTGCACCCACACTGTTAACTTTATTATCTTCCACGAGAAAATCATTTCATTTACAAATTGCACAACCCAACTACTCCTTCAATCAACTATTATGTAAATTAGTCAAAGAAGTTGAAGATGTCGATGATGAGGAGAAAAGTAGAGGAAAAGAGGAATATTAGTAGAAGAGATTCAGACGTAGAACATCTACAAAAAACTGAAGGTAAATCGTGGGGGGAGGGAATTAATTGAAGGTAAATCGTGGGGGTGTGGAGAGAGAGGCCGGTAAACGAAAAAAAAAAAGTGAATATGTGATCCTAAAATCACGCATAAAATAAATGAAGCAATAATTATACCTTAATTTGAATTATGGTATATAAATAGTAATTTAGTATGCTTAAATGTAATAAACACAAATCTTAAACATTGAGGTTAATAACATTTCATATATGGTATAGGTATGTAAAAATTCTTTTTTTTAATTTGTAATTTGTAATTTTATGGAAGTGATAGATATGTGGGCTAGACTTCTCGCGCGGCCTAATGATGTAAAGTTGATCTGACTTTCTATATTGGGCTGCGGCAGGAATTAGAGAGTTTAATGGGTGTTTTTTGTCAATTAAGAAGATTGAAAATTACCAAATTGTCATCAGATTATACTCAAATCTGACTTTAATTATGGTTACTCATGTGCACAACATGGATTTGGATTCGTTGATTCATTATTTGAAGAGCACTATTAGTACAAAACCATAAAAATTAGCAAGTGTGTGGCCTTTTTATTGTTTCGAGATTGATCCACTTCTTTAATCAGCAAGTGTGCTATATTAATAATTGTTTCCTGCATAGTTTTATTTTATAATAATGGTGGTCAGGACCAGCTTGAACACAACTTAATTATTCTGTAAGGTCTTTACACTAGTATATATATACATCGATAATTCTACAACCAAGACTTAGATAAATAAATAAAAAAATTATCTTAATTTGAGGTTGAAACTTTATGATTCTTCAATGAAATTACTACACCACACTCTTGGGTTTTTGTGCGTTATTATTGTTTTCTTATTGAAACGCATTTCATTTTTTTTTAAGAACAAGAACAATCAAAGAATTCTTTTCAATAATATTCTAAAAATGTGCAACGTGGTGATCAGTTGGATCTTTGATTAATTAATATCTCTCTTTCTTTATTGACCTCCTCCTTTCTTTAATTCACAGGCACAGGAGGTCAAATTCCGATTGTTGTAAAAGTTACTGAATGAATCTATTTCATTCTAATTCGATCTAAGAAGAAAAAAATCACGCTATGTAGGATTTGAACCTAAGACATCGGGTTTTGGAGACCCACGTTCTACCGAACTAAATTAAGAGCGCTTTCTATCACAGTAGATACGGGTGTAAAGAAAAAGGATTCTTTTTGTACCCCCAATACATCTTGCATGCATATAGTCTCATAAAATGAAAATCTGTATGTCCAATTTGAATCGATCTCAATGGATCCCTCGTTACTGCCCATAGGAGAAGAATAGGTAGGGATGACAGGATTTGAACCCGTGACATTTTTTATCCAAAATAAAGGCGCTACCAAACTGCACTACACCCCTTTCAATTGGTCTACAACAGCGTCATTGTAGAGAATCCCTGCCCACCACTCTCCCTGTAGGTCGAGCCTCCTTTTCAGTCGGCCTCTACATCGTTATTTTTTTATTTACACTTGCAATAATAACAATAATAATATATTCAGTATATTCCCGCGTGAAGTTTGGATATATTCCTACATGTGTAGTTTGAAAAGGACAGTATACATGTATACCTTACCCTTATCTTTGAATAGGTAAAGAAATTATTTTTAAAAGATTCTCGGCTCGAACAACTACAGTCTCCCTAACAGAAATTAAAAAATAGTAGACTCATATTGGGTTTTGGGGGGGAGGGGGGGTGGGGGACTACATCGAGATAGTAACTAATCGAAGCTGAAGCATAATCATAAAAAATAAATTTAAATACTAGACTAAGGCAGTAAGGCTAGGAAACTCTGAGATGAGAAGCTGCTGGAAACAATAAGGTGGCTCCTGTGGTCTTCCGTGCTTCATCTTTTTTGGGCTTTCATAAATCATGTGACATGTGGCGGGCCCAATATTACTACTTTAGCCCTTCAAACAAGTACATAATTGATAAAAGTAGGAAAAATAGAAATCTTCTTTTCCTTGAATAAAGTTTGGGATTAATTATGCTATATTAGAAATTTATTCACCAATATTCTCTATATTTTATAAGTTTTAATAAGTATCTAAGTTTTTCTTACAAATTATGTAGATTGCTCCTAAAAATGCTCCCACCACCTTATTAGTGCCTACAATTAAGGGATTCAATTATATCATTTTTCCTTTTTTTTCCCTCTCCTCTTCTCTCTTTTTTTTTTACAAAAAATTTCCTTAATACACCCAGATCTCCATCTTCTCTCTTCTCACCATCGTCGGACAATACTGAAAATGAAGAAATATTCAGATATGACAAATGTATCATAATTGTATTTAAATTGTGTCAAATACATCAATAGGTAAAAATAGTTGTATCATATTTGTATCACAATTGTATATAATTTGTAGATGTTTCATTAATATACATAATAAAACCTAATACAATATTAATAAATTAATATATAATTATCATATATTTGTGATACAAATTATGAAATTCGTCACGATCTCACAACTGCTCATAATTTAAATACAAATTCGATACAATCCTGAAATAATTCATACAAAATTTCGATATGATTACGATACAACTTAAAGTTGACTCACTATTTAAGATATTTGTATAATTGATACCCACTATTTAAGGTATATTTTACTTTCTCTTTTTTTAATATTTTGTATAAATTTGGTAAATATAGGTATATAAAGAAATTAATAAGGAGTCTAAATAAAAGTAGTAAATATATTTCTATTATAGTATATGTAGGTAAAAATCCTGTTTTTTTTTTCTTCATTCTTTGGACTTTTTGGGAAAAACTATGAGAGATTGTCCAATGTTAAAAGTGTAATTTGGATATACCGAGCCCAATAAATTTGTATTGGGTCGATAATTTGACTCTTATGGAGATGGTAGAGAGTAGTTCTCATATTGTGGCCAATGGAAACCCAGAGAACAAGCACAACAAAGTATAATGACGTTGAACGGGTCGATTTACTACCTTTGTACGTGTATGACCGATTTACGGTCTTTGCCAGAAGTTTTGGGCTACACCCAGAAGGAGAAGCGTATGGGCTTTGGTCGCCATAAATACTCGGTGAATATGTATGATACTTAGTAAATCTTAAGATAAGCTTTTTGAATCTTGGTGATGGCCCTTGAGGTAATTAATTTGAGATGAGATTGTTAGGTGTATGAATAAAATTAATACATTAGAAGTTGATAACAAAGATTGACATATAAGATACAAGGCCGGGATGGTCTGCGCCAGCACGGGCCTAATATAGTAAATGTTTGAACTGCTATAACAACTATCCAATATAATCTCACAGAGTGAGGTCTGGAAAATTTGAACTGCTATATGTTATTTAAAATTATTTTGATGACAATTATTGATAGACATAATTTAGCATCAACTAAATATACGCTCATGGATATTATCTGATTGGCAAACGACACATTATTTACATCCGTAGCATCATTAAATTATTAGATGCTAAAGTGTCGCATTCTTTGAAATATTTTATACGATTCAAATATCGGCAAACTGTATGCATCTTCCATGCTGTGTTTAGTTTTTTTTTTCTCAGTCTTTTGACATCTCCTTAGCCTTCTTACATGTACAATTATGAACAGAGAACTATTATGAGTGCTCAAGTCTCAAACAAAGAAGATAAAAAAGATAAAAGATGTCTGTCAAAGCGATAGGCGAAGAACAATAAAGATCATATGGCACTCCTGTCAGTATACTTCAACATCCAAGAAATATCTCAATTTGGTACTTCAACCAAGAAAAGGATAGATTTCTATAGTAGACCACTACAAATAGCTTCTCTAAGACCTTTATATGTTACAAGTACTTCAAAATTTTGTGTTTACAATCTATCAAGAATTCTAATCGAGGCAAAATGATTATACTTACCAGAACACCAGCATAGACACACCATTTTGGTAAAAGAAAGGTGTAGTGTCTAAACCTCTCCTTGTATTCAAGAATTAATAATATTGCAGTTCATCCAGTAGGAGAGTATTATTGCTTGATTTTTTTTATAAGAAAGTACCAGGAAGGTAGAAAAAAATACAAACAATGAGAAACTGGGACAATTGTTACAATCAGCTCAGCATCTCCAAGTTCTCAAAATACTTGAATCTTCATACTCTTTCCTTAAACCAGCAACAACAATCCAGTATAATTCCACAAGTGGGATTTGGGGAGAGTAGTATGTACGCTGACCTTATCCCTACCCCGAGGGGCAGAGAGGCTATTTCCAGGAGACCTTCGGCTCAAGAAGCAATGGGAGACGATATATTAGTACTATCAATAACTCATAATAAAATAACATAGATACATAACATAAAATAACAAATAACGATAATATAAGAAATATAGGAAATACGAAAAAGATGGGAGGTATAGTAATATCCAACAGATAAAGCCCTATCAGTAGATGATCAGTAGCATCCTGCAACTAATTCCTAACATGCTAGTCTAACTCTAGTGAGCTGTAGAAATATCCACAACTTTTTCCTAACCTACAACGTTAATGCTCGACCTCCACGGTTCCTTGTTAAGGACCACGCCCTCAGTAATCCTAAGTCGCGTCATGTCCTGCCTGATCACCACTCCCCAATACTTCTTAGTTCTCCCTCTACATCTCCTCGTGCTCACCACAGCCAGTCGCTCACACCTTCTCACAGGTGCATCAGTGCTCCTCCTCCTCCTCTGAATGTGCCCGAACCATTTGAGTCTTGCTTCCCGCATCTTGTCCTCTATGGGGGCCATGCCCACGTTCTCTCGAATATCTTCATTCCTAATCTTATTCATCCTCGTATGCTCGCACATCCATCTCAACATCCTCATCTATGCTACTTTCATCTTCTGGATGTTTTAGTTCTTAACCGGCCAACATTCGGTCTCATACAACATGACAGGCCTAACCACTGCTCTATACTCTTTTCTTACACCAAAAATATGAATTCTGTAAAACATCTATTCTTCAGAATAGAAATATGAGATCTTTTGCCTTCAATCTATCGAATTGCTTGATTTTGGTAGTTGTACAATGCTAGACTATACTACAAAATTTGTGGACACTATCAAAGGAGCAGCAAAACCTTATAAAAGAACATTCTATAATGCAAATATAAAGAGCAATAGTTGCAGATTACCCGGCTAATAATATGCCGAACATGATGGTGGGCGGGTAGTAACCATTGAAGAAGAAACCCCCCAAAACTAATCAGAAGCCGCAAAGTAGAAATAACAACACTATAGAGTCAAAATGTCACGACCCATTATCCATAATAGGTAATGATGGCGTTCGACATTATTGTCAGGCCAGCCAACGCGAAAGTATAATTTAAGTTCTCATTTCACTTTTACCAAAACTAAGTATAACAGATTTTCAAATTTAAAATTAAGGCCAGAAGTGATCAATTATGTATCAAAATGATTGTTACAACCCAAAAATAAATATCTACTAAAGTGTGTGATAGAACCTTGTGTCATAAGTTATGGGCAACTAGTAGAATATACACAAAATAATAATATACTATCCTACTGTCTGAATCAGGATAAAGAGAAAGAAAAGTACTAGGAAAGACTTCCTCGACTGCGGATCGGCATGAAAGAGAAGCAGCTCACCATAGAAGTCCCAAGCGTGCTCACTAATATGCACCAGAATGATGTCCAGATCCACATGCCTCAAAGCCTGTACATTTAAGTACAAAAGCGTAGCATAAGTACATAAATAACTTGTACCCAGTAAGTATCCCATCTAATATCGAAGAAGTAGAGACGATAAGTCGACTTGATACTTACTAAGGTCATATAATATATATATATATATATATATATATATATATATATATATATATATATATATATATATATATATATATATATATATATATATATACATATATATATATATATATATAAACAACAACAGCTACCCAGTATAGTCCCACAGGGTGGGATCTGGGTGAGGATAATATGTACGCAGGCCTTACCCCTACCCGATAGGGCATAGAGGCTATTTCCAATCGACCATCGGCGAAAGATCGAGAAAAGGAAAAAAACAAAAATAAAACAAAAAGAAAAAGCATTAATGACTCCAGAATAAACCACAAAAAACTGACACATAAAAGGGCAAAGTAAATAAAGCAACAACATAAAAAAAATGCATTAGTAATTCTAGGAGTACTCACAGAGATATTAACCTATCGGGAACCCTCCCGCCGACTCATCCCTATCCCGCGAAATAATTGAAGCCCCTAACCTGCAACCTTGATACTAGACCTCCAAACTTTCCTATCAAGAGCCATGTCCTCGGAAATCCGCATAATAGTCATGTCCCGCCTAATCACCTCCTCCCAATACCTCTTGGGCCTCCCTCTGCCACGACTCGCGCCAACTACCGACAACCGCTCACAACTCCTCACCGGTGCATCGGGGCTTCTCCTCCGCACATGCCCGAACCACTTGAGTCTCGCTTCTCGCAGCTTCTCATCCATTGGGGCTACCCATACCATTTCCCGAATAACTTCATTCCTAACTATATCCAACCTGGTGTGCCCACACATCCACCTGAGCATCCTCATCCCATCTACCTTCATTCTCTGGATATGGGAGTTCTTCACTGGCCAGCACTCCGCCCCGTACAGCATTGCTGGTCTAACCACATCTCTATAAAACTTCCCCTTGAGATACTGTGGCACTTTCTTGTCACACAAGACTCCCGACGCAAGCCTCCATTTCGACCACCCAGCCCCTATTCGGTGAGTGACATCCATGTCGATCTCTCCGTCACCCTGGATCACCGACCCAAGATATCTGAAACTGTCCTTCTTGGCGATGACCCGAGAACCAAGCTTCACGTCCCTACCAGCTCCTTCTTCGCTCGGCTCGGAGCTAAACTTGCACTCCAAGTAAATCATCTATCAAATATTTCTTAAATATCTCTGTTGGTTGGTTGGTTAACTAAGCTGGATCTCCACCGACCCTCGACTCGTCTATTAAGATAATATCGTCAGCGAATAGCATACACCATGACCGTCTCCTTGGATATGCCGTGTTAGAGCATCCATCACCAAAGCAAATAGGAGGGGGCTGAGCGCCGATCCTTGGTGAAGCCCCATTTCCACCGAAAAATGGTCTGTATCTCCACCCACCATCCTAACCCTCGTCTTAGCGCCATCGTACATATCCTTGATCATCCTAATGTAGGCCCCCGGCACGCTCTTCGCCTCCAGGAACCTCCATAACACCTCTCTTGGAACCTTGTCGTACGCCTTCTCCAAGTCGATAAACACCATGTGCAAGTCCTTCTTCTTGTCCCTAAACTTTTTCATCAATCTCCTCACAAGGTAGATAGCTTCTGTGGTGGAGCGGCCCGGCATGAAACTAAACTGGTTCACCGAGATTGACGTCATCGCCCTCACCCTCGCCTCAACCACCCGCTCCCATACTTTCATAGTGTGGCTTAGTAATTTGTTGCCTCTATAGTTATTGCAATACTGGATGTCACCTTTGTTCTAATACACAGGCACAACTGTGCTCCACCTCCATTCCTCTAGCATCTTATTGGACCTGAAGATCGCATTGAACAACCTGGACAACCACTCCACTCCTGCCCTACCCATGTATTTCCAAAACTCCATCGAAATTTCGTCTGGTCCGGTCGCTCGACCCCTACTCATCCTACGCAAAGCCTCCACGACCTCTTCTACCCTAATGCGCCTCGCAGAGCCCCAGATCCCTATGGCGCATATATATATATATATATATATATATATATATATATATATATATATATATATATATATATATATATATATATATATATATATATATATATATATATATATATGTTTTCTAATCGTGGAAGTTGCAAGTATTAGCAGTTTATGGCAAGTGGCATAAGTCATGTACTTCACTACATCAAAATTACGAATTTCACAAAATAACTGATCGGGTCGTTACAAGCATACTCATAAACATATACAAAGATAGTGATAAACATATATGAAACGTAAAGAAGATCGTAGAGTACCTAAAAGCATAGTGACGAAGATAAAAAAAAGATGATCAGTGGGACTTGTCGATAAGAGGCAGAGGAACAACATGAACCTCTAAATAAATGTAGCTGCTTGAAAGCAGAGAAATGTCAACGAAATCTGACGAAAGTTCATTAACTAAAACGTTAAAATACGATCCTCCCAAATGGGGTAAAAGAATTAAATAATTGATATTTACCTTAAGTTCATGAAAATAAAACCGAATTAAAGACGTAATTATATATAATCACAAGTAGAATATTTGGATAATTTTTGAGTTAGGTTTTTAATGGACGAAATTGTGGGGATTCTATATATTTTTTCGCCAGAGAAATTATGAATCAAGGTTATCGACACTTTTACACCAGCTCCTCCATTTACATCCTTTTTGGGTTCCACCTCCCAATCTCTTTGGTGGAAAGCGGGACGGATGGAAGGATGTAAAAGGTCGGGAATTGCAGAAATAGTTGCACAAAATCTGAGATGGCATAAAGAAACAAACAAGTAAAATCAAGAGCTCAAGGAAACCACTATAATAAAATAAGACAATAGAAATAGAGCATAGAAAGAGAATTGAGATGCGGCACACTATGAGAGAGAATTAAGAAAAAAGATTGCGAAATGGTTTCCTGATCACTTAAACTTGTGAGGTATTTGAAAGTTGATACATAAAGTTTAAACTTTCTTATTTGAACACTCGAACTCGTGATTTTCTTAACTAATAAACACATTTGACCTTGACCATTCTTACTTGTGATTTTCTTAACTAATAAACACATTTGACCTCGACCATTCTTATGTGAAGGAGGTGTAGATGACATGGCAATAATGCGTGCACACTACCGCTATTAGGCGCGAAGCTTACATTTTCTTTATTAATTTTTATAAAAGAACAAAAAGGACAATAAAAAAAAGGAAAAAAGCAAAATAACCCTTGTTTCTTCCCTCACTCCTCCCTTAGATCCAACAACACCTTTTTCGCTCTCCCCTCTCTTTCATCCCATACTTCATCCAATTTCTGTTTCAGCATCAGAGTAGGAGTAATTCAATTGATACTCATCAAATCCAGATTTAAAGACACGTGTTTAGTATATATTTTTTTTGTCACTTTCTTCTTCTTTTTCCTCTACTTAATAACCAACTTTATAATTCGCAAAATGATTTGGGTTCCTGAATGCAGTGACACGGGTCTTTGTTGAAAGGCTTAAAAGCAAGAATTAGGAAAAAAAATCAAATAATTTTGCTTTTTTGGTAATTTCTGTGTTGTGTAAATTGAAATTTGGATCTTTTTTGATAATACCATCGAAGAAGACGACTGGCTAAAGTATTTCGTCTAGCATCTTCCATTTTAGATCTGGTCTTTGGATGCTTTCAATAGTGAAAATTCCGAGAACGAAAAAAACGATAATTAGAGAGAATAGGGACTCAATTTTTTCGGTGACTTCTTTTTTCCGGTAACATGACGTTCATGTTCTCTGATCTAGTTTATTGTCAGTGTCAAAGAAATGAAGCACTGGTATTTTTCTTTCAACCTTTGTATTGTGGTTTGAGCGAGAATACGATTATGGGGGAGAAGTAAAGATGGAGAATTTTCAGAGAGGCATTTAAATGAAAATAGTTGAAGAGATTTTAGCGGCAAAATTCGGTGATTTTCCGGTTGTATTTCCATAGTGATGAAAGGATGCATAAGAATAGGATAAAGAATTTTAAATTTTGAAAATTAATTTTTAAAAAATGGGACATATTCATTACACGTGTCAAACAATAATAGGCTTAAAATATGATGTATCGTCTTTGTCAGCACAGTTGAAGATCACGTGTTGGTGGATGCGTTTATAATACCCAATTCACAAGTAGAAGTATTCAAATAGAAAAATTGCAAGTTCATATATCGAATTTACAAATGAATACAAGTTTAAGTGGTCATATGTCATTTCGCCAAAACAGATTAAGAAGGAACTCTGTAATACTATAACTACGTATTTCCAGGAACTAAAGCCTGTACCATTTTATAGACATGTAACAATACACAAAAAAGGTAAGAGCAGAGATGACTAAAATAACCTCAGTTAAAAATTTAATGGCTAAAAACTAACTGATCAAAACTCTCGCTCTTCTATTATATAGAATAGAATGTGGATCTTGATGAGGTTGCTTGAGAAAAATAGTGCAAATGTAGCTCAAAATAAATAATATCAAACTATATTAAGAGCTAATAACGAGTTGAAGGAGAAAAATAAGGTGTATATACCAATACTACGAGTAACAACCACCACGATACTACTATTGGTGGCCTTTTTTGAGTAACTATAAAAATGAATCTTGGAACCATACCTTTTTGTGAAAATTGACATATGTCGCAAATTTCGTTCTATTCATAATAACTTGACAAGCATATTTTCACATTCAACTTTATTTGTCCACTATTCTAAGAATAAATTTTTAATTTTACGTGTCACTTTCGTATATCAAGAAGAAAAAAAATTCTATTTTATCTTTAGCAATAATTACTTATTCCAAATTATTTTTAAAATTTATTAAGATTATACACCAAGTAATATGATATCATGTTAAATTATACATTTTATTTATTGTTTCTTTAAGTAGTATAAAAAATTCAAAGTGAACAAAGAGTACATAATAATGGACTTATCTCTCAAACAAGAGATAACCCTACTCACGTGAAAGGTTCTGCTCTCTCTTTGGACGACGTCCTTGTTTTTAGGTCTTTGTTATTTTCCATTTTGTTTTACTTTGACGTTTTTCCCATGAAATTCCAAAAATTAGTAACCCAAAGGGAAAGACACAACCTTTCATGGGTCCGCCTTTATCCTTTATAATAGAGAAAATTTTATAAAGCACGGTAATTTAGAGTATAGTAACAATAGTTTATTTAACTACTATTCCTAGCTATTGTTTAATTTTTACTAGCTTATATCTCTTGTATTCAGACGCGTAACAAATATATGTTGTGTCAATTATATTCGTTCGTACAACGAATATAACCTGTATTAACTATATTCGTTTGCGCAATATGTTCATTCGCGTATCGAATACATATGTATCAACTGTAACCAAGGAAAAATACAAGGAGGCATATAAATGATACAATTTGTATCGACTGTATACATAAGTATATAAAATGATACAATCTATATAGACTGTATTCAACAACATGTATCAACAGTAACCAAGGCGAAATACAAGGATATATACAAAGTATACAACTAGTATCGACGGTATACATGAGTATATACAAAGAATACAATTTATATCGACTGTATTTGTTCGTGCAACGAATATATACAACTAAGGCAAAATACAGAAATACAGAAAAATAAAATGCTATTGGTGAGAGTCTAAATAATAACGTTGCTAACTAAACGGGCCCTCTAATCAACTCAGCTATAAGAGCTTGTTTGCTTTCTTGTTTCAGTTCAAATAATTAATCTAGCTATTATTTCATGAATTTGCTATAAAATTTAAATATGTAAATTTACTAAAAGTATAGCAACAAATAATAAGTTTACGCAAATCTTTAATGAATCGCGTAATTTTCCCAAAAATATACCAGCATTTGATATTTACACAAAGTTAATTGTTACATAAAATATGTCTTGACTATTTGTTTTTGTCACTCAAGTATTTTTTGTAATGTGAATTTTTATCTCAGTTTATCATATAAGCATGGTGAAGCAATGTGGCTTGATGTAAAATATCGAGTGTGGATAAATTGTTCTCGAATATTTCTGCTAATAGAGATAGGTGTATAGGGTAAGTATGTTCATATTTAATAATCGCATGAGAAACTGACATATGGACCCGAAGATAAAAGACAGTCGGATCCGAAAGCAATGGTCTCGCTTGTCATCAGAGAAAATGATGTTCATAAAGGCAAAATAAATATCTGCTATTCAGTAGCATTCAATGAAGAATATTCTATAACATTAAATGCATGATCTGTTACAGAGAATATAGTGTTCACTGCCCACCATTATACATTCTTCAACGACCCTTATAATTTTCATTAAGAAGGGGTTTGATCCTAGGACCTTGTTTCACAGGTATAACTATAAATAGTGAGCTCTATCATCATTGTAATAACGACACAAATTTTCTGACAAGCATACGATATATTCTATCAAAGGTCCAATAACATTTTACCTTTCTGCTTATTTATATTGTCCTTACTACCTCCAGAAGTTCTACGCCCAGGACTAAGACATCTGCCGTTTTATTTCAATTTCAATGTTGTCTAACATTTTTATCTGACTCATCTATTATTTTTGGATCAAATTGATTCACTTGTCTATAAACCACGTATAAATTTAATTATACCATTTTACGAATAAATAATAGGAAATTAGTGAAGCTTATAGTGTTAATTCCTAGGTGATAAACATATTCAGTGTTATTCAAGTTAATGAGGAATCGTCATTCTATTATAACAAGTATCACTGCAGGTTAATCTCATAAAGTTGCACCAACATATCTATATATATATATAAAAGAGAGCATAGAAAAGATGACTTGGCACTTCTCATAGGTCAAGAATCCTATTTATCTTTTTTTTTACAAATTTTTGTCCTTTTCTCCTAATTTCAATTTATCAAATTGTAAGAGTAAATGTGCTAATATTTACTACTCCACTCATTCATGATCTTTATTATAAGAAACGTTACGGTTTATAATTTTCTATTGATCATATATCTTCATATTGTAAGAGTAGATGTGTCAATATTTATTGCTCCACTCATTCATGTTCTTTATTTTAAAAAAATATTACAGTCCCAATATTTACTCCACTAATTCCTATTCTTTATTGTAAAATATTTAAAAGTCTAAAAATATTTACTACCCAACCTTTCATATCCCTTCCGTGAAGAGTGATATGAAAATATATATACTAAAACGGATTAGAACTTTGGATGTCATTTTAGGTAGAATTTGGGAGAGTTCAAGTCAATACATTTTCCTACAAACGAAAATTAAGACTTTCCTTCCTGAACGACTGCATCGATTCTTCAATTTTTTATATGTAAGTTTTGCAAATTTTAAATTGTTTATCATGTGTGTACACACCAATACAAAAACACTTACTAATACAACTAACTTTGCACATAATTTCATAAATATTTTATATAGTACTCCACTGTTTAGCTAATTTCAATTGGCAAATGTAGAAGTGTGCGTGAATGATTTGGCTTCTGAGTTTAAAAAGAATTATGATTTGAAATATTGTACTATTTGATTTTTGTTATGGTTTGTTTTGGTTTCTATTTTGTGGTTTCAGATATGGCTTTCATGAAGAGTTTTAATATTCTGGCTTATGGTTAGAGACATGGCTTTTCGCAGACCTTGAGTTTCAGTATCCAGCCTTTAATGGTATATAGGTTACTATTTTCAGCATTCCCTTTCGGCTTCTATTGAGTTTTCCTTCAAAAGAAGACGTTTTTTTCTTTATTTTGCTACCTATCCACCAACTTGTGGCTTTTGTTTCTCAATATAAGTAATTTAAAAGTTTCTTATTCTTCTAATGAGAAGCTATTGGGCAGAAATAGTAATCATTTTTAATCATTTCTTAACAGTATATAATACAACTTGAAGGGTATGTAATTTCGGTAAAGACATACACACAATCGGCGTTTTTATCAAATAATAAACAAAATATGTGTCTTTTCTATACAAAGTTATCACTTAACTATAGCTGACAGTCTATTTTGATCATTGTCCCCCGTCGTTGTATAATGTACTGTATTGTACTCTATCGTTTTATGAATACAATGTTTGAACAGATTGTATTGTTTGTCACTATTTGACTGTATCGTACTGTACTGTAACTGATAAGTTTACTAAAATACCCTCAATTATTTAAATATTGAATTTATCAAAACTTATACGTAAAATAATTTTTACAAAATAAAACAGAAGAAGGCAAAACACCTTAAGAAAGTAGAACAGAAGAAGGCAAAACAAAGGAGCACAACTAATTAGAGTTGAGTTAAAAGCAAATTAAATTAGGAGAAAAAGTAAAAGAGAAGGTGGCAAAATACATTTAACGTTGGCGGCATAAGTACTGAAAAAAATAAAGTAGGTTAGATGTTGGAGATTTGAAGTTAAAATAGAAAAAAAGGTAAAGGATAAAATAGAATTGTGAAGTAATAAGTTAAGGCATTATTGAAAAAAAAATAGGAAACAATCCCACCACACCAAATTGGTTGTTTAAAAAAATGGGGCTTTTTATTGTTCTAGAACAATGGATTTAACAATACAATACAAAAAAATTAATGAAATCAAAACAAATATTATTTTGAGATAATAATACAATACGATACAACGAGGAACAACCATCCAAACAAGCTGTAAATAATGTGTATCCTCTCTTCAGTTTTTTTAACTGCTAATGTTAAATTAGTTAGTTTGGTATAAATACCCGAATAATATGAAAGTATTCAAATTTCACTAACTAATAAAAGGAAAATAAAGAGAGATTAATTTCTTTAAATTGTAAAAGAATAATCGTCAAGTGATGAAAAATTAGTGAAACATATAGTTAAGTGGTAATAATAAAACACACTAAAACTAAACTATATGTCTGAATTTGAAGTAAATTTTTTAATTTGTATATTAGAAAAAGATAATGTAATTTTTTTGTTACTGCTCGAAGCGCGGACAAATTCACTAGTTATAATATAAATTACATTTATTCTACTCTTTTAATTTGATGAAATTATGATTATCTCTTCTCGGGGGATTTATGTGAAATTTTCCATCCTCATCTCATACGAAGGCAATTTTATTGCTACATGGCTTCCCTTATAAGTCTACTTATCTTGACTATTTATTTTGTTAAAGTGATTGCGGTTTAAATTGTTGATACATGTTTTTGTTAGTTACGAACAAATTTTTTAGGTTAAGTTAAGCCTTAGGTCGACCCTGCATGGAAGATTCCTATTAATTTAGCGGATGATTATCAATTGACTGGAATATTGATAAACAAAGCCGGCATAAAAATAAAAAGGGTCAAAGAACAAGAAGCAGAAGAAATGGAAATTAATCTTTTTTTTCCTTGTTTACAGAGAAAGGGATAAGAATAGAAAATTGTGTAATGAATCTGAATTTTCTATCCCCACATGTTTCTTAATTTTTCTCATGGATCCATTGAATAAAACTAGTCAAACAAACAGTATGTTAATATAAATTGAATCTTTTGCCGCCAAATCTTCGCCAGAAATTGTGGATAAGCAATTTTATTTTTTAATGCCACAGGTTTTATGGTTGATCTTTATTTTTTGTTACATTCTTTGGCTTTATCAAAACCTTTTTTGAATATTCTTAAGATCAAGATTCAGGCCAAGGGCTGGCCAAGTGCCTCCTTCTATTTGATGTTTATCAAAATCACAAATTATTTTTTTTGTTTTATTTCATTTGGCACTATTGGAATGGATATCGAATTCAAGATGTTAATTATTTCGACTTTTGCATTGTTCAAATGTGAGCTCATCTGGTGAAGCTCGAGGCTTCTTCAATGGAGGCAGATAGAGCAGAAAGAGCTAAGAGAGAAGATAAGAATCGGAGAATGTAAAAGGTGTATTAACTGAATGTGCTAACATATATATATATATATATATATATATAATGGAATTCACTAAACCTCTCCACTAACTATCGAATGACACCTAAGCTATAGCTGGAATAAGATTAGCACTAACAACTAACTACCACTACTAACTGATTGAATACAAAGCCACGTAAGACTACACATATATGGGCATATCAATACTCCCCTCAAACAGGAGGGTGTAAAATATTGAGCACTTCCAGCTTGTCCATTAAATGAAGGTGGTGCACTTTGCTTAGCCCCTTCGTCAGCAAGTCCGCTAGTTGATCTTTGGTGCCAATAAAGACAGTGCGGATAGTCCCTTGCTTGATCTTATATCGAATGAAGTGACAATCAATTTTGATGTGCTTCATGCGCTCATGAAAGATTGGATTTGCAGCAACCTGTATAGCCTCCTTGCTATCACTGTGAACCACGACAGGTTGGGAAATATTAACTCCCAATTCTTGAAATAACCCAAGCAACCATATTATCTCAGCCACAACAGAAGCAATGCTTCGATACTCTGCCTCTGCAGAGCTTCTTGAGACAGCTGATGCTTCTTCGACTTCCTTGACACCAAAGATTCACCAAACTTGACAATATAGCCAACCACAAATTTCCTAGTGTTAGGACAAGCAGCCCAGTCAGAGTCACACCAATAAGTAAGATGTTGTGTTGGTTCTGGCTTCATAAACACCCCTAAACTAGGTGCGCTTTTAAGATACTTCACAACTCTTATGACAGCTTCCCAATGTGATTGTTTAGGATCTTGCATAAATTGACTAAATGGTTGCACTGTGTGGCTGATATCAGGCCTGATGATGGTCACATACAGTAGTTTCCCTAGAAATCTTTGATAAGCACAAACATCCTTTAGTGGCAGATCATCTGTTGCACCTACTGCCTTGTCATATTCCATTGTAGTTTATTTTTGGTTTGTTTCCAGTGGTGTTGCATAAGGCTTTGCTCCACTGAGTCCCGTTTCTGAAATCAACTCAAGTACATATTTTTGTTGATTCAACAAAATGCCTTGTTGAGATCTTAAGATCTCTATGCCTAAGAATTACGTAAGCTCCCCCAGGTCTTTGACTTTAAACTTGTCATACAGTATACTCTTTGCATTATTCACAAGCTCTTTACTATTCCCTCTATTAAGTAGGTCATCCACATAGACTAGAATGATCACCACATCCTCATCCTTTTTCATGGTGAATAGAGAGTAGTCATGATTGCTCTGAGTGAATCCTACACTTGTCAAGGCTTCGATCAATTTAATGTTTCACTGCCTAGATACCAGCTTGAGTCCATACAAGGACTTGCATAGCTTTCACATCTCTTGTTTAATTGCTTCAATCAACTTAGGATCCTTGACAACTTCTCTGAAATTCTGTGGCTCAACTAAGAAAGAAAAACTTGCAAGATAACTTTGGTATTTTTTCAGAAGTGCCTGCATAGGACAAGTAGTTTGATAAAGGATATAAGCTGCAATGTGCCTTGGGTTTTGCCTTAGTGACATAGTCCTTCATCTATATAGGTTGTTTGCCTTGTCTGATTGATTTCCTTATTTCTGTCATACTAGGCATATTAGCAGGAATTGATGGAGTATTATCAGCAGATGAAATGTCTTCATTTTTCTTAGCAGCTGAAATGGCTTCATTGTTCTCAGTATCATCTTCAGGAGGGGATATGGATGTTTCATCAGGGTTCTCATTGTTCTCATTGTCTTGACATTATGAATCAAGAATTGTGGTGTCCTGGACATGAATGCTCTCATCCTCTGTCACTTCTGAATCAGGAACTGTGGCATCTGATGCAGTAGTTGCATCTTGTAAAGGATGAAGCAAGATGGCATCTGAAAAAATAGAAGCAAGAGAAACTGTGCATTCTGAAGGCACCTGTGTTTTGAATGGAAAATCTGTTTTCCTAAAATTCACATCCCTGCTGACAAAGAACTGCGTAGAAGCTAAGTCTAGAAAGAGGTAGCCTTTTTGTTTTTCTGAAAAACCAAGTAATACAGTAGGTTTAGCCCTTTGTGCAAACTTATCTCCCTTGACCAAGTTCGTAGCATAGCAGAGACAACCAAGTATTCTGAGATGATCTAGCTTGACACTTTTGTGATACAACTGTTCATATGGTGTGCTACCTAATAAAGCTGTAGATGGCATCCTGTTTATCAAATACACTGCTGCCTTCACACACATGCCCCATTATCTGAGAGAGATAAAAGCTTGAATTCACAAGGCTCTAGCAGTATAAATGATGTGTCTATGTTTTCTCTCTATAACATCATTTTATAGTGCAGTGTAGGGACAACTACTTTGATGAATAATCCTAGCTTAGTGAATAATTCAGTGCATTGAGAGTTAAAAAACTCAGTTCCATTATCTGATCTTACTATCTTGACCATACTGTTAAATTGGTTTCTTATCATTGTCAAATACTATTTTAATACTACAATTACTTCGGATTTCAGTTGTAACAAATAGATCCATGTATATCTAGTATGATCATCCATAATAGTGATAAAATAAATTTTTTTAGCGAATATGGGAACTTTATAAGGTCCCCAAAGATCCACGTGTACAGGATGAAAGGGAGCTTTACTCTAGAAGTACTGAGTGGGAACTGCAGTCTGGTTTGCTTTGCCAAAGGGCATATATGGCATTTATTTTGTATCCTACTATTAATACTGTCATGAAGTTCTACTATATTTTTCATAGTTGCTAATGAAAGATGTCCCAGCCTCATATGTCATAGGCTGTTCCTACCTGCATTCTCTACTGCATGTACTGCCTTTATTCCTTTAACTAGTTTATCATCATCTGAACCACTTCTCAGCACATATAATCCTTCATTCTCCTTATAAATCACCTTCAGTATGCCACTGTAAATATCCTTAAATACAACAAAATCAGGAAACAACTGCGCAGAACAGGACAACTGTCTGGTTAGTTTTGACACTGATAGTAAGTTGAATTTAAAGTCAGGAACATAAAGCACATTGCTAATGGTCTCCCCATTGAATAGTTTTGCGCTACCAACATATGTAATATCGGCTTGTCCTCATGTTGGTAGATGAACTCTATCTTTGCTTGTTTTGATAGTGATTACTTTCACTCAACAGATCTAAGCTAGAGGTGATGTGATGAGTAGCTCCTGAAATCTCCATCCATTCCTTAGTTGTTTGAAGTTAGACATTAGACAAGTGACAATACCTACCATGTTGGCTTGATGATCTCCAGACTCCATGTTCAGCAAATTCAGAATTTGATTGTATTGTTCAGGTGTGAAGAACAATCCTTTGTGCCCTTCTACCTTGTGATTGTCTTCACCATTTTGAGCAACTGATGGAGTTGCATCCGCACTATTAGAAGCAGCTAAGGGTTCCGTCCTCCATCCTTCATGAGATCCACCTCCAGGAGGCTTCCAACGAGTGGCGAAGCCAGGAATTTCATTTAGGGTGTTCAAACTTGAAAGAAGTATAAAAAATCATCAATAAAGGGAGTTCAATATATGTTATATACTACTAAAATCTAATATTTTACCTATATATACGGTGTGAATTTTCGATGAAGGGTGGTCAGTTGACCACCCTTGAAGCTATGTAGCTTCGCCCATGCTTCCAACCATCAAAATTACCAGCACCAAACCTCTTTCTTTGCTTGAAATCAGATGGATAACCTACTATTTTATAGCAGTTTTCCTCAATGTGACCTTTCATATTACAGTGGTCACAATATAAAAACTATTTTTCCCTTTGAATTCTTGGCCTCACCCTGCCTGCATAATCAAGAGATCAATTTTGTTAGTCACAACATTAACATTAACAACTTGTCGGCTTTCATCCTAAATGATCATGGCATAGGCCTGATTTTGAGTTGGTTTAGAAGATTTCATAATGATTTGTCGCCTTGATTGATCATATGAGTCATTCAAACCACTAAGAAACAATATTACTCTTTGTCTATGAAGATGCTCTACATGCTCCTTAGACTTTGGACAACCACAATTAGGGGGTGGTATTATCACATCATATTCATGCCATAATTCCTTCAATTTTGAGAAGTAGAAACAGAACTAGATCCTTGTGACAAAGTAGCTATTTCTCTGTGCAATTGAAAAATACAATCTCGATTGATTTTGTCAAACCTCTCTCTCAAATCTTCCTAAACTAAATGTGCATTGGATGCATATACAATTCCAACTAGGAGTTCTTCGAACACTGTGTTCATGATCCATGACAAAACGATTGCATTGCAGGTTTCCCATTGCTCATGCAACTCCTTTTAAAAGTCTTCATTTTGAATGTGCTTGTTACGAACCCTAGTTTCTTCTTCCCCAGTAATGCAATGCGCATAGATCTGCTCCAAAGACCATAGTTCTCCGATCCTGTAAGCTTTACATGAATTAAGATTGATCTTGGAGTGTCCCCTGGCCTACATACAGTGGATGTGTATAATCGATTTTTATTTTCGCCATTGTTGACAATTTGAAGAAATCTCAAGCTTCGATATAATCCAGTAATGAATCCATACGCATGAAACAACCGAAATTCTGCAGCAAAATTCTCTACTCTCGACCGCTCTGATACCATCTTCAAACGTGAGCTCAACTGGTGAAGCTCGAAGCTTCTTCAATGGAGGCAGTTAGAGTAGGAAGAGCTAAGGGAGAAGATTAGAATTGGAGAATGTAAAAGGTGTATTAACTGAATGTGCTAACATCTGTATATACAATGGAATTCACTAAACATCTGTATACCACGTAAGACTGCACATAGCATATCAATATGCATCATATCATATTATATAAATAACAGCTGAAGAAATTATATAAATAATTTATTTTGATAGAGAAAATATCGAATTAAATAATTTTAATAAGTTTAAATTCTTAGAAAATTAAATAAATGTTATACTCTATTATTAGTAGAACGTCCCAAGCATGTTGAAACTAACATGACATAAAATAGAAAGAATATCTATATGTCATATAAATTTGAGATAGAGGAAGAGGTTCAACTCGAAACAAAAACCAAAACTTTAGGTGATTCTTCTTATCTATTTGAATTTATGTGAACATAAAAAATTATTCAATAATTATGCTCGTGAAAAATAATAAATACTTTGATTGAAATTATTGAAGTATACAGTCAGACCTCTCTATAACAATATAGTTATATAACAGTCATGCACTATAAAACTCAAGTTTTTATGGAACCAATTTTTATGTTTTGTTATAACATATGTTCTCTATAATAGCAATATGTTTGAATTTGAGGGTAAAGAGCTCGCTTGTTATACGGGATCCGACGCGTCCAACAGAGCAAAACAATGTTCCATTCTTTTCGACGGCATTTAGCTATAACAACCGAGAATATTCTGAATAAATGAGGTTGTTATAGAGTAGTTTGACGGCATATAAGTTGTTAATCCGAACACCATCATTCACTGTTATAAAATATAGAGAAACTGCATAAAGATCCCATTCAACTTGTCCTGAAAAATTATTTACACACCTAAAATTTATGGGTGTCCTATTACCACCCTATCCTTATCCAAGATGAATTTATTTAACCCCTAAAATGCCACAACTAAATTCTACCCAGGTAGTGTTTACACGCGCTGATATGTGGCATTTTCGTAGGTTTTTTCATTTTTTCTCTTTCTTTGACTGGAATAATCGTCTCCCTCCATCAACCGATTCTTTCTTTCTCTCCTTAAAAATATTCCAAACATTTTTATCAACTTTTCCAATTTGCCTAAGAAATTTCAGTCATATTTGTAGGATCTCTATGGGCAGCAAAATTACAACTAAAGAAGTGACTTTTTCAGATTTTTTTTTTCTGATGGAACCTTTGCAAGAGAAACTAGCTGACTCTATTGACTTGATGCTGAAATTCACCTTGACGCTAAAGGTCTGTAACGACCCGACCGGTCGTTTTAGAAAATTACGCCCCTATCCCTAATTTAACTGTTCCCCTAAATTCATTTCTGCTATTGTGGGTTGCCGGGAGAGTCGGTTCCGAAAAATTTAGCATTTTGGGACACTTAGTCCCCAAATAAGAGCTTTGAAACTAGAAAATGGTCCATAGCCGGAACAATGTTAAGACGATCTCGGAACGGAAACCCGATGGTTCCATTAGCTCCGTTAGGTGATTTCGGGGTTGGGAGCGTGTTCGGAATGTATTTTGGAGGTCCGTAGCTCAATTAGGCTTGAAATGCCGAAGGTTGAAATTTTGGCGAATCCGAACGATAGGTGAGATTTTGATCCGGGGGTCGGAATGGAATTCCGACAATTCCTGTAGCTTCGTTATGTGATTGTGGATATGTTCGCAAATTTTCAGGTCATTCGGACGTCGTTTGGTCGGGTTTTTGATTGAATGTGTAATTTGGAATGTTTTAAGGAATTTAGGCTTGAATTCGATGCGAATTATGAGTTTTGATGTTGTTAGACGTGTTTTGAGGATTGGAGCAAGTTCGAATAAGGTATTAAGGTGTGTTGGTATGTTTGGATGAGGTCCCGGGGGCCTCGGGGTATTTTCGGATGGTTGAACGGGAGAAAAATCATGGAAATTTCAGGTTGGGAGTTCTGGTTCTGTCATTTTCGCTCCTGCGGAATTTTGGTCGCAGGAGCGAGTCCGCAGAAGCGGATGTTGGAGCGCTGAAGCGCTTGTGGCCGCAGAAGCGGAGAATTTTCCGCTGAAGCGGAATCGCGGAAGCGGAGAGGAGCCGCAGAAGCGGCCATCGCAGAAGCGGAAGGGAGCCGCTTGGGCGAGTCCGCAGAGGCGGACGCCTAGCCGCAGAAGCGGAACTTTCCGCAGGGGCGATCGAGCCTTCGCAGAAGCGGACGCGCAGAAGCGGTCCGCATATCGCAGAAGCGGAAATGGCCGGCTAGGCCTGGAACCGCAGAAGCGACTCTTTGGTCGCGGATACGGGAGCGTAGAAGCGGAAAATGTTCCGCAGAAGCGAAAATCGCTGTAAGTAAGTGTATCAGAAGTTAGAAAAATTTCAGAAACATTTTAACATTTGGGGGTCTCGGCTTAAGGGCGATTTTGGGCGATTTTGAGGAGGAAATCAAGGAAAATCATCAGGTAATCAACTATGAACTCATATTATGATTAGTATTGATAATATCATGCAATTATATCATGAAAATGGAGGAATTTGGGGTAATTATGGAGGGTTTAGCCCTAGTCTTGGACTTTAGAAAAATCAAGGTTTTGAATGGGCAAATGGAGTCCGATTTTGGTAAAATTGATATGCTTAGACTCGTATTGAAATGAGGGTTCCGAATATGTGACTTTCGTGATTTTTCGATAAGCGTACCGAAAGTCGGGTTTTGGCAACTTGTGGGTTTTGGTGAATTTTGAGTTAATTTGATTGGGTAATGCCCAATTGGCCTATTTTGACGTGATTCTATTGATTTTATCAGATTCTACACTTGTGGAGGCCGACATTCGTGGCAAGAGGGTTATTGCTTAGCGGTTTTGTACCGGAATTGAGGTAAGTGGCTTGTCTAACCTCGTGTGGGGGAATTTTCACCCCTAGGATATTATGTGATAGTTGAAATGCCTTGTACGCGAGGTGACGGGCGTGTACATGCGCTGGTTGATGAACACGTATTTTATTCAGAAATGTTCGATGAGCGATATCCCTGTCTTTGGTTGTTAATTTGATATTTTACCCGGTAGTGGTTAGAAGAGCATGATTAGGTAGCACTTAACTGTTTGGTTGCCTAACTGCCTTGTTTGAATTCCTTGTTAATTATTGGCACTATTTTTTTCGGTGAAGTTATAGTTGAGCATAATTATTTCTCTCTGTGGATTTCCTTAATTGATTGTGTTTGTGGACTGCGGGTTCGATTCCCGGAGACCCAGGGCTGTGGGTTCGATTCCCAGAGACCCGACGTGATATTGGTAGGGACTGCGGGTTCGATTCCCGAGATCCCGAGTTATTTATTGGTAGGGACTGCGGGTTCGATTCCCGAGATCCTGAGTTATTTATTGGTAGGGACTGCGGGTTCGATTCCCGAGATCCTGAGTTATTTATTGGTAGGGACTGCGGGTTCGATTCCCGAGATCCTGAGTTATTTATTGGTAGGGACTGCGGGTTCGATTCCCGAGATCCCGAGTTATTTATTGGTAGGGACTGCGGGTTCGATTCCCGAGATCCTGAGTTATTTATTGGTAGGGACTGCGGGTTCGATTTCCGAGATCCTGAGTTATTTATTGGTAGGGACTGCGGGTTCGATTCCCGAGATCCCGAGTTATTTATTGGTAGGGACTGCGGGTTCGATTCCCGAGATCCTGAGTTATTTATTGGTAGGGACTGCGGGTTCGATTCCCGAGATCCTGAGTTATTTATTGGTAGGGACTGCGGGTTCGATTCCCGAGATCCTGAGTTATTGGTAGGGACTGCGGGTTCGATTCCTGGACTTGCTCATTGAGTTTTTATTGAGTTATTTACTTGCTGCTAGCTTAAATCGTAAACGGTTGCAGAAATCACTTTACTGTTGTCATTTCATATTCATTATTATTTAAACTGCTTATTATTGTTATCATCATTATATTATTGTTCTCTCAGTAGGGCCTTGACCTTCCTCGTCACTACTCCATCGAGGTTAGGCTTGGCACTTACCGAGTACCGCCGTGGTGTACTCATGTTACTCTTCTGCACACTTTTGTTGTGCAAATCCAGGTACATCAGAGCAGGCTCGTACTAGGTGATTCTGCAGCTTTCTGGAAGACTTCGAGGTATGATCTGCTACGTCCGCGGATCCGGAGGCTTTCCTTCTATTCTAGTATTTCTAGTTGGCATTTTTCCTCATTTCGTTGTTAGAAACTCTTTATACATAGAGCCCCAGTTGTATTTCTCTTTTAGTCTGTGTTACCGTGGGGTTCCGGATCTTGGTAGTGTTCTATTTATTGTATGACGGATGTATGTGCCAAGCGGCACGGATTACATACCTTTTTGTGTTATTTTCCGTTGTTCCTTATTTAAGTATTTTATAACCTGTATATTCCGCAACGTGTTAGGCTTACCTAGTCGTGGGGACTGGGTGCCATCACGACATGTTCACAATTGGTGAACCAGGGTCATGACAAGTAGGTATTAAAGCTCTAGGTTCATAGGAGTCACGGGACACAGACCGGTTATTTAGAGTCTCGCCGATCGATACGGAGACGTCCGTATTTATCTACGAGGGGCTATGTAACTGTTTAGGAAAAATCTTCATTTCTTTTGAATTTCTTGTCATGTGATGTTTTGACACCAATTCTTAACTTCTGTCTTCTATTCTCTCACGGATGGTGAAGACACATGGTACACGCGAGGATCAGGCACCCGCGCCCCCTGCTGTCGCCACCAGAGGCCGGGGCCGGGGTAGAGGCCGGGGCTGGGGTAGAGGCCCAGGATGCGCCCGAGGTGCAGCCACAACACCCACGCGCGCTGTCATTGAGGCACCACCGGTGGATCAGGTTGGAGCACATGCACCTGGTACACCTACTACTGCTACTACGACTCCAGCACTCCAGGAGACTCTAGCTCAGTTTATGAGCTTGTACACTACTCTGGCTCAAGCGGGGTTGCTTCCTCTCGCTGCAGCCATATCTCAGGCCGGGGGAGGGGCCCAGACTCTCGTAGCCCGCACTCCTGAGCAGCGAGTGCCCATGGAGCAGGTTCCAAAGGTTTTGGTTATGCCTCCCGCCGCCCCAGCACAACCAGGAGGTGGACCAGCTGCCTCTGAGGACGAGCAGCGTAGATTAGAGAGGTTCGAGAAATATGATCCTCCAGTGTTTAGTGGCCTGGCTTCAGATGATGCATTGGGTTTTCCGGAGGAGTGTCATCGTATTCTTCGTACTATGGGGATTGTGGAGACCAGCGGGGTTTCCTTCGCTGCTTTTCAGTTTCGTGGGGCCGCTTATGATTGGTGGCGCACGTATGAGTTGGATAGTCCAGAGGAGTCTGCTTCATTGACCTGGATGCAGTTTTTAGATCTATTTTTGAGAGAGTTTGTCCCTCAGAGCCTTAGGGATTCTTGGCGCTCGGAGTTTGAGCGGTTGCGACAAGGCTCCATGTCAGTATCGGAGTATGCTATCAGTTTCACCCGCCTTGCCAGGCATGCACCAGCCTTGGTAGCCACAGTCCGGGAGAGGGTGCAGAGATTTATTGAGGGCCTGATTCCGCCAATCCGATCCAGCATGGCCAGAGAGTTGGAGACAGACATATCTTATCAGCAGGCAGTGAGCATTGCCAGGAGGATCGAGAGTATGCTCCCTAGAGAGCGGGGAGAGAGAGAGGCCAAGAGGTCTCGTGAGTCGGGCCATTTCTCAGGTGCCCGCACTTCAGCAGCCGGTCGTTTTGGCAGGGGTTATTCCGGCCGACCAGTTCACTCAGCATTGCCCGCAGCCGGTAGTACACCAGGTCTTCCAGCACCTCAGGAGCCTTATTATGCTCCCCGGTTTCCGGTGCACCTCTCGCGCGGGGTCCTTCCGGGGGTCGACTAGTGGGGGTGAGGCCGGTCGATCTCAGCCACCCGTGTCCTCCCCGGGCTTGCTTTGGGTGCGGGGATACTCGCCACCTGGCGAGGGAGTGCCCCGGGCGTAGGAGGGGGGCACCTCACCAGTCTTCGCAGCATCGGCGTGGCTCTCGGGGTCGGCGAGGCTATCATTCCGGCCTCCGGTCGCTATTCCACCTGCCCGGCCCGGCCGGGGGCGGGGGTCGTGGTTCCGAGGCCGCCCTCGAGAGGGGGACGAGCCGGATTCTATGCTATTCCCGATCGCGCCCGCGGCTGTCGCATCCGACTGCGTTATCGCGGGTATTATTCCAGTTGGTCACGGGGAGGCATCGGTTCTATTCGACCCTGGTTCCACTTTTTCATATGTGTCTTCTTACTTTGCTTCTCATCCGGGTGTGCCTCGGGATTCTTTGAGTGCCCCCATTTATGTTTCCACTCCGGTGGGTGATTCTTTGGCGGTGGACCGCGTATATCGGTCGTGTTTGGTTACCATTTGTGATTTTGAGACCAAGAGCGGATCTATTGCTGCCTGGGATGGTCGATTTTGATATTATTCGGGCATGGACCGGTTGTCGCCCCATTATGCTATTCTTGATTGTCACGCCAAGACGGTGACGCTGGCTATGCCGGGCATTCCACGTATTGAGTGGAGTGGTACTCTAGATCACACCCTAGCCGTGTTATTTCTTTTCTCAGAGCTCAGCGTATGGTTGAGAAGGGGTGTGCTGCTTATCTAGCCTATGTGCGGGACGTTAGTATTGACACTCCCTCTATTGATTCTGTTCATGTGGTACGTGACTTTGCTGATGTATTTCCAGCTGATCTTCCGGGCATGCCGCCCGACAGAGATATTGACTTTACTATTGACTTGTTGCCGGGCACTCAGCCCATTTCTATTCCACCGTACCGTATGGCTCCTCCTGAGTTGAAGGAGTTGAAGGATCAGTTACAGGAGTTATTGGGCAAGGGTTTTATTCGACCCGGTGTTTCGCCTTGGGGTGCTCCTGTATTGTTTGTGAAGAAAAAGGACGGTTCTATGCGTATGTGTATTGACTATCGTCAGCTGAATAAGGTTACAGTGAAGAACCGGTATCCTTTGCCCCGTATTGATGATTTATTTGACCAGTTACAGGGCGCACATGTGTTTTCTAAGATTGATTTGCGCTCCGGGTATCACCAGCTGAAGATTCGGGAGCCAGATATCCCGAAGACTGCCTTCAGGACCCGGTATGGTCACTATGAGTTCCTCGTGATGTCTTTTGGGTTGACTAATGCCCCAGCAGCATTTATGCATTTGATGCACGGTGTGTTCAGGCCTTATTTGGACTCGTTCCTGATTGTCTTCATTGATGATATTCTAGTATATTCTCGGAGCGGGAAGAGCACGAGCAATATTTGAGGATAGTGCTTCAGATTCTGAGGGAGAAGCAGCTTTATGCCAAGTTCTCTAAATGTGAATTCTGGTTGAGTTCTGTGGCATTTTTGGGCCACGTGGTGTCGAGTGATGGTATTCGAGTAGATCCGAGGAAGGTGGAGGCCGTGCAGAGTTGGCCCAGACCCTCCTCCGCTACTGAGATACGCAGCTTCCTTGGTTTGGCGGGCTACTACCGTCGTTTCGTAGAGGGGTTCTCTTCGATTGCAGCACCTATGACTAGATTGACCCAAAAGGGTGCCCTTTTCAGTGGACAGACGAGTGTGAGGCGAGCTTTCAGAAGCTCAAGACAGCTTTGACTTCGGCCCCTATATTGATGTTGCCTACAGGTTCGGGGTCCTATACTGTATATCGTGATGCCTCACGAGTTGGACTCGGTGCGGTATTGATGCAGGACGGTAGGGTGATTGCCTACGCATCGAGACAGTTGAAGGTGCATGAGAAGAATTACCCTGTTCATGATTTGGAGCTAGCTGCCATTGTTCACGCCTTAAAAATTTGGCGTCATTATTTATACGGGGTTCCTTCCGAGATCTACACCGATCACCGGAGCTTGCAGCACTTGCTTAAGCTGAAGGACCTGAATATGCGTCAGAGGAGATGGTTGGAACTACCGAAGGACTATGATATTACTATTCTCTATCATCCAGGCAAGGCTAATGTGGTTGCTGATGCCTTGAGTCGTCGGGCAGAGAGTTTGGGGAGTTTGGCATATCTACCAGCTTCGGAGAGGCCTATGGCGATGGATGTTCAGGCTTTGGCCAGGCAGTTGGTTAGACTGGATCTTTCGGAGCCCAGCCGGGTTCTAGCTTGTGTGGTTTCTCGGTCTTCTCTATTTGACCGCATCAGGGAGCGTCAGTTCGACGACCCTCATTTGCTTGTCCTTCAGGATAAAGTTCGGCGTGGTGATGCTCGAGATGTTACCATCGGGGATGATGGAGTTATGAGGATGCAGGGGCGTATCTGTGTGCCCAATGTAGATGATCTTCGAGAGCCGATTCTAGCAGAGGCCCATAGTTCGCGGTATTCCATCCATCCGGGTGCCGCGAAGATGTATCAGGACTTGAAACAGCATTACTGGTGGAGGCGGATGAAGAGGGATATAGTTGATTATGTTTCTAAATGCCTCAACTGCTAGTAGGTGAAGTATGAGCATCAGCGTCCGGGTGGATTGATGTAGCAGATTGAGATTCCAGAGTGGAAATGGGAGCGCATCACCATGGTCTTTGTATCCGGGCTTCCACGGACCGTTAGGAAGTTTGATTCCATTTGGGTTATTGTGGATCGGCTGACCAAGTCCGCCCATTTCATACCTGTGTGCACCACTTACTCATCGGAGCGGTTGGCGGAGATCTACACCAGGGAGATAGTCCAGCTGCATGGTATTCCACTTTCCATCATTTCGGATAGAGGCACTCAGTTCACTTCACAGTTCTGAAAAGCCGTGCAGCAGGAGTTAGGCACTCGGGTGGAGCTGAGCACAGCATTTCACCCCCAGACTGATGGGCAGTCCGAGCGCACTATTCAGATTTTGGAGGATATGCGCCGTGTGTGCGTGATTGAGTTTGGAGGTTCATGGGATCACTTCTTGCCACCGGCGGAGTTTGCTTATAACAACAGCTACCAGTCTAGTATTCAGATGGCACCGTACGAGGCCCTATATGGTAGGAGGTGCAGGTCTCCCGTGGGTTGGTTTGAGCCGGGCGAGGCCAGGTTGCTAGGTACTGATATGGTTCAGGAGGCTATGGACAAGGTCAAGGTGATTCGGGACAGACTTCGTGCGGCCCAGTCCAGACAGAAGAGTTATGCGGACAAAAAGGTTCGCGATGTGGCTTTTATGGTTGGTGAGCGGGTTCTGCTTTCGAGTCTCGCCCATGAAGGGCGTTATGAGGTTTGGGAAGAAAGGAAAGCTGAGTCCTAGATTTATTGGCCCTTTTGAGATTTTGAGGCGTGTTGGGGAGGTTGCTTATGAGTTGGCCTTACCTCCCACCCTAGCCGGAGTTCACCCCGTATTTCATGTCTCTATGCTCCGGAGATACCATGGTGACCCGTTGCATGTGTTGGATTTCACGTCTGTTCAGCAAGACAAGGATCTGTCTTATGTTGAGGAGCCAGTAGCCATTCTAGACAGGCAGGTCAGGAAGCTAAGGTCAAAGAACATCGCTTCGGTAAAAGTTCAGTGGCGGGGCCAGCCGGTCGAGGAGGCGACTTGGGAGACCGAGCAGGATATGCGCAGCCAGTACCCTCATCTTTTCACTACTCCGGGTATGTTTTCTATGCTCGTTCGAGGACGAACGAATCTTTAAGTGTGGGAAGATGTAACGACCCGACCGGTCGTTTTAGAAAATTACGCCCCAATCCCTAATTTAACTGTTCCCCTAAATTCATTTCTGCTATTGTGGGTTGCCGGGAGAGTCGGTTCCGAAAAATTTAGCATTTTGGGACACTTAGTCCCCAAATAAGAGCTTTGAAACTAGAAAATGGTCCATAGCCGGAACAGTGTTAAGACGATCTCGGAACGGAAACCCGATGGTTCCATTAGCTCCGTTAGGTGATTTCGGGGTTGGGAGCGTGTTCGGAATGTATTTTGGAGGTCCGTAGCTCAATTAGGCTTGAAATGCCGAAGGTTGAAATTTTGGCGAATCCGAACGATAGGTGAGATTTTGATCCGGGGGTCGGAATGGAATTCCGACAATTTCTGTAGCTTCGTTAGGTGATTGTGGATGTGCCTGCAAAATTTCAGGTCATTCGGACGTCGTTTGGTCGGGTTTTTGATCGAATGTGTAATTTGGAATGTTTTAAGGAATTTAGGCTTGAATTCGATGCGAATTATGAGTTTTGATGTTGTTAGACGTGTTTTGAGGATTGGAGCAAGTTCGAATAAGGTATTAAGGTGTGTTGGTATGTTTGGATGAGGTCCCGGGGGCCTCGGGGTATTTTCGGATGGTTGAACGGGAGAAAAATCATGGAAATTTCAGGTTGGGAGTTCTGGTTCTGTCATTTTCGCTCCTGCGGAATTTTGGTCGCAGGAGCGAGTCCGCAGAAGCGGATGTTGGAGCGCTGAAGCGCTTGTGGCCGCAGAAGCGGAGAATTTTCCGCTGAAGCGGAATCGCGGAAGCGGAGAGGAGCCGCAGAAGCGGCCATCGTTGAAGCGGAAGGGAGCCGCTTGGGCGAGTCCGCAGAGGCGGACGCCTAGCCGCAGAAGCGGATCTTTCCGCAGGAGCGATAGAGTCATCGCCGAAGCGGACGCGCAGAAGCGGTCCGCATATCGCAGAAGCGGAAATGGCCGGCTAGGCCTAAAACCGCAGAAGCGACCCTTTGGTCGCGGATACGGGAGCGTAGAAGCGGAAAATGTTCCGCAGAAGCGAAAATCGCTGTAAGTAAGTGTATCAGAAGTTAGGAAAATTTCAGAACATTTTAACATTTGGGGGTCTCGGCTTAAGGGCGATTTTGGGCGATTTTGAGGAGGAAATCAAGGGAAATCATCAGGTAATCAACTATGAACTCATATTATGATTAGTATTGATAATATCATGCAATTATATCATGAAAATGGAGGAATTTGGGGTAATTATGGAGGGTTTAGCCCTAGTCTTGGACTTTAGAAAAATCAAGGTTTTGAATGGGCAAATGGAGTCCGATTTTGGTAAAATTGATATGCTTAGACTCGTATTGAAATGAGGGTTCCGAATATGTGACTTTCGTGATTTTTCGATAAGCGTACCGAAAGTCGGGTTTTGGCAACTTGTGGGTTTTGGTGAATTTTGAGTTAATTTGATTGGGTAATGCCCAATTGGCCTATTTTGACGTGATTCTATTGATTTTATCAGATTCTACACTTGTGGAGGCCGACATTCGTGGCAAGAGGGTTATTGCTTAGCGGTTTTGTACCGGAATTGAGGTAAGTGGCTTGTCTAACCTCGTGTGGGGGAATTTTCACCCCTAGGATATTATGTGATAGTTGAAATGCCTTGTACGCGAGGTGACGGGCGTGTACATGCGCTGGTTGATGAACACGTATTTTATTCAGAAATGTTCGATGAGCGATATCCCCGTCTTTGGTTGTTAATTTGATATTTTACCCGGTAGTGGTTAGAAGAGCATGATTAGGTAGCACTTAACTGTTTGGTTGCCTAACTGCCTTGTTTGAATTCCTTGTTAATTATTGGCACTATTTTTTTCGGTGAAGTTATAGTTGAGCATAATTATTTCTCTCTGTGGATTTCCTTAATTGGCTGTGCTTGTGGACTGCGGGTTCGATTCCCGGAGACCCAGTGCTGTGGGTTCGATTCCCAGAGACCCGGAGTGATATTGGTAGGGACCGCGGGTTCGATTCCCGAGATCCCGAGTTATTTATTGGTAGGGACTGCGGGTTCGATTCCCGAGATCCCGAGTTATTTATTGGTAGTGGACTGCGGGTTCGATTCCCGAGATCCCGAGTTATTTATTGGTAGGACCGCGGGTTCGATTCCCGAGATCCCGAGTTATTTATCGGTAGGGACTGCGGGTTCGATTCCCGAGATCCCGAGTTATTTATTGGTAGGGACTCGCGGGTTCGATTCCCGAGATCCCGAGTTATTTATCGGTAGGGACCGCGGGTTCGATTTCCCGAGATCCCGAGTTATTTATCGGTAGGGACCACGGGTTCGATTCCCGAGATCCCGAGTTATTTATTGGTAGGGACCGCGGGTTCGATTCCCGAGATCCCGAGTTATTTATTGGTAGGGACCGCGGGTTCGATTCCCGGAGATCCCGAGTTATTGTGATATTATTGAGACATGGGCCGCGGGTTCGATTCCCGGAGACCCAGGTACTGAGAATGGGACTGTGGGTTCAATTCCCACAGATCCCGGACTTGTTTATTGAGTTGGTTATTTGTTATTAGCTTGATTGTAGACAGTTTCAATAAATGTTGTTATTTTGGAAATTGTGTTGTTATCTGTTAAACTGTTTATTTTGTTATTATCATATTATTATTGTTCTCTCAGTAGGGCCTTGACCTTCCTCGTCACTACTCCATCGAGGTTAGGCTTGGCACTTACCGAGTACCGCCGTGGTGTACTCATGTTACTCTTCTGCACACTTTTGTTGTGCAAATCCAGGTACATCAGGACAGGCTTATACTAGGTGATTCTGCAGCTTTCTGGGAGACTTCGAGGTATGATCTGCTACGTCCGCGGATCCGGAGGCTTCCCTTCTATTCTAGTATTTCTAGTTGGCATTTTTCCTCATTTCGTTGTTAGAAACTCTTTATACATAGAGCCCCAGTTGTATTTCTCTTTTAGTCTGTGTTACCGTGGGGTTCCGGATCTTGGTAGTGTTCTATTTATTGTATGACGGATGTATGTGCCAAGCGGCACGGATTACATACCTTTTTGTGTTATTTTCCGCTGTTCCTTATTTAAGTATTTTATAACCTGTATATTCCGCAACGTGTTAGGCTTACCTAGTCGTGGGGACTGGGTGCCATCACGACATGTTCACAATTGGTGAACTAGGGTCGTGACATTTTCTCAATTTTATTCTTCCATCTTTTTCAAAAGATAAATATATAATGTAAATTTAATGTATAGAGCACAACCGCAAAATAAGATGATGCTAAGAAAGACCCAATAAAGTGTTGGATTTTCATTTTCACCTTGATTGTTTGCTCCGACCAAGCTATGAAAAACAATTGGAGGGCGCAGGAGACGATAAAATATGTGTAGAAAGAGCTATCAATCTTTTTTGTTATGTTATGATTATGGTTGTATGGTGGTGCTCTCTTGTGACAATGAAGGAAGGAGAAAGAAGAAAAGGAAAGAGGAAGAAAAAGAAAAGAAAACAGGAAAATAAAAACAAAAAAGGTTAGTATTACACTAAATACAACTAATTAATTGTAATTAAATGTAACAATCAATGGAAAATTAACATCAGTAAAATTTAAGTAGCTTTTTACATTTTACGAGTTGAATGGGATCTTTATGTATTTTCTCAAAAATATATTAAAAATAATTGAAGAACATACATACACGCGCACAGACGTATATAGAGAGAAAGTGTGTGAGTGAGTGTATTACTATTTTTCTTGTATTGAAAACGTCAAAATGAATACATAGATATATTGACTCTAGGTGAGATTTTGGATTACCTCTAATCTTTTCTTTTCTCGTCTTTAAGAAAACCAAACAAGAGAAAAGACAACCTTACAAAACTCTTCTTTTTCTTTCACCTCCTTCTTTGAAAAATTATACTAGTATATAGGATATGTAGCTAAGTTCTTTGAACAAACAAAAGACAGCAACAGTACTGTTCAACCAAAAAATAAATTTTTAGTCAAATCTAGAAAATAGAAGAATCGGGTTACTGATAATCGAAAAATTAATAGAGAAAAGAATTTCCAAGTACTAAGATATGAAAGCTTGTAAACGAGAATATATTTCAATAATGCCTTGTGTCTTCACTGATTACATATTTCTCTTTTTATAGGTCTCTTTGGAGAATCTTTGAAAATGTACGTTACACCTAAGTCATAATGAGGCTATTATGAATATTCAATGACATTAAATGCTGCGTTACACAATCATTACATTTAATATAAATATTCCTTAACGGCTCCGGTATTTATTTCTCTTTAAATGTTGTATCCTTATCTTCTTATTTGACCAGGTTCGTTATCCTTTTCGTATCTTATACGTAATCATGCTTAAATAGGGATAGGGCTTCCGAGCCTCTTATCTCGTACCTCCTTTTTGATCTCGTATCTCTTTTTTATCCTTTTGTCTCGCAGCTCTTTTATCTCGTACCAGTCTATGTTTCTTTGATCAATTATAACCTTTTGATAGTTTCCCGTGTCATGGAGTATATATTTTTTTTCCAATACAGATAGTCCCCCCACCCCCTCACTTTCCATTTATTCATCAGTTTGAATACTTGAAAAATGAATTTCATAAAAGGAGAATTTTTGTCACCATTAATACTCTGATAAAGTTGACGCTTCAACTGCCACTTTCTTTTAATACACTAGACAAGTGTTGCTTTGTCATTGGTTGCAGTGTCTCGTAGCACTTTTTAGGATTACTTTTCGGCTTCTCTTTTCATGAAGTATCAGTTATCATTATTACGGTTCCTTCATCATCATACTTTTTTCAATAGTATAAATACAGCTTCTCTTTTTGTCTTGTTCCTCATAAATTGAATTGAACACTTTCATCTTGCAAGTTTTCTTCATTATTCCCTGCTTTAATTCAACTCTTGCATCCATGGCTTTATCAAATCCTAATCCTAGGAAAACTGTCATTCTAGATAGTTTTCCTAATGCTCCTATAAGACATAGAAGAGGAGGCAGATTACGTAATTTAAGCTCTACTCGTGGTAGCACTTCAACGCTTCCTTCTGGTTATGGTCCTTCTTCTGGAACCAAGGGTTCACATTCTCAAAGGGGTTCCTCTCGAAGTATGTATTCTTCGGAGCCACTGCGTGAACCCTTGGAGGAAGAAATTATTCCCATAAAATTTTCTTTTCATCATGATAAAGAATCCTTAAAAACTCAAGTTGTTTCGCTAGATCGTGTTGATCCTTATCCCACTCTAATCAAAAGTATTTTAGCACCCGTAGTTAGGAAGAAGTGTCATCGGGCTAAATATTTTCCCATTATTATTCCTAAACCAAATCAAAGAATCACCTCTTATATTATAGGTTACTCCTTTGTTTATACCTACCCATTTACTTTAGGGTTCAAACCAGTCATTCTAGACTTCTGTCGCTTCTTTGATGTTTGCCTGGGTCAAATCGGGCCAATATTATGGCGAGTTATTTCCTGGTTGAGGCATCTTGCTAGTAAGGCCAACGTAGAATTTACTTTCCCCCATTTAATTTACCTTTATTCTCCCAGGTTTTTCCGAAATGGAATATTTGGTTTAACATCCAGGAGCAAAAGAGTCTTGGTGAATCCTGAAGACGATAAAGACCGTGGCTGTACGCTCGGTATGTTGCTGCCCCCACCATGGGTTTAGCCGGTGAAAGAACCATCCGCTTCCCAGAGAATTCGAATTTTGCACGTAAGTATTAAATATCCCTGTGCCTTTTTATTTTCAACCTTACCTATTTTTTACTATCGTGTTTCGTTTTCAGCAACCATGGGTATTGTTGAACCCGTATCCAATATCTGTGGTTGGGTAGAAAAACTTTTGAAGGTTGCACCAACGGAAGGTGGGACGTGCAAAACCCTTTCCAGTCGCTATGGTTGGAAACCAATGACTCATGGTAAGAGTTTATATTTTTTTTTTCCTTAAGTATTTCTACTGTCTTGGTTTTTAACCTTCCTTTTCTTAGGGTTTTCCACTCGAGGAGTTACTCTTGAGGGTGTCTTGGCATCTTGTGGACAAGACATATTCCTAGGATCGAATCAAGATATTTCAGCTCCTTTGAGGTTTGAGAAAAGAAACTCAGTCCTTCAAGATGATTCTGAAGGAGAGGGTGAGGGCTCCTTGGTAACTAGACCACGAGCTAGGAGACAAATTGTTTATGATGATGAGATTAATGTTTCTCCTGATCTGCCCATTTTCGAACATATTGTTGTTCTAGTAGTCATTCCTGATAATGACATTTCTCCCCCGTCTGATATTGTTGACTCTATAAACTAGCTTTTTTCAGTGGTTTTAGTAGTGGTCCTTTAGGTCCAATTTTGGATGAGCTTCCCTTGTCTTTATCTATCGTTCTTGTGATTGTTTCTCTTCCTCCCTTATCTGTTACTTCAATTCCTTTCTCTACTGCCCCTTCTCCGACAATCACTCTTCCTATAGTTCATCACACAGAAGCGGGTTCCTCGAGTAGGAGTTCCACTATTAGGAGTGTTACCATTGAAGTTCCTGCTAATAGCAGTCTTTTGAGAAAATCTAGGCAAGCAGACACCTGGCTCGAACCTTTGATCGACCCTATCGAGAAAGCAAAACTTGAGAGTCATTGAAATATGACTATCCTGAATGACATTGTTCATGCCAATTTGAAGGTATTCCTTAATCTATTGTTTTATTAAGATTTTTTTCCTTAAGAATTTTAATCTTATATCTTTCATATGAACATGTCAACCTCATTCGTACCGAGCTTATGAATCGGGTTCCTCTTTTAGAGAAACTGGCTCGTGACCTGGAGAAAATTGCTCATGATGCAGAAGAAGTTGCTTGTGGCTCTCAATTGGAGGCCAACAATTGTAATGCCCGTATGAAAGTTCACAGATTGATATGGATATTTTGGAGAAGAAAAAATCCCTAGAGAAACAAGTTCAAACTCTTACCTCTGAATTGGCAATGCTCAAGGCTACTTCAGATCAGTCTAAGAGGCAAAAAGAGCTTTTTGCGGAGCAATTATCCATGGTTGCTGATGAAAATAAAGCTTTGAAAGCCTTGTTAGCTCAAAAGGAAATACATTCAAAAGAGGTGGCACAAGAGCTTTCTCGAGTACAAGAAGAGTTGTGAGCCTCTGTAAACAAAGTTCATGCTTTGGAAAATTCTCACACCTCATTGCAGTCATCTCATGATTCTATTTTGCTTAAGAATGAAGAGCTCAAGAACGAAGTTATAGCCCGGGAGAAGGATTATGAACTTCTCGAAGAATCCACCAATATTAAAGTGAGTTGGACCTTTCTCAAGACCCGCCGTGACACTTTGATAGAGATGAGCCTGGAAGATTTTAACCTTGAATCCGAATTGGCTAAGGTAAATGAAGCCACGGAGAGAGAACAACAGCCACCAGATTTTTCTTCTCATGAAACTAGTCTTCCCGTAGTTGAAAATCCTTTGGTTGAGGTTCTTTCAAATGAAACTTCTTTAGTTGAGTCTGCTTTGGTTGGAGCTCCCATAGATGAATTTCTTGTATCTGAAGTCCCCGTGTCTACTATACCTAAAGTTCAGGTGTCTAATGAGATTACTACTAGTGTTGCACTTTCTTTAAGTTTTTCTGTGCCTATTGCCATTAGTCAAGTTGAGGTTTCGCCCGTGGATGTTGCTAGTACCATGACTGAAGATCAACTCTTAGCTGTTGATGATGCAAGTGTAGTTGAGCCTGTAAATAATCCCCCTTCAGTTCTTTTACCTTAAAAGGTTTTTGTTTTGTAATTTGAGGTTTCCCCTTTTTACAGGTGCCCCTCTGGAAATCTGTGTTCAAAGTTTTTGGTTTCTTATGATAACTTTTTGTAATTGAACTCCTGGCTTAGATTTTTTTAAGACTTTAAGTCCCCAAGCTTTGTTTAAGGGGTACTTTTGATTCGATGATCAAGTTTTATACTTGGTTTTTAATATTAAGAAGTTCGTAAACTCCCATCTGTTCTATTCATGCCTCTCATTTTTCCGGACTTAAAGAATAAATTGCATTTTTATTTTCTGAAAGTGCTTTCATTATTCTCACGATTAAATAACATGAGTTTTATAAAAGAGGGCCCTTTTATATATTGACATCTGATGAATAAGACGTCTCAGCTTTATAATGGTGCTTTATATGATATAATAAATAGGAACATAAATATTTATCTGAAATAACTTGAACAAGTTTTATTCTTGAACTTTTACAAATTGTAAATCATTCCTTACATGTATTTAAATTACATCTATAACTTTTTGTAACAGTTTTTCTTGTAACAGATTCACAAAAAATGGAACAATAGATATAAGGTTTTTCCTTATTACCGCTTTTAGTATACAATCTTCACCCTAGATATTTGTGAAGTATAGTGGGTTTCCCTTAGCTCCAAAATATTAGGAAGGGTTTGATAAGTGACTACATTGTTCTCATGGGAAAGAATACTATGATAAAATTCCATGACTCATTAGCTTCCACTCTGCAATTGACTTCTTTTAGGCTTGATTTTACTTCATCTTCTTTGCATTTTATATACACGTGACTGTATATTATATGTATTTCCCCAAGTGTTTGAGTGTTGAAGTATGAAGCCTCGAGCACATGCTAATTTCCTTCATCTGGCCCCTTTCCTGAAAAGGAAATATGTACGGGACTCGGGGGTATGATTATAGATGAAGACTGCTTTACCGTATATGTTTCTATTAGAATTATTGTAACCCTAGTCCTGGAATTTTAGTGTAGTTTATATTGCCTTACATGCCGTAACTCATCATTTAGTACGGGTAAGCATTTTTCTTGACCAAATATTTTTCCTTAGAAGTAATATCTCTTTAAATGAACAACATTCCAATATGAAGGAAGTATTTTTCATGTCCATTATCTTGAACACATATGCTCCTTTCCCTGTAATACCATAAATTCTATAGGGCCCTTCCCAAGTTGGACTTAGTTTACCAGCATTGGCTGCCTTTGTAGATTGAAAGACCTTTTAAAGCACGAGGTCCCCAATTTTGAAGTATCACAAACGGGCTTTCCTTTTGTAATATTGTTCAATCACTTTCTTTTGTGCGGCCATTATTATTAACACAGCCTCTCTCTTGCCTTCTAATAGATCTAAATTGACCCGCATCTCTTTATCATTAGATTCTTCCATTGCTTGTGACACCCTCGTTCTTGACTTCCCTATCTCAACTGGGATAAGTGCCTCAGCCCCGTAAACAAAAGAAAAGGGGGTCTCACCTGTGCTTGTTTTCGTGGTTATACGATATGCCTATAGGACTCCAGGTAATACTTCAGGCCAGTTACCCTTTGATTTCTCCAATAATGTTTTTAAATTATTGATGATAACTTTATTTGTTGATCCCGCTTGTCCATTCCCTACTGGATGATATGGTGTTGATGTTATTCGTTTTATTTTCCAACTTTGAAGGAATTCTATAACCTAAGCTCCGATAAATTATGGACCATTGTCACATACAATTTCTTTTGGTACACCAAACCAACAAATAATATTTCGCCAAATGAAATCCTTGACTTCCTTTTCCCGTACCTGTTTAAATGTTCCTGCTTCTACCCATTTAGTAAAATAGTCGTACGAGTAGAAATTTTACCTGTCCTTTAGCTTGAGGCAATGGTCCAACTATGTCCATTCCCCATTTTATAAACGGCCACGAAGCAATAATCGAATGTAAGAACTCGGCAGTTCTATGCATATTATTACCGTATCTCTGGCATTTATCGCATTTAGCTACGAAGCTCATTGCTTCTTCTTACATTTTAGGCAAGTAATATCCTGCCCTGATCAAAGTTCTTACCAGTGACCTTCATCATGTGTGGTTTCCACAATGTTCGTCATGTATTTCTCTCATTGCATATTCCGTTTGAGAAGGTCCAAGGCATCTTGCTAAGGGGCCACCAAATATCTTTCGATAAAGGTTACCTTGTTTTAAACAGTAACGAGCTTCCTTTACGAAGTGTATGTACTATTATCTTGTCATCATGTACGGTACCACACTGTAAAAAAGCTACAATTTCATTTCTCCAATCCCAAGTTAAATTATTAAAATTTACCTCGTTCTTATTAGGTTCAAGAATCGAGTGAAATAAATGTATAATTGAGGCATTGACATCTTTTGTTATATCAATTGCGGATGTAAGGTTCGCTAAGGAATCGACTTCGACATTATCATCCCTTGGTATTTGGATAATCTTCCAAGACTGGAACTGTTTTATCAGTTCCCTTACCTTTTCCAAGTATTGCTTCATCCTTGCCTCCCTGCCCGTGTAAGTCCCCGGCATTTGATTAACCATGAGTTGAGAATCATTTTTGATTACCACCTAGCCTATCCCAATTTCTCGTGCCAATTCTAGACCTACAATCATAGATTCATACTCTGCTTCATTATTAGTTACGGAGTGACATTTAATAGCTTGCCTAATAGTTTCTCCCGTGGGTGGTACTAAAACAACTCCTAACCCTGCACCTTTAATGTTAGACGATCCATTAGTGAATAAAGTTCATACCCTGGGTTTGCTCCATTAAGTACCTGAACTTCTTTTTCGGCTTCTAATTGCAACCCTTGGTTAAAATCAGCCACGAAATCTACCAATACTTGGGATTTTATTGCTATTCTGGGTAGATACGTGATTTCATATTCGTTTAATTCTATAGCCCATTTAGCTAACCTTCTTGATAATTCATGTTTATGCAGTATATTATATAAGGGGAATTTAGTTACTACAACAATTGGGTGACATTGGCAATACGGTCTCAATTTTCTAGATGCTATGATTAAAGCTAGTGCTAATTTCTCTAATTGCGGATACCATGACTCTGCATCTAACAAAAATTTACTAATAATAAATATGAGATTGTTTGCCTTATTCTTCCCGAACCAAAACTGCACGTACCGTAACTTCTGAAATAGCAAGGTAGATAAAACGTCTTTCACCAACATTAGGTTTTGCTAACAGTGGTGGGTTTGCCAAATATGTCTTCAAGTTTCTAAGTGCTTGTTAACATTCTTCATTCCATTCAAAGTGATCTTGCTTTTTAAGGGCTGAGAAAAACATGACACACTTTTCTGATGGCATTGAGATGAATCTTCCCAAGGCTGCGATCCTTTCTGTCAGTTTTTGAACTTTTTTTTTTTTGAAAGTACATCAGGAATTTATTCAATAGCCTTAATTTGAGTTGGGTTCACTTTAATACCACGGTTAGAAACAAGAAAACCCAAGAATTTTCCTGATGCTACACCAAATGAGAATTTTTTCGGATTCAATTTCACATTATATTTGCGCAAAATTTCAAATGTTCTAGATGAATGTGATATTTGATCCTTTGAATGTAGAGTTTTAACTAACATGTCATCTATATATACCTCCATGGTTTTACCTAAATGTTCTTGAAATATTCTAGTAACTAACCTTTTGATACGTTGCACCTGCATTTTTAAGACCAAAGGGCATTATCGTATAAAAATAAGTTCCCATGTCTGTTATAAAAGAAGTTTTTTCCTCGTCTCCTGGGTCCATTTTGATTTGATTATAACCTGAATACACATCTAAAAAACTTAACAGTTCATGCCTTGCAGTTGCATCAATTAATTGGTCTATGTGTGGCAAAGGAAAAGAATCTTTCAAATATGCTTTATTGAGGTCTGTGTAATCCACATAAACACGCCACTTACCATTATTCTTGGGAACCACAACTGTTTTAGCCAACCAGTTGGAATATTTTACCTAAAAAATTGACCCTAATTTGAGCAACTTCTGAACCTCTTCTTGAATTACCTGATTCTTGAAAGCTCCTTGTTTCCGCTTTTTTTGCTTGATCGGAGGATATGTTGGATCTTCATTTAATTTATGAGTCATAACCTTCGGTGGTATCCCTATCATGTCGGAATGGGACCAAGCAAAATAATCTATGTTAGCTTTTAAAAATTCAGTTAACTCACATTTTATCTCTAGTATGAGATTGGCTCATATATACACCTTCCTTTAGGGCTGGTGTACAAATATACCACAGCTTCGAGTTCTTCTATCATCGTTTTGATGTTCTCATTTTCCTCTAGTTCTTGAATAGTGTCAGGCCTTGAATCCACATCTATTTTTCCTTATTCAGTTAAGGTTGAAGTTGCTCCCTCCTCAACTGAATCTTGTAATTGTTATTTGGCTTTGCCTTGAACAGTTGAATCTGCAACGGAGTTTACACTCTTGGATGTCTGTTGATTACCTCTAATCTGGAAAATTCCCCATGATGAGGGAAATTTAATAGCTTGATGCAACGTTGATGGTACAGTATCCTTATCACGGATCCATGGCCTCCCAAGGATTATGTTATAAGTCATTTCCATATCTACCACCCGGAACTTAGTATCTTTGACAACACCTTTTGCAAAGGTGGTAAGGATCACTTCTCCGTTGGTTATGACATTAGAATTATCAAACCCGGATAAAGTATGTGCTTTTGGAACCAACTTGTCCTCATTTGTATTTCGCGTAACACTCGTATCAAAATAGTATTTACTGAAGTACCTGGATCAATCAGAACATGTTTCACATTAGTATCATGTACGAGTAATGATATTATCAGTGCATCGTTGTATGGAGTCATGAGGCCTTCTGCATCTACGTCACTGAATGTGATATTCTCCTTCTCCGGCACGTGTCATAACCATTTTCCATGAGTGATCGTCATTTTGGATATTTTATTAGCTGCAGTATACGAGACACCATTGATATCTTCTCCTCCACTTATAACATTGACTGTCCGTTTAGGAGAGGGCGGCTTATGGGGCTCCTTTCTATTTTTCATATATGCTTATTTACCTTTCTCATTGAATAACTCACTGAGATATCCTTGCATTAACAAATGATCTACCTCACTTTGTAGAAATCTGCAATCTGCGATTTTATGTTCGTGATCGTTATGGAATTCACACCAGTGATCAGGGTTTTTTCTACTTGGGTTTGATCTCATCTCCTTCAGCCATGGTACATTATCTCCCATGTCTCTTAAAACAGCCACGAGCTCGGAAGTAGTTACAATAATATTGTAACCACCAAACCTTGCCTTCAGACTCGCATCATCATCTTGCTATCCACGTGTACCTCGATCATTGTTAAACCTTGATGAAGAGCCTGCTTCCCTATGTCTGGTCTTATGATCGTACCTTTCTTGTTTTGACTTTGAGTCTTTACCCGCAGGTCCCATATAAGGATCGTACCTATTTTTACCGGATCTCCTTTCATTGTCTACACGTCTTGCACTTGTTTTCTCATCTGCTTTAGGTCGCAAGATGATATCTTCCTCGATCCTCATCTTTGTGTTATACCTGTTGTAGACGCCGTTCCCCATTATTGCTGGGATTTCTCGAAGGCTTCCTTTAAGTCTTCTCGTGGCTTCTGAACTTTTCTCATTCAGATTACTAGCAAAAGCTATGGCTGCCCAGTTGTCAGGTACTCGCGGCAGCAACATTCTTTCCCGTTGAAATCTATCTACAAATTCTGTGAATAACTCGGAATTTCCTTGCTTGATTTTGAATATGTCCACCATCCTCTTTTCAACTTTTTGAGCTCCCGAATATGCTTTAATAAATAAATATGCAAGCTCATCAAAAGAATTTATAGACTTTTTAGGTAAAAGAGAATACCACGTTAAAGCTCCTTTGGTGAGTGTTTCACCAAATTTTTTGACCAGGAACGATTCAATTTCTTGCTTAGTCAAGTCATTCCCCTTGACTTATGCGGTGAATGCAGTGACGTGGTCTTGAGGGTCTGATGTTCCATCATACTTTGGTATATCAAGCATTTTAAATTTCTTCGAAATTGGGAGAGGGGCGGCACTCGGCTTCCATGGTTGTTGAGAATATTTGTCTATGTGTATCCCATTGATCACAAGCGGTACCCCAGGTATTTGTTCTATGTGTTCATTTTGCTCTCCTTAAGTTATTTCTGCAAGGTTAGTACGAGATTTTGTAAATCTGAAATATCTTGATTAAATGGGTCTCCTTCTTGTATTTCACTAGGAGTTCCACCACTGCCTGAATTAATCAGTCCAGAACGAGGGTTCTCTAAAGTATTATTGTTTGGAGTTGGTGTGGGCGGAGCAACATGTAACTGGTTAACGAAGGCTTGAAGAGCTTTACTGACTTGAGAAGCAATTATTTTTTGCAATGTCTTATTCATATCTTTGACATTGTTGAGTTGATCCTATTAATTTGCCTGAGATCCATCAGGAGTTCCTTCACGAGATCGTCATGGAGAGCCTCGTGGAGAACCTTGTGGAGAATCTCGCGGAGAATCTCCTTGAAGTTGTTGGATTGTTTGAATTTCTGGAAGTCCTGGGGTGTTGTCGTTGTTGTTTGACATGATTGATGTGAACAAGAAAATCATGTAGAAATAACATTGATTATTAGATTCCCAGTAACGAAACCAATTTGTTCAAACAAAAAATAATTTTTTTGTCAAATATAGAAAATAGAAGAATCGGGTTACTGATAATCGAAAAATAAATAGAGAAAAGAATTTCGTCCAAGTACTCATATATGAAAGTTTGTAAATTAGAATATATTTCAATAATGCCTTGTGTCTCCACTGATTACATATTTCTCATTTTATAGTTCTCTTTGGAGAATCTTTGAAAATGTACGTTACATCTAAGTCATAATAAGGCTATTATGAATATTTAATGATAGTAAATGCTACGTTACATAATTATTATATTGAATACAAATATTTTGTAACGGCTCCGGTATTTATTTATCTTGAAATGTTGTATCCTTGTCTTATTATTTGACCAGGTTCGTTATCCTTTTCGTATCTTATACGTAATTACGCTTAAATAGGGACGGGGATTCCGAACCCCTTATCTCGTACCTCTTTTTCTATCTTGTATCTCTTGTTTATTCTTTTGTCTCGCACCTCTTTTATCCCGCATCAATCTATGATTCTTTTGATCAATTATAACCTTTTGATAGTTCCATGTGTCATGCCTTATCATCATTCATTTATGGATATATTTTTCCCCAATACAAGTACTGCCATGCAAATGAAGATATATACAACTCATACAAGGTTGGCCACCTAAATAAACATTAATTTAAAGATTATAAACATTAATTTAAAGGTTATAAATGGTAGATCAAGAAAAACAAAAACATAAAAAAGACGTTAACTTCAAGCCAAACTATTATTCAACGTTGTCCATCAAAGTAGACCGCCCTTACCAAACAAAATCACTAATTATTATTCTTAAAAACCTATTATGTACGCGTTCGTTGAATCTGCTAATTGAACAAATCTTATCTTACCAATTATTCATACTTAAACCATCTTCTATATATAGATTTCACACACATACAAAAGCTCACACACCACTCCTCCATATGATCACAAACCCTCCTTGATAAAATCACACACCACTCTACTCAACAATATTAGTTTGTAGTATTTATTGACCTGAAATACGAACTTTATCAATCATCTAAATCTGATCTTTGAAACTATTTTCTCATATTCTTGTGTGTTTTTGTTAACCTGAAACACGAACTTCATCAATCAACTTGATCTGACCTCTGAAACTCCATATATTCTAATACTCCTTGTTTGTCGTTCCAGGCGTACTACGAACCAAACTACCAATGGAGATATCATTGAAGATGAATAACTATAAGGTGGGGGTTTTTCCTACATTTATTCATCAGAAAGGTGGAAAGAACAAACTCATGAAGTGTAGTAATCAATTGAAAATTAGGGCAAATATGCAGACAAAGAAATCCAATAGTAATTTCTATGAAGTGCTTTCTCTGCGTTCAACAAATGTAGGGTTTGAAGAGATAAAGAAAGCTTATAGATGCATGGCTCTTCAATATCATCCTGATATTTGTCATGATCATTCAAATAAAGAAGAATCGACGAGACGATTTATTGAGCTGAGAAAAGCATATGAGACTCTTTCTGATCCTTTTTCACGTCAAATTTATGATTCTGAGATGATTTTAATGGATTCTTTTGAAAGTGAATTTATGTGGAGAAAATCTAAGGAAAATAGGAAGACAGTTTTTACTAAGGAGGTGTGGGAAAGACAACTTGATGGGTTGAGAAGACGATCTTGTAATAGAATGGAGAAGAAGAAAAGTATGTTCAGCTAGAAACTTAGTTGTTAATTTGTATCTTTTATTTATTTATTTATTATTAAGTTCTATGCATCGATCGACAGAATGGAATATAAAATATAGACTTGTAAGTTCTATATATTGACAGTTAAAAATATTTATGCAATCAGATTATTTCGAAAGTAGTTGCAGGTAACTAACTCTACTAGATCACATTAGTTTGTAACTTAAAATAAATTATAAGTAATCTGTTATAACATCTTAAATAACACCGATAATTAAAGAACCATTACACTGTCAGCGGATTTAAGTTCTAAACATACTGACCTAATCAAGTCATGTATAAGAGATCTTCTTTATTTTTGTTGACAATAAATATTAATTTTGTAAGGAATTAACCTGTCAAGTTTTACTTCCAATATTTACTTTTATAAGTACTAATATCCTTATTGAATGTGCTCTTTTTATTTCAGTGTCAGTGGATTTGTTGGACAGTCCAATGAATGTGCTCATCTTATTTCACATCTTGTCATTCAACATAATATACCAATTTGATTAGTGTGACCAAAACCTCTCTCTAGTTCAGTTTCTTGTAGTTATAAATGCACCAAAAGTTCCACTAGTCAAACAAGTGAATTTCGGACAGGTCATTTAAAATTAGAGTCTAAGAATATTGAGATTGAACGACTGAAGGCTGGGTTGAATGAAGTAAAAGCTGAGAGAAACACTCCCAAATCTGAGCTTGCAAAGGAGAAAGGGAAGAATGAGGGTATTTTCCAAGATATGCCGAATCTACTTCATGCCAAGAACCAAGAACCTGATCCTTCACAGTCTTGTTTTATATTTTTATTTCTTCTTATGCTTTGTGGTAGGATTTTATCTATCAATAAAATTCACTACTTTTGCTCTAATTATTTGTTGATATTTATTAGATGGCTAAAATCCTTAGATTAAAAAAGAGAAAATTGAATCTATGATTGCATTTGAAATAGCCCTAATGACCATGAGTGAGATCTGCCAAAATTTGGTTACTTAACTTAACTAGACATTTTTTGATGATGCCAAAACGGGAAAGATAGGTGTGTGTTTGCTTTGGAATGTGATATTTATAACCTAATGAACTTGGTCCTTGATAATTTGTAACTTTAAAATACAAAGTTTTCTAACATTGTGCTTATATTGACCTAAGTTGAAACATGTTCCATGCTTCTGGAAAGCACTGAGTTTGTCATCGTCAAAAATGGAGAATTTGTTGACCTAAGCGATTTTGGTTTTGATGATTGACAAAGGAATGCATGAATACACTAGGTCCACGGACAATGTACACATGTCATGATCTAATTCAAGCAATAGGCATGCAAGATAAGGCGTATTTTTGCTTTGGACTGCGATGTTTATAACCAAATGAACCTGGTCCTGCATAATTTGTGACTTTAAAATAAAAAGTGTTATGACATTGTGTTGATGTTGAGCTAAGTTGAAATAGGTTTCATGCTTCTAGATAATACAGAGTTTGTCATCACCAAAAAGGGGGAATTCGTTGACCTAAGCGATTGATTTTGATGATTGATGAAGGAATGTATGAATGAACCAGGTCCATGGATAGTGTATACAGGTCATGATAAAATCCAAGCAATAGGCATGCAAGATAAGGTGTGCTTTTGCTTTGGACTGTGATGTTTATAACCTAATGAACCTACTCCTTGATGATTTGTGACTTCAAAATAAAAGTTTTGACATTGTGTTGATGTTGAGCTAAATTGAAACAGGTTCTACGCTTTTGGATAGAATAGAGTTTGTCATCATCAAAATGGAAAATTTGTTGACCTAAGCAGTTTTGGTTTTAATGATTGACAAAAGAACACATGCATGAACTAGGTCCATAGACAGTGTACACATGTCAAGGTCAGATTCAAGCAATAGGCATGCACGTGCAAAGGATAAGTATAAGTGTTATTTTTAATATTCTTTGAACAGGAAGATTGCATAATTGATAAGGAGCAGGACTCCTTAATTGAAGAAAACTCTAACCAAGATAAGGAAAGAGTTAGAAGTTGAAGATAACTAGAACTCTTCTACTAAGGAAGAGTAAAGTATCAGAGTTCAAGTTAATCCTTATTCTACTAACTCTATATATATCATTTGTGGAGACACAAATACGCTGAAGTGAAGCAAAAATTAATAGCAAAGTAGTAAGACATTTTGTGAGAAAATCCTATGAGTTTCAAGAGTGCGAACCTGAAGCTATATGAACCAAATTGAATAACCAATTTTATGTGTCTGTCATTAATTCTAGTTTCATTGCAGTAGGAGCTTTTGAGTTATACTTTTTAAATTTTCTAAGAATCATTTGTACTAGGTACTTGAGTTGTATTGTTCAAGTTAGAGTTGACTTGAAGTAGCCGCAACAGCCTGTAGCTTGTTGCTACAAGGGTTAGAGTTTAATCCTTAGGTTTACATGAGGGTTGTTAACATTGTTTTTTGGCTTATAGTTGCAGTGAAGTTTTAGGAAAAATACTACTGTGAATAGTTTGTGATTTTTTCACTTTTTGAGCCAGGTATTTTTCAAGTAAAAATACTTGTGTTCTTTACTTTTTGTATTATTTATTCTGCAACTTGTGACGACCCAACCCATCGCCACATGAGTTACAGCCCTGTTTCTCTCTTATTGTGTTGCTTCTCATTTTTTTTTATATCAGTGTTAGAGTTGGTTGGGTAAAATTGAATTGGTTTTGGTTGAAAATAAGGCACATAGCCTCGTAGAAGGAAGCTTGTTTGAGAAAAAGTCAATCGAAAGTTGACTATGTGGTTATAAGGATCGGATATGAATTTCGGTGATTAGGATAACTTCGGGGGATGATTTATGACTCGGGAGAGCGATCGGAATAGAGTTTGGAGGTCCGGTATAGAAATAGGCTTGAATTGGCGAAGTTAGAATTTTGGTGAAATCCGGTTGATAGGTGAGATTTTGATCCGAGAGTCAGAATAAAATTCCAAGAGTTTTTGTAGCTTCGATATGTGATTTGTGATGTGTATGAAACATTCCAGGTCATTTGGACGTCGTTTGTTTGAGTTTTTGATGGAATACATATTTCGGAAGTTTTTGAAGAACTTAGGCTTGAATCTGATGTGAATTGATGATTTCACTGTTGTTAGGTGTGTTTTGATGATTGGAACAAGTTTTGATGATATTTTGGGATATGTTGGTGCCTTTAGTTTAGGTCCCGGGGGCCTCGAGTGTGTTTCAGGTTGTGATCACGCTCTTATTTGATGTTTTAACATCGTGTCTTTGGACATAAAGGGATATCGTATTAAACAAATAAGCTCCAAATTAAGATTTTATTGAACCATTAGATCCGTATCAAAATTACGGATTCATAAGAAAAAGAATCATCAAATTTAGACATCATATGAGAAAGTTATGCTCATTTTCATGTCGGGCAAATTGCTGCTTCTAGTATGCTCGCAATTGCGAAACAAATCCTGGGAATTGCGAACACCGTAGCTTCACAAATGCGAAGAAAATGATGGGAATTGAGAAAATACTGTAGCTAGGCTGGGAATTGTGAAAACACTGTAGCTTCGCAAATGCGAAGAAAAAACTGGGAATTGCGAATACTATAGCTTCGCAAATGCGAAGAAAATGTTGGGAATTGCGAAAACACTGTAGCTTCAAAAATGCGAAGAAAATGCTGGAAATTGCGAAAACACTGTAGCTGGGACAGAATGATTTTTAAGGACATTTCAATCGCGAACCCATCATTTTTTTCCATCATTTTTACTCCGTCGGGAGAGCTTTTTGGACGGGAATTCAAGGGGTTTCGACTGGGAATCGTTGGATGTAAGTACTATGAACTAAGTACATGATTTTATGGTAGAATCATCGTTGAAATTCATGAAAACATAGAAAATTTGTAAGAAATTAAGGCTTGGAGCAAAAGTTCTAAATTTGGGATTTGAGGGGCCATTTATGGTCTGATTTGAAAGTTCTTGGTATGTACAGACTCGTGGAGAGACGAGAATTCCATAAATGTGAATTTTGTAATTTTCCGGGATGTAGGCCCGTGGCTCGAGTTTTGCAAATTTTGTGAATTTCGATATTTTTCTAATTCTTTCGATTGGGTTATGTACCATTAGCATATTATGATGTATTCCTTATGATTTTGGATAGATTGGATGTGCGTGGAGGCCGGTTTGAGGAGCAAGGGCATCGCAGGCTAGAGTTTTCGCCGGTTCGAGGTGGGTAATACTTGTAAATGATGTCTTGAGGGTTTGAAAATCCTGGACATGCATATTCTAGTGTTGTATTGAGGTGACTTGCACACCGGATAACGGGCGTGGGGTAGAGCATCATTGGGGATTGTGAATTGGTCCTTCCTGCTTAATAAAAATACTACCTAATTGCTTGAAATTGAATTAGCACCCTAATAAAGAAATTAATTATCATGAACTGGACTGATTATCATGTTTTGGGCTTCGTGCCAAATATTTGAATCCTTCAAGGATTGATATTACTGTCTTGGCAATACTGTGTATTATTTCATCCCAGTCTAAGGTTTTAAAAGGGTATTTTTCTACTCACCATTGTTATAAGATTTAAAAACTTAAACGAGGTTTTGATAATATTTTAGTTGTGAGCTGTTATGATACTGTTGCCCAAGGGGCTTATATGCATTCATGACTATGCATGGATCAGGCTGCAAGCCGCAGCAAGAGTGATATTGATATTGCGCTTGGGCTGTAGGAGCCCCTCCGGAGTCTGAACCCCCACAGTGAGCGCGGTCGCCTTTGCATGGATCGGGTTGTACACCACTGTGTCATGTGCATTGCATTGCATATATACATTTTTTTTACTTGTACTACGTGGCATGAGATTTAGCACTCATACATTACTGCATACATGTGTTATTTTCCTTATTGACCAGATACCCTAGTGGAAATTATGAAGGAGTGCTGAGCCCAAGGGGCTGACTTGAGTGCAGATGCACTGTTTGATATTGTACCTAGGTATTGAACTGTTAATAATGAAAGAAGAGATGTTAAATAGAGATTTTAAAATCTACTTAAATATGTTAAAAAGGAATATCATGAAAATGTATTGCAGTTTAAAAGATGATTCTGTATTTTATAGCATGAGATAGTGATTTGTGTGGTTTTTTTTCCTCAGCATTATTTACTTTTATTACCGCTGAGTTGAAAGTACTCACTCGACTCCCTGCACCATGTGTGCAGATTCGGGAATTTGGAAGCTTAGCTGAGCTTGAATCAGGTCTAGAGTTCCATATGGGATCGTCGAGGTAGCTGTCTGGCGTCTGCAGGATCTGACACTCCCCTTATTACTCTGTTGTTTGTTTATTCCGCGTACTCTCGGACTTGAGAAGTTACTTATAATGTTGTATTTATATTATGATAGAGGCTTTTGGCTCGTGACCCCAAATCTTTGGGAAGTTACATTATTTTTGGAAGGTTTCAGGATATTATTATAACTATCACTTTATTCTGGCTTCCTTCATTGTTAATGACTTAAAAATAAATGATTTTAGAGCTCTAAGCTCGGGTTGAGTGTATATTTGGTCGGCCTTGCCTAGCCGTTGGGTTGGGCGCCATCATGACCGGGTTTGGGGTCGTGACACAACTATAGTTTAAGAAAACCATAGAAGAACCACATTATTCTAAAATTCAGTGCACACAAAAATTGTATACCACACAAAATACTTCATCCCCTCCCTATGTGATATTGAAGTATAAAACATTAGAACAAAAAATATGAAGCACAAATTACTAAAATCTAAACTCTTGTAATAATTATTGATTCTTAACTTATATTTTCCATCACCGAACAAGAATTTAAGCTTTAAAAATTAAAGAACGACCAAGTAAAAGGCAGCGACATTTTGCTAAGACTAGTTAAATTGAGGATTCTGCCAAAATCAACTCCTTTAGGATCACGCCGTGCAACTTTTTGGAGAAGAAAAAGTTTCGTTCCCGTATCATATAGGAAACTATATTACGAAAAATATTCATAATTTACAAATTGTCCGCCGTACTAACAGATTTTCTACAAAATATAAACGACTCATTAAATATAGAATCTTGTTAGGTATACAATTCTTTTAATAGGCGCGCGAATATTGGGATGTTAAGGATTCTTTCAGATTTTATCTAACACAAATCTCACTATTAAATTTCTCTTGTTTCACTCCAAAATTACTATTCTATTTTTACGACAATACTCTATTTCACTTATTTTTCTAATTTTTCAAATCAAAAGCGATTAAATTAGCTAGAATTCCTATGTAAAAAGCGCAATATGTCGAAAATCTCAATTATGGTTCTACTGAATGGGAATTGGGATAGCTATGGAGATATAGAGACTTTCAGGTCGATGGATTTGTAGTCGGAGAGGACACGAGTTATAGCCAATTGAATTCTACAATAGCAGAGCATCTAATATTTGATACATCCGAAAAAAATAGAAATCAAATACATCGTCAATGAACATTATCCTCCAATGGAAATTAAGAACGATATGGGTGTTCGTGTACACATGGAGTTGAAAAGTATAACAAAAGCTTAGAAATATATCAGGTATGTGTAACAGTACATGATTTCAATTTGGAATTGAGTATCACTGATTCAAACATAGTTGCAGGTTTGTTCTGTAATATTACTATCGAATTTTGGTTGTATATTATTTATCTACAATATTTTTACAAAAAGAAATATGTCAAAGTCTATATATATGTGTTAGCATTGAATTTTATTCTATCTACAATATTTCTACCACAAAACTACATATCATTTGTAGCTCAATATGAAATATAGAATTTCAATATTTCTACAAATTAACTATAAAATATCTACAAAAGACAATGTTGATAATTTGTAGATATTCTGTATTTTGATTGTATATAAATTATTTTTTGTTTGTAATGTAATTTTTGGTTAGGGCTTCAACAGATCATATCCATACAGTGATAGATGGTGTGAAGCGTTATATTGTTTGTCTTAAAAATAAGAGATGTAGTTGTGGGAAATTCTAGCTTGATGAACTTCCTTGTGAATATGTTTTGGCTTCTTTAAGGCACAAGAATGAGTCTTATGAAAACTATTGTTCTCCTTATTAAACAAGGGAGAGCTTTTTGCATACTTATGAAATATCAATAAATCCCCTACCCAATGAAAACAAATGAAATGTGCCACTACATATAACTGAAGAAGTTGTAAATCCACCTTCGGATGGGAAAAGACAGCTTGGAAGACCTCAAAAATAAAGATACAAATATACGATGAAGTAAGTTCAAAGAAGTACAAGGTTTCATGTGGCAACTGCGAAGTAGAAGGGCATAACAAAATATCTTGCAAGAATGCTCCCAAAAAGAAATAAATTTTTATGTAGTAAACTGAAGTTTGTCATAAAATTGTTGATGAGTTCAGGGGAACTATATTTGATGTGTAATAGTTAGGCACCTTCAACTCTTAATATAGTTAGTTTGAAATTGTTTTGTTTAATTAGCATTCTGTATTGAGTTAATACTTTCATAGTTTAATTAGTTTGTGAATGATTTATATATATATATATATATATATATATATATATATATATATATATATATATATATATATATATATATATATATATATCACAATTATTTTATTATCTCTAGCACCCATAGATAGTTTTTAATCATCCTTACAATTTATCTACAAAAAACTACATAATCTGGAGTTGACAAAGTAATTACATAATAATTAAATTGAAAAGAAGGTAACCAGTACTAATAATTAGATCAAATATTGTTTATTTTTAACAAGTGAATATATTGTTCGAACTAGTATACTGGATAAAATAAAAATACAAAGGGTAAAATAATTCACGCACAAATCTGTTACAATTAAACTTCAACAATCTTGTTCATAAAATTGTCTACTATCTTTCTACAAAACTAGCTGCAACTAAATAATTTAACTATATGTACCTACCAAAAAATTACAACTAATTCTTCTTCCTCCAGACTCGTGTTTACTCGTTCACAACTGGTACACCTTTTTTCCTTGCTAATCTGCCAGTCACCTAAACTTCATTAATTGCACCATTCTATTGCTTCTTCCTAGTGTAATCCCATAGTAGCCGGTTCATAGCATCTACACTATTGCACCAATCTCTTATTAATACACTACTCCAATCTAAAAACAACATATTTATATTTGTCATACAACATATCTGCAATATATCTACAACTACGTAATACAATTAAAAACAAAAACAATATAACTACAATATTTTTAACAGTATATCTACAAGTTTAAATAGATTCAGAAAAATACAACTAATATTCTACAAGTTTAATGACAGGTTCATCTTCTACAAAATCAACATCAATATCTATTTCTTTGTCTTTTCTTTTCACTGAATTGATTTGCCTCGAAGATTCACCAACATCAAAATCATATTTTTGTTGAGTTCTAGCTTCTGCCATAGCTTGACGAGGGTAAATGTCATGACCTCAATTCGCCCTCCGTGAACTGTCGTGATGACACCTAGTCTCTACGACTAGGTAAACCTAATTATGTGAAAAAATAAATAAAACTTGCGAAAGAAATAATTAGAATCCAAACTAATAGAATGAAAGAGTATTTAAAATGCCACCTGGCATATACAATACAACTTCTCGAACTAACACTTCCTAAAACCCGAAATCTCATGAATCACAAGCTAAGAAATACTGCATAGCTCTAACTCCATAATGTCTAACAAGAATAGAAAATATATAAGGACTAAATACTAATGCAGGAATAGAAAGAGACTCCTCGGTCTGCGGACGTGGCAGATATATCTCAAAGTCACTAGAGCAGTCGCCTCGCCTCATGAATGATAAGATTGAGTGAAAGTACCTAGATCTGCACATGAAAAAATATGTGCAGAAGGGCTGACTACACCACATCGGAATACTCAGTAAATGCTAGGCCTAACCTCGGTTGAGTAGTGACGAGGAAGGCCAGGGCCCTACTGAGATAAAATAAGATATAAGGTATGACACGATAAGATAAGCAATTTAGTTGCAAGCTAACAATAAGAATTTAACACGAGAAAGTATGGAATGCAATAACCGAAACATAGGCTAAATCAATCACAAAGATATTAATCGGGGATTTCTCAGTATTACGAGGATCTCTTGGTATCCCGAAGATCTCTTAGAATCCTCAATATACGCTAGGGACTCTTGATATCCCGAGAATCTCTTGGTATCCTAAGGATCACTTGGTATCCTCAATATATACTATGGATCTCTTGGTATCCCGAGGATCTCCTAGTATCCTAAATATATACTAGGGATCTCTTGGTATCTCGAGAATCTCTTAGTATCCTCAATATATGTTAGAAATCTGTTGGTATCCCAATAATATGTGCCAATCTCTTGTTATTCCGCACTATAGTCCAATCGATATATATACAGAGAGATCTCCTGGAATATAATCTGTAGTCCCAAAGTAAACACACAGCAACAACACGAAGAATACACAATTAAATTCAAATACCATATCAATGCAAGCAGGTATTTCTAGACTAGCATATTGCATGTAATCCAGATAAGAAATTTTAAGCAAATAGGCAATTAAGTCAACTAGGCATGCTTTTCTAACTAACAACAGTCTAAGTTTGCAAGTAGAATAAAAAGGGAGGGAAAGGAACTCAGTTTAAATACTTAAAGTAAAATCAGATTTTTCAGCAATTAGCTCAAGTACGCACTCATCACCTCACGTACAAGGTATTTCAATCATCAAATATCATATCCTAAGGGAAAGGTCCCTCACACAAGGTTAGACAAGCCACTTACCCCGAACAAGTGCAAGTCAATCCAAAACTACATTTTTTGCCACGATTATCCAACTCCAAATGGCCCAAATCTATTCAATTAAATTGCATATTATAAATAATACTTCAAGTAATTGATTATATAATTAAATTCTAAGCCAATACATAAAATTATATAAAATGACCAAAATGCCCTTCGGGCTCACATCTCGGAATCGGGTAAAATTTATATTTCCAGAAACCTCACACTCTCACGAGTCTAACCATACCAAAATTATCCAAATTCCATAACATTTCGACCTTCAAATCATAAATCTATCTAAGAGGAATTTCTACACTTTTCCAACTAAATTCACGGATTTAATGCCAAATCGAGTAGTAATAAATTTGAGTAATCTACCCTAAATTTAGTTAAGAACATTTTTGCCATTGTAACCTCTGAAAATCTCTCAAAAAATTGCCTCACCCGAGCTCCAAATCGCCAAAATTTTAGAACTTGAAATAAATCTGCCGAGCAATTTTCGCACTTGCGGTACTGGCTCTGCAGATGCGGTTACTATTCATCACAGATGCAGTAACTGTTCATTGGGTATTGTTCACCATAGATGCGGTCACTATTCACCGCAGATGTGGTTACTATTCACTACATTGTTCACCGCATATGCGAAAAATGCAGAAACTGAAATTTCAGCAGCGTTCTTCATGTCCGAATTGATCCGTTAACCTTAAGAAACACACCCGAGGCCCCCGGAACCTCAACCAAACATACAAACCAATCCTAAAATATCATTCTAACTTGGTCCAACCTTTGAAACATTCAAAACCATATTAAAACACCTATTTTTATCGGATTCAACCTTAAGAATTTTAAAATCTCTAAAAACACACTTTCGATAAAAAACTCTATCAAACCTCGTCCGAATGACCTGAAATTTTGCACACACATCCCAAATGACATGACGCAGCTACTGAAATTCTATGAATTCTATTTCGATCCTCGGATCAAAATCTCACTATCGGATCGAAAACATGAAAATTTTAACTTTCGGTATTTCAAGCCTAAATTAGCTATGGACTTCCAAAACACAATCCATTCACGCCCCCTAAGCCTAAAATCACCTAACGGAGCTAACGAAACCATGATATTTTCATTCTGAGTCCATCTTCATATTATTTCGACTATGGTCAAATTTCTAAGACTTAAGCTCTTATTTAGGGAATAAGTGTCTCAAAACTGTCCAAAATTCAAAACTGAACATCCCCGCAATTTAAAATAGCAAAAATAAACTTGGGAAAGACAGTTAATAGGGGGTTGGAGTGTTAATTTGAAAAATGACATTAAAGTAAAGCCTTCCTATGCTTCTTCTCTTCATTTGCATGAGTAGATTTTTCATGCTTTTTCGGTGAATGTGGTGACAAAACACCCAAATCGAAAGAAGGAACATCTGTTTCTTTAACTTTTTTAGGGTTGTTCTTTGAAGCTCTGTTCTTCTTCATTGAAAATCATTGAAGCTAGTCATTAATGGGTGAATGAAATTTGAAGAATAGTAGAAATTATTATTGATTTTAGAAGAAAGAACTTGAGAATATGCGTTAATGGAGGGGTTACAGATTCACAGATTTTAGAAGAAGAAATAATGGGTGATTGAAGATGAAATCGTAGGGTCTAGTTTGATACGTGGGTGAGGGGGTGAGATTTGGGGAGAGAAACGTGCGGGAGTGAGAATATACGGTAGAGTTAAATTAGGAGTCTAATTAATACCATTAAAATCTCTAATATGTAATTATATCAAGAGTTAAGCATGTAGGGTAATATAGTTTGCAATATGGCATATGATTAGTAAAAATTGCACGGTGCGCCCTATTTGGTCGCCCCCATTTAACCTATACCTACTTTTTTTTTTTAACTTTTAACTTATACCCACTTTTTAAATAACTTCAGCCTCATTTCTCCTCCTCCTCCTCCTCCTCCTCATCTTCCTCCTTCTTCTTCTTCTAGCAATGTAGTTAATGTTAATGAATGACTATGTACTTGTTTGAATAGATTTCAGTTCCTCTTTTCCATCTCAACAACAAATACATTTTGTTTCACCCTCTATTGACGACATCATTCTTCTTTCTTTAGCAACTAATTTGCAAAAATTGGTCGAAAGACCAATGTCATGTTACGAAATCTTCAAGCAATTCACAAGACAAATTGCCTCCCGAATGCTTCGACGTTTTGCCTTTCTGTTTACACACTCAGTGTATGTACATGAATTGATCTTATCAAATGCTTCATATAATGCATTTTTGTGTTTATACTTCAACACACTATAATATTTTTTGTTGGGTATTAGTGCATATTACAAATGAACTAAATAACTTCAGCTCTAGAGTTGAAGTTCCCCAATTACAAAATAAAAATTTCAGCTCTACAGCTGAAGTTCGACAGTTACAAAATAAAATTTTCAGCTCTAGAGCTGAAGTTCGATAGTTAAAAAACAAAAAAAACTTCAGCTCTAGAGCTGAAGTCTGATAGTTAAAAAATAAAAACTTCAGCTCTAGAGCTGAAGCTTACAAACAAAAACTTTAGCTTTAGAGTTGAAGCTTACAAAAAAAACTTCCAGTTACAAACAAAGACTTCAGCTCTAAAGCTGAAGTTCGACAGACTTCAGCACACTTGGTTCAGCACACTTGCTACTTCAATCCCATTTACTAGAATGTCGAAGTTTTGCGTGATTGCCTTTGTTACATCAGCCCTGCATGCTGAAGTTACACAAAAAAGTGGGTACACTTGCAATTTTTTTTTTTTCAAAGCAGGCACAAATTAAAACGTGACACGAAAAATGGGTATAGATACAAATGCCCCGATAGTTTACATTTTGGAGAATAGAAGGCGAACCTTGACCACCGGAAGCCCAAGTGAAATTTGGAAGATGGTGGATATTGACCCAGCAAAGGGTTACACGAACTGTAGTATGATAGAAAATTACACATTCGGCCATTGAAATAATTTTCAATATATCAAATTCGAGGTCCCTTTTATTTTGTAAATAATTGTTTGCCCAAACATTAAAAGTAAATACTTTCTGGAATAATTATTTGAGGTGTAGTTCAGTTGAAAATTTTCAAATCGAAATCTTATAACCCAAAAATCTTCAACTTCCATAATTATTTTGTATGAAGTTCAGGCCAAACGCAACTGAATCAAGACTAACTTCAAATATTCTGCTTTCAACGTCTAACTCAAATTTTGTAGTGCATACTAAACAAGTTCTTTAAGAACATTATCTTTTGCTAAATACATCTGTACCGATATTTCAAGTTATTCAGTGTTTAAATACTATTGCAATAAGAAGTATATCTTGGGGATGTAGCTCAAATGGTAGAGCGCTCGCTTTGCATGCGAGAGGCACGAGGTTTGATCCCCCGCATCTCCAGTACTTTTAATCAAATCTTTCAATTTTGAATATTATTATTTAATTAATAATTTCATAAATCTATCAAAAGAATTGTAGAGCTGTCCCAATCAAATAAGTTGTACTGTTTTATTTGACCCAAAAGTTGTCGATTACTTTATGAGTTAGGAACAATCGAAGATTGTGAAAGGATAAATCAGAATCAACGGTAATAGACTCAAGGATAGATCTATAATTCGTATGTTGTTTGCTCTAGTGAGGTTGTAATAAAACTTATTGGAATATCAAATCGTATGTTGTTCGATCCCCCGCATCTCCAATACTTTTAATCAAATCTTTCGATTTTGAATATTATTATTTAATTAATAATTTCATAAATCTATCAAAAGAATTGTAGAGCTGTCCCAATCAAATAAGTTGTACTGTTTTATTTGACCCAAAAGTTGTCGGTTACTTTATGAGTTAGGAACAATCGAAGATTGTGAAAGGATAAATCAGAATCAACGGTAATAGACCCAAGGATAGATCTATAATTCGTATGTTGTTTGCTCTAGTGAGGTTGTAATAAAACTTATTGGAATATCAAATCGTATGTTGTTCGATCCCCCGCATCTCCAATACTTTTAATCAAATCTTTCGATTTTGAATATTATTATTTAATTAATAATTTCATAAATCTATCAAAAGAATTGTAGAGCTGTCCCAATCAAATAAGTTGTACTGTTTTATTTGACCCAAAAGTTGTCGGTTACTTTATGAGTTAGGAACAATCGAAGATTGTGAAAGGATAAATCAGAATCAACGGTAATAGACTCAAGGATAGATCTATAATTCGTATGTTGTTTGCTCTAATGAGGTTGTAATAAAACTTATTGGAATATCAAAACTGATCAACAATAGAGAGATGAAATATAGAGAGAATGATAGTGAGAAGTTGTATTATTAATGAAAATAAACACTTGTGTTACAAATGGGGGAGGCCTTTCTTTATATAGAAGGAAGGCCCCCTCGCGAGATTGTCACTTTATTCTAAAACTATTGTCGTTACAAGAATATAAATGGGCAGAGGGGACGGAATGCCCGTACGGGCGAGTTTGCCAGTGCGCCTTTATAGTTAGGGGCATACTACCAGAGGCGGATCCAGGATTTGATGGTTACGGGTGCCAATGTCTTTAATGTAAACTTACCTCTAGTCAAAGGATGTCGAATTAAGGTGTACATTTGGCTAGTTCGCTTAGTTTTAAGTTAAATCGGTTCGGTTCGGTTCGGTTCACTTTATAAGATTTTTTGGTACATAAAGACAGACGTGATAACCAAACTAAAAAAAATTAGTCCTCCAAGGAAAAAATAACATTAACTAGATCAAAAGAAAAATGATTAAAAGCACAATAAAATTTTAAAATTTGAGATTTAGAGAAGGAAAACAAAAATAAATATACTTTTTATAATTTAATTACTAATAAAAATAGACTGTACAGAGAGAGAATACAGAGATGAAAATAGGAAATTAAAAAACTAAGAGAAGAGAAGTAAAGAAAAATCTGGAAAAGAAGGAACAAGAAAAAAGTAAATAGGCTTTGTTAGAAAACGAGTGATAGGGAGTAGTTCCTGGGCATTGGGCCTGGCAGGAAGCAGTTGGACTGTGGCACCTATCTTATCTTTGGTACTCAGGGTGCCACGCTTCAATTATATACTGTTTTAACATGAAATATCAGTATAATACCAATACAAATATGAAATTCTACCGGAGAGACCGGGTGGCGTATCACCCCCTTCCTTCTACATAGATCCGCCTCTGCGTACTCCTTTTCGGCGTATAGGCGTGAAGGAATGTATATTTGACTTTAGTGGCCGTGAAGAAAGGCGTGCTCGACTTACATCAATCGTGTCCGATTCGATCCCATACATATTTAAGTGTATGTTGTCTTTGCGAAGAGAAGATATACGAGATATGGTTATCTCTTTTAGAATTAATCATCATTTATAATGGAGTAACCAGGAAGTTAAGCCTTCGGATTCTGATATATGATATTGACATAAAATTGCTACCCATTATCTTAGTTCACGTTGCATTTTGAAAGGACAAAAAGAAACCATTTTGGGCCATTCGACCAACTGGGTTAATGGACCAACGTGCTTACTCCTAAAAAAGTATACTGTTTTAGTAGGGTCTAGTAAAAATAGTACGGCTTAACCAGTTTTCGGATTGGTCATTCGAAAATAACTAGCGTTTACCAAGTTAATAAAAAATAGCCATTATTTTGCTGTAACAGAAACCGATCCGGCATAATATACTGGAGTTCGGTGCACCTATGTATGAACTTCCAGCATATTATGATGGACCGATATACTTTGTTTGCTCCAGTATATTATGCTAGATCGGTATATTATAGTGGAACTCCAGTATATTGTGCTGGAGTATTTTTCGGATTTTGAACAGTATTTTCATTCAAATTTATCTTTATACAAAAAATGTTTAAATTTTGATTACTTTAAAAATTGTAGCTACTTTTGAACGACCACTTGCATCAGCAAAAATTAGCTCATTTCTAAGACCGGCCCATTTAATCATTATAGAGGGGATGTAGTACGCAGTAGTAACCACTTTTAAGTCTACTATTTAAAGTATATTCATAATTTACAATGTCTTTAAAAATTAGCTAATTCACCAAATCTTCATAAAGTAACCTAAATTTTTGAAATTCAGCACACTTTTCAGGACTAAGTGTTCTGAATTTTTAAACTGTTAATTTAAAAGATTCAGGACATAAAATTTGAATTTCTGGATACAATATTTGAACTTTAAGATACGATGTCCTGAAGTTTGTACTTTGAGGTCTAAACTAAGAGACGCCATGTCTGGAAATTTGAACGAATTAGTTTTATCTTTATATACATTGTAAATTATGAATATGTTTTAAATAACATGTTTAAAGGTGGCTACCTTGTGTCATTTCCACGGGAATTTACCCAAGTTATATTCCAAATCAGTTGATGGTTAAATTGTTTCCTAGTGAATTAAAGAAAACAAAAGAAAGAAAAATGGTTTTTGATGATAATGATCCATATAGTCATTGATATCGTCTACAAAAATTACTTTAAAAAGTCACGAAGATATAAAAAGAAGGAACTCTTGTAAGCAGTTAATCAATTAGCACTACTACTGACGAAAGATGTGTTTTGATTTGAGACATACTCTGAAGAAAGCCAAGATCATAACAAAGAAAGGAAATCATGAAAAAGAAGAAGGAGATTCCAAAGGTTTATTGGCTAAGGAGATTGAGAAATGGGAGAAGCAACAAAAGGAGATGATAAATGAAGGAGCTGATCATGATAATTTGCAGCCCTTGGATTCATCATCTGTCAAGAACCAATAATTCTTCTATTAAATTCATTATGGTAATTCTCTTTGTTGATAGTATTTGATGCAAAAGAAGCGTATTTGTTGATCTTAATTGCACCCTAATTCTTCTCTATTGTTGCGTTATTAACATTACGGTCGTTTGGTTGGAATATGATTTATACCAGTATAAGTTATGCTGGCATAAATTATATTGAGATAAGTTATGCTGTGATTAGTTATTTTGGATTGTTGTTTATTCATTGTTTGGTATGTTGTATTAAGAATGATAATTGTATAATTTCTAAGAAAAAGGTATTATACCGGTGTTAATTACTCCACCTTCTATAAGGTATAAGTTATCCAAGTGTTAATTTAACACCGAAAAAATTTATACCTGATTTACTAACCAAACAGAATATTAAGGTGGTATTAAATTTTTATACCACCCTTATACCTTCTTATACCTCATACCAAACGACCCCTTAGAGTGCTACCGATTAAATTTAGAGCTGTAAGAAAAGTTAATTACATGTAGTATGCTTCTATATATGCTATTTTCATACATGGATCCAAGATTTAAAGTTAGCATATTCAATCTTTGAGGTTGCCTATATTAAAGCCTCGGTGCAGCCCTTTTCCAGATCTTACGTGAACGCATGATGCTTTGTACATCGTACTACCTTTTTTCTTTTGGCAAAATACATAAATGGCCATTTCAAGTTGTCTACAACAGTCATTTGAATACCTCAACGGACCCTTTTACCATTTTAACACTTCAAGTAGTTATTAAATATATCTAGTAAATACCTGGCCTAGTCAGCGCATCTCGCGTGTGACACACATTCTGAAACGCGCGTTACATACCAAATTATGTTTTTTCTTCTTTTCTTTTTTTAAAATTAATTTGAAGTGGGCCCCAAACTCTAACATCTTCTTTCAACCATTACATAATCATCGCCATTATCGCCGCCTTGTGACTGTCAAACCCACATAAGCAAATAAAAAATTTCATCAGATTAAAGCCAATCATCAACCAAAAATTGTTAAACTCATAATTCATAAATGAAATCTCAGTAGAATTTCATCGGATTAAAGCCAATCATCAACCAAATAATAATCAATTACTTGAATCGACTAGAAAATAGTTTAAGGAGAAATTTACACAAAAAAAAAAAAATAGAAGCAGTGACATAAACCAAATTCAGCATCAAGAAGATGATAAAGAGAGAAAGACTGAAGATTTCGATGGAGCCAATTCTTTCAAATTTGCCCGGCGAAAATGGCAACGACAGAGTTCAATCGGTGACATCTTCACTTCAACTCCCCACAAACAATTAAATAAATTGATAAGTCCAAGAGTTCTCTCGGATGTGACAAAATGAGATAAACAGAGGAAGGTCGTTGGAGATAAGTTTTTCCGTCTAGATCCATCAATGACCCTTGGAGGGTTCTTTACTTGATTATTCTCTGTTCTTCACTTGTGGAACAGTTATAGTATTTAAGTTCTGAAAGTAGCTAAAATAATGAGGAAGGTGTGTCAAAGAAACTGGTGGAGAAGGAATGTGGAAGGGCGGTGGTTTGGAGAGACGGTGGTTTGGTTTGGGAAGGGCGATGGTTTTGGGGTTTGTTTTTTATTTTTATTATTTACTTAATGAATTCCTTTCTTTAAATTAATGATTGTAATTTTTAATTCTAAAGTTACACATGTTAATTTCTTAATGGTTCATTTGCCACGTAACTGGCGATTGTATTTCACGCATGTGATCTGTCGAATGAAGGTGTTAAAAAGATATACTTTTGGCAAGTAAAAGTGTCTAGCTGGTCAATTGAAAAGTGAAGGGGCTCAAATTGACCGTTGTGGACAACTTGAAGGGGTCGTTTATGTATTTCGCCTTTTATAGTTTCATAGCTGAATTATTGATTGAGCGCGTAGCAAAAAGTAAGACAATTAAGAAACAATAGTAGTACAAGTTACTTGGCAAAGATGTGTTTTGGTTTGAAATATGATCTCACGAAGGCAAAAAAATCATAGTAACAAAGAAGTGAGGAGGAGGAGGAGATTTCAAAGGCTCGTTGACTAAGGAGATTGAGAAATGGGAAAGGCAATGAAAGGAGATGATCATCAGCAAAACTCTGATTCATTTTCCTATGAAAAAACAATACTGATATTGGCCATTCATTTCATGTTAGCACTTCTATTTGTTGACAGTGTTTGATGCAAAAGTAGGAAGCCTATGTATGAATATAAATTCTGTACTATTTTCTTCACTTTTGCTGGCTTTCAACTATGAGATTTCTGTAGTTTTCCTATCGTGCGAGAGCTTTGCCAAAAGTTACATGCATTATGCTATAGTGCTAAGTGCTAACAATCTAGAACAGGGAATATTGTTTTCCGAATAAAATTATTCCAGAAAAAAGTAAATAAGCTACATAACAAGATCGAAACCAATTAGTAGTACATAAGCTAAACAATTATCAGCTGATAAAATGAAATGATCACCAGACAAAGAATACACATTATTTAGGAGGCCTGGAGTGCATAACGTGGAATCAAGCAAGAATTCAGATAAGATTGTTTTTGGCCATCTAGTACAAATCCAACCAAACTGCAACAAATTAGCCAAACTGCAAGAAGTCGTTTTCAGATGATCCTACAAGACTACGGTCTGAACCCCTTATAGAATTACTCCAAAAAAACATGTAGAGAGTCTTTGCTTCAATGCAACTTGCAGTTCACAACAACATTCCATGTTCACTTCGTTTCAATCAAGGAATAGGATATGCATGACAGTGTCAAAAGGTCTAAAATTAAAGACCTATTGACTGGCGTGTGAAGCCAGCATGCAAGAGGCTTTGTGCAAACCGAGATTTGGTCATATAAGGTAGAGATTGGATCTAAAGAACAGCAGATCAGAAAAGTCAATAGAGATTCTGTTTTGCATTGACAGTGCTTGATCTATCAAAGGAGTTGGAATACAAATTTGAAACTAACATAGGAAAGAAGGAAGCAGGGCATCAAGGAGTAGGGAGTCTAGAAGCAGGTTAAACAGAAAAATCTTGAACATCTATAAGCCAAGCATGTTTGGATATTCGTAGCTGGTCTAGATAGATTAATCAAACTTAATCTCATAGAGCATCTTGGTGTTAATTCCTCATGAACCAATTCAAATTAGTATAACATCTTCCTTCTTTGAGTGTCCAACTTTTATCACTTAGCACGTTCCAATGACACATTAAAGAGCACCCTGGTGTCCGGGGAAGGACCGCACCCCAAGGGAGCGTGATATAGACAGCCTACCCTAATGCCAGCATTAGTGGAAGTAGCCACTGTCGAACTTGTGACCTATAGGTCACACGGAAACAACTTTAGCGTTGCTCCAAAGCTCCCTTCAAAAATTTCCAATGACATTCATGACTTTAAAAGTAAAACAAAATATTGGTACTAGGGTATTACCGACTTTTGGCTCGCCAACTATACCAAATAAAAGCAACGGCAAACTAGTGCTTTAGGCTCTTTCTAAGAGCAGAAATGTTTACTTCACCAAATATTGTGGGACACTAAATGGGTTCCATAGCTTTTGGATAACAGAAGCACTATGCAAAAATATTCGCAGAGAACCTAACATTCAGTTTTAGAAGCTACAGAAGCATAACACTCTGGTTAAATGGTCCTCTAACAAGGTATATCAAGAATTTGATGTCTCATTCATAATATACTGCTAGCACGCATTATTAATTTTAGCGATGAATCTTGATAACATTCTAGATTAATGGGGATGATCTAGCTAATGCTGGAACATCATGAGCAGAAACCAGCTTTCCGAACATGTCGAAATTGTGACTGAGAATAATATCATTATTTCTTCATATTTGGACAGAATACAAGTAGTTAACTCTTTCTAACACCAAGGCAAGTGTTTATCAATTCTAAGACAACAAAAATGCATCACAAAATACAATCACACAATTAGAAAGAGGAAATGAGATTACTGAAAACGTAATCCGAATTCTCATTTCCAATTACATCTACAAAGAACAATCAATACCTCATGTTCGAGTACATGTTGAGTCAAAATCATCAGGAGCAACTCTAGCAATCCAATTATTAAGCGTCCTCTTAATATCGGAATGATTAACATAAGCCAATTCATACATACTACACAAATTCACCACAAGAGTCTCATTCAGCGCCACAGTCGGAACCCTCTCCAATGCATTCTCCAAAACCTTAATAGCATCAGATAAATCCCTCGAATACATCAAACACAATGCCTTATTATTCATTGCCACCATATCCATTCCGTCCCTCTCAATACACTCGTCATACTCCCTAACTGCAGACACATAATCTTTCTCAACTATATACATTAATGCCTTATTCCTACTCACCAAATTCCTCAACCCCACTTCACTTTCACTCCTTACCAACCCCTCCACCGAATTAAACGCCTTTTTCGCGCCCTCCACATCACCATACTGCATTTTTACATACCCTAATTTCGACAACACATTCGGATCATCATCCCCGCATAACTCAATTAGCATATTCAACAAATCCAAGCACAATTTAAAATCTTTTTGACTCAAATGGTGACTAATTATCGTGTTCAACACCAAAACCTCCCTCCTTTTCCAGGATTCCTTACTGGGGTTGGTTAAAGTTTCAACCTTTTTCGATCTAATGTAATCAAGGAGGGTGTAAAGCCGGTCGAGTGACTTCACGCGCTGGCCAAGTGCCTGGGGGAGATAAGCGTGGAGCCAACGGAGGGCAAAAGGGACGAAATTGCCCTTCATGTTGGGGTAGTGAGAAGGGTAATTTTGGTAATGGAATTGTGGGGAGTTGAAATCTTCTTGGCCATTTTCGAGGAGGGTTTCAAGTTCTTGATTAGCGTCAACGGGGCGGCGGAGCTTGGTGAGGGCTAAGGCGTTGAAGGTGAGGTAGGTGAGGTGTTCATGGGGTTTAGTGAGGAGGTTGAGGGAACGCGCGTGACCAACTTTATCAAGGATTGATTTCCACGCGCCACGAGTTGCTAGGTCTTGGAGATCCGAGAGGTCGTGGCAGAGGGTGTTTAGGGAGGTGTACGGGCTGTTTAGTGGATCGTCGATGACGGCGGTGGTGGTGGTGGGTTGTGGTGGATTTGGTTCCGGTGAACCGGCGGTGTCCATGGCGGACAGGAGTTGTATACGGCGGAGGAGTGGAGGAGAATGCGGAAGTATTGGATCGAGGAGCTACCTTGATCTGGATGTTTTTGCTGTTAATGGTGTAGTATGGAAAGTTCGGGTCGGGCTATCGAGTGGGTTCGGTTTGAGAGGGATCTGGTCAATTTATTTTTTATTTTTATTTTTTGTCATCAGGGATCTGGTCAATTGAATTGAGGAAATTTCAGCTCAATTATTTTTTGAGGTATTTGTCTAATTTTATTTTTTGTAACTAACTAATCCCTCCTGTCTATAATAAGTGATCATTTTACCTTTGACATACTTATTGAGGAAATACGAACTCCTAGAGAAAAAAGATATATTCATTTAAGTAATATTAATTAATTATTACCATGACAAATTAGAATATATAAATAAGGACAAATTTTGAAAAAATAAAATTAATTTCTTTTTAATTATGTAAATGCACATTTATTTTGAACTAAAATAAAAAGGTAAAATGATCACTTACTGCGGACCGGAGTTAGTATTTTATTATTAGGAAAATTATGTATATGTTGTATATTTGGCCTTGATTTCAGTGAACGACTTCTGATCGTACTACTTCTATATTTCCTATCCTATACAATAAATATTATGGATAAAAGTCTAGATTTGCACTATCGGGCTAGTCTTGGACACAAGTTCCCCCTACAATGAACTTCTTGGATGATCATACAGATTAAAGTTTCACATCTTCTTTGTTTCTCTTGAAACTTTTTGCAATCATGCTACTGCCTAGTGATGGAAAAATGTATAAAAGAAAATAGTTATCATCCATGATAAAATTGGTTCAAGAAATTATTACAGAAGATTCTCTCTGCCTCAGTTTCTATTAAAGAAATTATTATCTGGTGTTTCAGCCGTCTTTGCTCCGCTACATCCTCCACGACTTCCGCCGCATCTATACGGTGATTATTTTTCTCCGATGCCGGCAATACAACACATCTTTTCTCGTTGTTGATATTGAGTTAGTGAGCTATTTCGTAGAAACAGAGGCTAAATAAAGAAGTATAGGGAGACTATTCTTTTTCTTTCACATCTTTTAATCTGTCTCTACTATGCAAAATACTTTCTGCCAAAGAATTTTTTTTTCACCAGTAATTCACAAATTTCTGGGTTGCTAGTAAAATTTTTTGGCCTTTCAAAATATACTGGGTTTCAATTCCTAGTGTTTTTTCTCTTCTTTTAAAAGTGATCTCAAAAGATATAAAAGGAATTTTTGACTTTTATGTGTAATTTGAAGAAAATATTGATTTTCATTTCTGGGTTTTTTCTCCCCTTATTATGCATTCTTGCTATGTGGGTGTTCTCCTCCCCCCCGTCCTGTGTGGTGTGTTTGTAAACAGGTTCTACGATCAGATTTTCGGTGCAAAACACTATCGTCGGCTGTGGAATTCAGGTCAGTTAGCTTTTCGGTGAGCAGTTTTCCATTCGGATGGTCGTCGTTGCAGTTGGAGGTTAGATTTTAGGTGGTATCTTAGCTCGAGGTGACATTCAACGGGGGTCTAGTCCATTTGGCAGTCCGTCTTCAATCCAGGTACCATCGCTCTTGTTTACTTTATTCGGAAGTTGGTACCTCCTATTCTTCAATCAGTCTTTCTATTTTTCTTGTTAACCAATTAGTTTGCGATAGATTAAGCCTAATTCTTGATTGTATACTAGTTTTCTTAATTAGTTAATTTGCATGTCTTTGGGATTCTAGTCGGTAGATTTTAGTTCTTTTAATTACCTATAATATATTCTTTAGTTGTAGATTATAGTTCCTTTGGTTCCTTTATTTTATTTCTTCACCTGTTTTTCTATCCTTTTGTTGTAGATTATTGTTCCTTTAGCCATTTGTTTTATTTCTTCACCCATTTTTTGACCTTTAGTGGTAGATTATAGTTCACATTAGTTCTTTTAGTTTATTTCGCACATGTTTTGTGACCTTTAGTGGTAGTTTATAGTTCCCGTTAGTTCCTTTATTTTATTTTTTGTGACCATTAGCGGTAGATTATATTTTGGTAATCCATTGTATCTTTGGTCGCTTGTTTTTGGGATAGCGCTCGTGTCACGACCCAAACCCCGGTCGTGATGGTTCCCAACATATTGCTAGGCAAGCCCGACCATGTTTTCCAGATAACCAGCCAAGTATTAATTAATAATGATCCATTAGCGTTAATAGCCTATTTTCATAATAGAAGCAATGAATGCGGAAAACAAAATACAATATAGCCCAACGAATCTGGTGTCACAAGTCTAAGCCTCTAACAGAAGGAAAATATCCTATACAATCCAAGTCTAGATAGAGTAACAAAAACATAAGAAAGAAAGGAGAGAGATCGGGTCCTGCGGACGCCGGCAGCTACCTCAATGTCTCCTCGGATAATAGTAAAATAGCAACTGCGGGTAGCTCAACTGCCCTCCTAAACACATATATCTGCACATAAAGTGCAGGGAGTGGAGTGAGTATCTTTCAACTCAGTGAGTAACAATAATAAGTAATAACTGAAAGTAAGAACGCATGTACTATCACTAAACAGTTCTAAGAATACCCGTACAGGTAGATCATCTCCACAATGGTAAGTCCAATTCCAGTCCACTACTGTCTCACACTGATCCATCACTGATCTAGTCCTGCTGCGGCGTGCAGCTCGATCCTCACTCATACTGTTGCGGCGTGCAGCCCGATCCAATATATATGTATGTATATATAATACTGCGGCATGCAGCCTGATCCAATATATATAGTGTTGCGGCGTGCAGCCCGATCCAATATAATAGATATACTGCTGCGGCACGCAACTCGATCTAATATAATATAACTGTGCTCACTCGCGGTGTGTACAGACTCCGGAGGGGCTCCTTCATCCCAAACACTATAATACTGTGACATGCAGTCCGATCAATACATATATTGCTGCGGCGTGCAGTCCGATCCATATATTTATATATTACTGTGGTGTGCAGTCCGATCCATATATTTATATATCATATATATATTACTGCGGCGTGCAGTCCGATCCAATACATGTTTATGTATATACTGCTGCAGTGTGCAACCTGATCCGGTATATATTATTACTGCAAACTCAGCTTTCATTGGATTAGCTGCTCCAGGAGATGTTGGATCATGGCAAATGGAAAACAAGGTCATTTTTTCTTTTATGTTGACTACATTTTGTCATTTTCTGTAAATTTCCAGATTTTACTTGTAATTGAAATGCTTGGTTGCTTTATTTTAACTGTTAATTTAACCGAGGGTATATCAAAAACAACTTCTGTACCTTTGTAAGATAGGAGTAAGGTCTGCTTACACATTACCCTCTCCAGACTCCACGTATATATATATATATATATATATATATATATATATATATATATATATATATATATATATATATATATATATATATCATCTGGTCATGAGGTCCGATCCAATATATGTATATGTATATACTGTTGCGGCGTGTAACCTGATCCGGTATATCTATCAATACCTCACAATGGGTCCTCGACCCCTCTCAGTCAATATAGACTCGGCCTCTCGGGCCCACGCAGCCAGAACAGGGTATTCGACCCTAGGTATTCCCACTTAGAGTCCACATCTAGTACTGGTTCATGACATGCTATACAGCTATGAATACGACTGAGAGTATGTGTTCAACGTGATATAAGGGTCATTTAGCTCTACAGGCTTCCCTAATATTCTACAGATCGGCACAAGGCCCCAAACATGGCTACTAGTCCAAATATACAGATATAAGCCCAATCTTAGTCATTATGCACAGTAAACTATCAGTCGAGAGGGACCAAGTCCAATCCCATTCACAATACCACCATGCTTATTACATGACGCGTGTTACATCTCAGCATAGCACTGTATAGTGCAAATACGGGATTTCAAACCCTCGGTACATAATTTATTACTACTACTCACCTCGAATCGGCAAAATTCCTAGCTTGCCTTGCGCTTTCCTTGCAAATCAACCTCCTCGGATGCCAAATCTGATCAAAACCAATCAAATACATCAAAATAGGCTAAAGGAACATAATCCAATCAAAATAACTCGAATTACACCGAAAATCATGAAGTTGCCAAAACCTGAACCTTGGGCCCGCTTCTCGAAAAAATACAAAAGTCACATTTCAGATTCCTTATCTCGCCACGAGTCCGTACATATAAAGTTTTTTCAAAATCGGACTCTGTTTGCCCATTCAAATCAGTGATTTACCATAACTCGGACTTAGAGCAAAATTCCCCATTGACACACCTTAAATCCTTCAATTTTCAGTGATATAGATGAAGATTCTAGGATAAAATCATGTATTTAGACCATAAAACTTACCTCCAATGACTTCCCGACGAAATCCCCTTCAAATCTCGTCACTTAGCTCTCAAAGCTTGCCCACAAATGATGAAATTATGAAAACCCTCGCGGATGAAATGTTACTTAACAGGTCTGTGCCCAGGTAAATACACTATGCGATCTCACGAACAAACTTTACACTCCATATTTTAATGATATGCGATCGCACACCAACTCTGCAATCGCATAGAACAATCTTCCAAGCTCCAAAATCTCTACTATGCGATCGCACTCCATCCTTGCGATCGCATTGAACAAATGCCATCCAGGGACCCAAGCCCACAATACACTATGCGATTGCACCCTTAGCCATGCGATCGCGGAGAACAAGGTTACACAACTATGCGATTGCAGCCCCTTCTATGTGATCGCATAGAACAACTCAGAAGCCCAAATTCACCCTTCTATGCGATTGCAACATCCCAATGCGATCATATAGAGCATTCGTCTGCAATAAATATCAGCAACCAACAGCCCTTTAAAATGCAAGAAATGGTTCAATTGGACCCCCGGATTCACCTGGAGGCCCCCGGGACCCCAACGAAAACCACCAACCTACTCCAAAACACGATACGAACTTGTTCCAATCATAAAAGCACACCCTTAAACACGAAAATCATCAAATCCAGGCGGATTCAAGCCTAAGTTTCAACTAAAACTTCTGAAACCAACATCCAATCAAAAACACGACCAAATGATGCCCGAATGACCTGAAATTTTGCAGACATATCCAAAATCACCTAACAAAGCTACTGCAACTATCGGAATTCCATTCCGACGCCCTGATCAAAATTTCACCTATCGACCGGATTTCGCCAAAATTCCAACTTCGCCAATTCAAGCTTAATTCTACACCGAACCTCCAAATTCAATTCCGATCGCTCCTGTAAGTCACAAAGCACCTCCCGAAGCTAAAAAAATCATCAGAATTCAATTCCGAGCCCTCTAACCACATAGTCAACTCTAGATTGACTTTTCATAAATAAGCTTCTCTAAAAAAGGTTATATGCCTTATTTTCAACCAAATTAAATCCCAACTCACCCAATAGACTCTAACACAGATATCGAAACATAAAACACATAGATAAAGGGGTAACTGGATGGTAACTCTCGTGACGACGGGCCGGGTCGTCACATTCTCCCCCACTTAAGCAAACGCTCGTCCTTGAGCGAGTCAAGAAACATACCTGGAGACTCAAATAAGTGAGGATATCAGCTCTGCATCTTCTACTCGATCTCCCAAGTGGCCTCTCCACGAGCCGGCCTCTCCACTGCACCTTAACTGAAGCAATATCCTTGGACCTCAACTTTCGAACCTGTCTACCCAGAATAGCCACCGGCTCCACATTATAAGACAGATCACCATCAAGCTGAATCGTACTGAAGTCCAACACATGAGAAGGATCCCCGACATACTTCCGGAGCATGGACACATGGAATACTGGATGAATGCTGGACAAGCTGGGTGGCAAGGCCAACTCATATGCCACCTCCCCAACCCTCCTGAGTATCTCAAAAGGACCAATCAACCTGGGACTCAGTTTCCCCTTCTTCCCAAACCGCATAACACCCTTCATGGGTGAACCCTTCAACAATACTCTATCACCAACCATGAAAGACAACTCCCGAACTCTACGGTCCACACAACTCTTCTAGCGTGACTGTGCTGTGCAAATCCTCTCCTAAATTCAACTTCACTCTATCCAAAGCATCCTGAACTAACTCAGTCCCTATCAACCTAGCCTCGCCAGGCTCAAACCATCCCACAGGAGATCTACACCGTGTACCATACAACGCCTCATACGGGGCCATCTGAGTACTCGACTGATAACTGTTGTTCTAGGCAAACTTTGCAAGTGGCAAAAACTCATCCCATGAACCTCCAAAATCAATCACACAAGCACGCAACATATCCTCCAAGATCTGAATAGTGCGCTCAGACTGTCCGTCCGTCTGAGGATGAAATGTTGTGCTCAACTCAACCTGTGTTCCCAGCTCCCGTTGGAATGCCCTCCAGAACTGAGAAGTGAACTGAGTACCTCTATCTGATATGATAGACACTGGGGCCCCTGCAATATGACAATCTCCTGAATAAAGATCACTGCTAACCGCTTCGATGAGTAAGTAGTACATACTGGAATGAAGTGTACGGATTTGGTCAGCCGATCAACAATCACCCACAACGAATCAAAATTCCTCGGAGTCCGAGGGAGACCACTCACAAAATCTATGGTAATCCGCTCCCATTTCCACTCAGGAATAACCATACGCTGAAGAACACCGCCCGGTCTCTGATGCTCATACTTGACCTGCTGGCAGTTGAGGCATCTGGACACATGACTAACAATATCCTTCTTCATCTTCCTCCACCACTAATGTTGCCTCAAGTCCCAGTACATCTTCACGGCACCCAGATGAATGGAGTACCGCGAGCTGTGAGCCTCTTCTAATATCAACTCTCGAAGGCCATCTACATTGGACACACAGATACGGCCTTGCATCCTCAGAACACCATCACTATCAATTGTCACATCTCTAGCATCTCCATCCGGAACTCTATCCTTGAGGACAAGCAAATGCGGATCATCATGTTGGCACTCCCTGATGCGATCATAAAGGGAAGACCGAGATACCACGCAAGCCAATACCCGATTGGGCTACAAAATGTCTAATCTCACAAACCGATTGGCCAACGCCTGGACATCAACTACAAAGGGCCACTCGCTAACTGAAATGTACGCCAAACTCCCCATACCGATTGCCTTTTGGCTCAAAGCATCGGCTAAACAATGTCCTTCCCCGGATGATACAATATAGTAATGTCATAATCCTTAAGTAACTCAAGCCACCTCCTTTGTCTCAAATTAAGATCTTTTTATTTGAATATATGCTGAAGGTTGCGATGATCGGTATACACCTCACAAGAAACGCCATACAAGTAATGTCTCCAAATCTTCTGAGCGTGAACTATGGTTGCTAGCTCCAAATCGTGCACAGGATAGTTCTTCTCATTGGGCTTCAACTGGCGAGAAGCATAAGCAATAACCCTACCTCCTGCATCAACACACATCCAATGCCAACTCTCGAGGCATCACAATACACAGTATAAGAATCTGAAGCTGACGACAATATCAAGACTAGTGATGTGGTCAATGCGGTTTTGAGCTTTTGAAAGCTCTCCTCACACTCCTCGGACCACATTAATGGAGCACCCTTCTGAGTTAACTTAGTCAAGGGTTAGGCAATAGAAGAAAATCCCTGAACAAATCAGCGATAATATCCTGGCAATCCGAGGAAACTACGAATCTCAGTGGCTGAGGTCGGTCTAGGCCAACTCTGCACCTCCTCTATCTTCTTCGAATCCACCGTATCCCATCACTGGACACCACGTGTCCAAGAAAAGCCACAGACTCGAGCCAAAACTCACACTTGGAGAACTTTGCATAAAGTTTCTCCTCCCGCAACCTCTGTAGTACAATTCTCAGATGCTGAGCATGCTCCTCCTGGCTACGCGAGTACACCAGGATGTTATCTATGAACACGATCACGAAGGAGTCCAAATATGGCCAGAACACACTGTTTATCAAGTGCATGAACGCGGCTGGGGCGTTGGTCAGCCTAAAAGACATTACAAGAAACGCATAGTGCCCATACCTCGTCCTGAAGGATGTCTTCATAATATCAGAATCTCTAATCTTCAGCTGGTGATAGCCTGAACGAAGATCAATCTTCGAGAATACCTTAGCTCCCTGGAGCTGATCAAATAATCATAAATGTGAGGCAGATGATACTTGTTCTTCACTGTTACCCTGTTCAGCTGCCTATATTCAATACACATTCTCATTGAGCCATCTTTCTTCTTAACAAACAAGACCGGTTCACCCCACGGTGACACATTCGGCCGAATGAACCCCTTATCTAGGAGTTCCTGGAGCTGCTCCTTCAATTATTTCAGCTCAGCTGGTGCCATACGATATGGAGGAATAGAAATAGGCTGAGTGCCCGGCACCAATTCAATCCTAAAGTGAATATCCATGTCCGACGGCATACCCGGCAGGTCTGAGAGAAACACATCAGGAAAATCCCACACAACAGGAACAGAATCAATATTGGGAGTCTGAGCTCCGACGTCCCGCACAAATGCCAAATAGGAAAGACATCCCTTCCCAACCATCCGTTGGGCCTTGAGGAAAGATATTACCCTGCTGGTTGCATAATCAGTCGTGCCTCGCCATTCGATCCTCTGAATACCCGGCATAGACAATGTGGCTGTCTTGGCATGACCGTCCAGAATAGTGTGACACGGAGATAGCCAATCCATGCCCAAAATAACATCAAAATCGATCACGCTCAATAGCAACAGGTCTACTCGGGTCTCCAGACCCCCAATAGTGACAATACAGGACCGGTACACATGGTCCACAACAATGGTATCACCCATCGGGGTAGATACATGCACGGGAAACGTAAGACACCCTCGGGTCGTGCCCAAATGAGGAGAAAAATATGAAGATACATAAGAATAAGTGGAACCGGGATCGAACAAAGCTGAGGTATCTATGTGGTAGACTGAAATAATACCTGTAATAACAACATCAGAAGCGACTGCATCAGAACAGACCTGAAGAGCATAGCAACGAGCCTGACCACCATATTGGCCTCCCCCTCGAGGGCGACCCCTGGTTGCCTGACCCTCACCCCAAGCTGGCAGGGCGGGTTCTGAAGTAGATGGACCAAAAGATGAGGGCTATCCCTTCTGCTGATATGGCCTGGATACAAGACGGAGACACTCTCTACGGATGTGCCCAAACTCTCTGCACTCGAAGCAACTCCCAAGTGCTGGGGGCTGAGACTTATAGGGACCCCTCATACCGGAGTGTCCAGCAGAAGAACTAGGTCGGGAAGAACCCTGAATAGATGGAGCCTGCGATGAACTCTGTGCTGGTAGAGCGCTGAGAGATGGCTGGCCTTGGTGAGAACCCTGATAAACCTCGGCTAGAAGATGACCCACGATACTCTAAACGGGCTGGCTGTGAAGATCTAAAAGAGCGACCTTGGCACTGCTGACTCTGGCCTGCCACTGGAACTAGCCGATCCTCGAGGCCTCTTGGCCTCCCTCTCCGCTCGCTCTCTACGACTGTCTGTCTCGATGTCGCGAGCTATACCAATAGCATCCTCAAATGAGTGACTCAGGACCCTCTCTCAGGTCATAGATACGGATAGGATAAATAAGTACATTAACAAAGCGCCTGATCCTCTCCCAATCAGTAGGAACCATCCATGATGCATATCTGGCTAACTCTGTAAATCTAACCTCATACTCAGACAATGTCAAATCCCCCTGGCGGAGCCACTCAAACTGCATGGTTAACTCCTCCCTATGAGATCGAGGTATACACTTCTCCAAGAAAATAGTGGAGAACTCCTGCCATGTCAATGGTGCCGCGTATGCCGGCCTACGGCGCTCATAAGCCTCCCACCAAGCGAAGGCTGCTCCCTGAAACTGGAAAGTAGTAAAGGATACACCGCTCGACTCCAGAATCCCTGATGTACGGAGCATCTGACAACACTTGTCCAGAAAACCTTGTCTGTCCTCGCTCGGAGTACCACTGAATATAGAAGGAGACAGTCTACTGAACCTCTCAAGACAATGCTGCTCATCGTCGGGCATCACTCGGACCCTGTCCCCCTGAATCGGAACAGTTGGCTGTACTGGGGCCACTGGCGGGACTGGTGGAACTCTGGTGTGTCTGGAGGCCCTGCACTACCTACTATGGAGTGCAAGCTGCGGGGGTCTGATGACCACCCCCGGTCCCGGATGTAGCTGCTGCAGCGGAGGCTGAAACTGTTTGGGCCACGCTAGTGCAAATCGTCAATATCTGAGTTAGGGTCTCCTGTAGACCCGGAATCACAATAGGCACAACTGGTGCCTGAACAAGTGCTGCTGGGACCTCTGCAACTGGAGCCTGATCTGGAATGGGGACAGCTGGAGGATCAATTGGCCCTGCCCCAACCGCTCTACCCCTACCTCGACCACGGCCGCGTCCACGGCCTCTAGCAGGTGGAAATGGTGGTCGTCCGCCTCATCCTGTAGCACGAGTCCTTGCCATATGCGAGAGAATAGAATATCAAAGTTCAGTTTTGGATCAACAAAATCGCATGACAAGAATTTCAAGAATTTTAAGCTTTCCTAAAAGGTTCTGCAGCCTCCCGAGGATAAGTACATACGTCTTTGTACCGATCCGTGGGACTCTAATAAATCGGCTCAAGACTCGCGAGACTTGTTAACCTAGGCTCTGATACCAACTTGTCACAACCCAAACCCCGGTCGTGATGGCGCCCAATGCATTGCTAGGCAATCCCGACCATGTTTTCTAGATAACCAACCAATTATTAATTAATAATGATCCGTTAGCGTTATAGCCTATTTTCATAATAGAAACAACGAATGCGGAAAACAAAATACATGAAATATAGCCCAACGAATCTGGTGTGACAGTTTGAGCCTCTAAGAGAAGGAAAATATCCTATACAATCCAAGTCTAGATAGAGTAATAAAAATATAAGGAAGAAAGGAGAGAGATCGGGTCCTGCGGATGCCGCCAGCTACCTCGATGTTTCCTCGGATAATAGTAAAATAGCAGCTGCGTATAGCTCAACTGCCATCCTGAACACCTGTATCTGCACATGAAGTGCAGGGAGTGGGGTGAGTATCTTTCAACTCGGTGAGTAGAAATAATAAATAATAACAGAAGGTAAGAACACCTGCATTATCACTAAACAGTTCTAAGAATAACCGTACAGGTAAGTCATCTCTACAATGATAAGTCCAGTTCCAGTCCACTACTGTCTCACACTGATCCAACACTAATCTAGTCCTACTGCGACGTGCAGCCCGATCCTCACTCATACTGCTGCGGCGTGCATCCCGATCCATTATATATGTATATATATAATTCTGCGGTGTGCAGCCCGATCCAATATGTATAGTGCTGCGGCGTGTAGCCCAATCCAATATATAGATATACTGCTGTAGCGCACAGCTCGATCCAATATATATAGTGCGCTCACTGGGGGTGTGGGCAGACTATATATATATATATATATATATATATATATATATATATATATATATATATATATATATATATATATCAACTACTGCATACAGTCCGATCCAATATATGTATATGTATATGCTGTTGCGGCGTGCAGCCCGATCCGGTATATGTATCAATACCTCATAATGGGTCCTCGACCCCTCTCAGTCAATATAGACTCGGCCTCTCGTCCCACTCAGCTAGAACAGGGTATTCAACCCTAGGTATTCTCACTTAGTGTACACATCTAGTACTGGTTCAGGTCATGCTATACAGCTATGAATACGGTTGAGAGTTTGTGCTCAACATGATTTAAGAGTCATTTAGCTCTACAGGTTTCCCTAATATTCTACGGATCGGCACAAGGCCCCAAACATGGCTACTAGTCCAAATATACAGATATAAGCCCAATCTCAGTCATTATGCACAGTAAACTATCAGTTGGGAGGGACCATGTCCAAATCCCCAGTCACAATACCACCACACTTGTCACATGACACGTGTTCCATCTTAACATAGCACTGTATAGTGCAAATATGGGGTTTCAAACCCTCATGTCATCATCCACACCCATTACTTACCTCTAACCGGCTCAAAAACTAGTCTGCAATGCTTTTGCCTCGAGAATCAACCTCCACGTGTGCCGAATCTGATCAAAACCAATATGAATATCAAAATAGGCTAAAGGAACATAACCCAATCGAAATAACACGAATTACACTCAAAAATACGAAGTTGCCAAAACCCGAGCCTCGGTCTTGCTTCTCAAAATATTATAAAATTTATATTTTCAGAATCCTCATCTCGCCACGAGTCCATACATATAAAATTTATCAAAATCGGAGTTCATTTTTCCCTTCGAAATCAGTGATTTACCATAGCCCAGGCTTAGAGCAAAAATCCCCCATTTATACACCTTAAATCCTTCAATTTTCAGTGATATAGATGAAGATTCTAGGATAAAATCATGTATTTAGGCCATAAAACTTACCTCCAATGACTTCCCGATGAAATCCCCTTCAAATCCCGTCATTTAGCTCTCAAAGCTGAAATTATGAAAACCCTCGCGGATGAAATATTGCTTAACAGGTCTGTCCGCCCAGGTAAATACACTATGCGATCGCATGCCACTACTGCGACCGCATTGAACAAATTTATACTCCATATTTTAATACTATGCGATCGCACACCAAATGTGCAATCGCATAGAATAATCTTCCAGGCTCCAAAATCTCTACTATGCGATCGCACTCCATCCTTGCGATCGCATTGAACAAATGCCATCTAGGGACCCAAGGCCACAATACACTATGAGATCGCACCCTTAGCCATGCGATCGCAAAGAACAAGGTTACACAACTATGCGATCACAGCCCCTTCTATGCGATCACATAGAACAACTCAGAAGCCCAAATTCACCCTTTTATGCGATCGCAACATCCCAATACGATCGCATAGAGCATCTGTCTGCAATAAATACCAACAACCAACAACCTTTCAAAATGCAAGAAATGGTCCGATTAGACCCCCGGATTCACCCCGAGGCCCCCGAGGCCCCCGAGACCCCAACGAAAACCACCAACCTAAAATACGATACGAACTTGTTCCAATCATAAAAACACACCCTTAAACACGGAAATTGTCAAATCAAGGCAGATTCAAGCCTAAGTTTCAACTAAAACTTTCAAAACTAACATCCAATCAAAAACCCGACTAAACGATGTCCGAATGACCTGAAATTTTGCAGACATATCCAAAATCACCTAACGAATCTACTGAAACTGTCTGAATTCCATTCTAACACCCGGATCAAAATCTCACCTATCGACCGGATTTCGCTAAAATTCCAACTTCGCCTATTCAAGCCTAATTCTACACCGAACTTCCTAATTCAATTTCGATCACTCTCCTAAGCCACAAATGATCCCACGAAGCTACCCGAATCATCAGAATTTGATTCTAAGCGCTCTAACCACATAGTCAACTCTAGGTTGACTTTTCATAAATATGCTTCACTCAAAAAGGCTATATGCCTTATTTTCAACAAGATTAAATCTCAACTCACCCAATAGACTCTAACACATATATAGAAACATGTAACACATAAATGAAGGATTAACAGGGTGGTAACTCTTGTGACGACAGGCCGGATCGTCACAGCTTGCATAGTGACTCATAGATTATAGTGGCTTTGGTGAATGATGGTAGAGTAAGGTCTTGTCCTCGGGGTTGTCAGTATAGGGGAGGGGGTTCAGGGGGTAAGGGTGCTACTAGTTTGAGAGTGGGGTCTTGGAACATAGGAACTTTGCCGGAAAAGCTATAGAGCTAGAGAAGATTCTCGAGAAAAGGAATGCTAATATAGCTTGTGTACAGAAGACTATGTGGGCAGGAGATAAGGCGCGAGATGTGGGTAGTTTCAAGCTTTGGTATTCGGGAAGGTTGGGGCAGGAATGGGGTAGGTATCTTGGTTGATAACGACTTCCGTGAACTAGTGGTTGAGGTTAGGAGGGTGAATGACATACTGATGATTATTAAGCTAGTTGTTAGTGGTTTTACTTTGAACATAATCAATGCATACGTAACCCAAACTAGCTTGGATTAGGAAGTCAAGAGGCATTTCTGAGAGGACTTAGATGAGATGGTCTGTGGTATCCCGCACACCGAGAAGATTTTCATAGGAGGAGATTTTAATGACCACATTGGAGTGATGCCTGAGGGGTATGATGATGTGCATGACGGCTTTGGTTTTGGAGATAGAAATGAAGGAGGAACGTCTCTGCTGGACTTTGCTTGATCTTTTGATTTGGTGATAGCAAATTCATGTTTTCCAAAGTAGAGGGAGCACTTGGTCACCTTTCGGAGTTCGATGGCCGAGACTAAGATTAATTATGTACTTTGTAGGAAGTCCGATAGAGGTCTTTACATGGATCACAAGGCCATTCCAAGTAAGAGCCTCTCGACCTTTCATAGGCTCCTGGTCATAGACCTTGAGATCACGAGGAAAAGGAGGAAGAGGACAATGTATAGCCAATATACAATAAAGTGGGGAGCCTTGACAGAAGCTAAAGCGGAGAAGTTGGGGGTCAAGCTGGTGACTATGGGGGATTGGAGGAGTAGTGGGGACGCAAGTGCTACGTGGACCATGATTGCGTAATACATTGGGGAAGCTGCAAGAGAGGTATTAGGGGTCTCAAAGGTTAATTCTGGTGGTCACAAAAGAGATTGGTGGTGGAATGGAGAGGTGCAAGGAAAATTGAATGCCGAGAAAGCACCATATTTGAAGCTAGTGGAAAGTGTAGATGAGAAGGAGAAAAAGGTGAATAGGTAACATTATAATTTGGCTAAGAAAGAGGCTAAGCTAGTAGTTATGGCGGCAAAGACTTCAACTTTTAGTCGACTGTATAAGGAACTTGAGGGCCATGGTGGGGATAAGAGGTTGTTCAGGTTAGCCAATGAGCAAGAAAGGAAGGCGCGTGACTTGGACCAAGTGCATCAAGGACAAAGAAGGTAGAGTCTCTTGAACGAGGAGAATATACGTCGGAGATGGAGGACTTACTTCCATAGTCTCTTGAACGAGGAGGGGGACAAGAGCATTATACTAGGTGATTTGGAATTCTATTGTTACTTTGGGTATTGTAGGTGGATTAGACTTGATGAAGTTGAGGGTGCTACGCATACGAAAAGTAGGGCAAAGCGACGGGACCAGATGAAATCCTGGTGGAGTTTTGCAAGAATGTGGGTAAAGTGGGCTTGGAATGGCTCACTAGGTTATTTAATATCATTTTTAGAATGAAGAAGATGCCCGAAGAGTGGAGGTGGAGCACGATGGTTCCCGTATACAAGAACAAGGGTGATATCCAAAATTTCAATAAGTATCGGGGTATAAAGGTGCTTAGCCATACTATTGAAGTCTGGGAGAGAGTGGTAGAGCTAAGGGTGAGAAGGAGCGTGCTATTTTCAAGAACTAACTTGGGTTTATGCCAGGGCATTCGACTACATAAGCCATCCACCTTGTTAGGAGATTGATGGAGCAATATAGGGAGAGAAATAAGGACTTGCATATGGTGTTCATCGACTTAGAAAAGGCATACGATAAAGTTCCAAGGGAGGTTTTGTGGAGATGTTTACAGGCTAGGGGTTTTCCTGTTGCCTAAATTAGATTGATTAAGAACATGTATGATGGAGTAAAGACTCGAGTGAAGATGGTAGAGGGAGGGGGGACTCGAACCATTTTTCGGTTATGATGGGGTTACATCAAGTGTCAGCACTAAGCCCGTTATTGTATGCTCTAGTGATGGACGTACTGACGTGCCACATCCAAGGGGATGTGTCGTGGTGCATGCTATTTGTAGATGATATTGTATTAATTTATGAGATACGAGACGGTATGAACGCGCAATTAGAGGTATGGAGGCAGACCCTAGAATCTAAGGGTTTCAAGTTGGGCAAGACCAAGACAAAATACTTGGAGTGTAAGTTCAGTGGCAAGACATTATGAGGGGAAGGGGAGGTGAGACTGGACTCGCAGGTCATCCGTAGGAGAGGGAGTTTTAAGTACCTCGAGTCTATTATTCAGGGGGATGGGGAGATCGATGGAGATTTTACACATTATAAATGGGAATGATGGATGAAATGGAGACTAGCTTCTGGTGTTTTGTGACAAGAAGATGCTACCAAAAATTAAGGGTAAGTTCTACAAAGTGGTGGTTAGACCAACGATGTTGCATGGGGATAAGTGTTGGCTAGTCAAGATTGCTCATGTCCAAAAAATGAAGGCAGCAGAGATAAGGATGTTGAGGTAGATGTGCGGGCTCACCAGGTTAGATAAGATTAGAAATAAGGTTATTTGCGATAAGGTAGGGGTGGCCTCTATTGAGGACAAGATGCGAGAAGTGCGACTTAGGTGGTTTGGTCATGTGAGGAGGATGTGAATAGATGTCCCGGTGAGGATGTGTGAGAGGTTGACATTGGAGGGCTTATGGAGAGGCAGAGGTAGGCCAAAAAAGAGGTGAGGAGAAGTGATTAGGCAAGACATGCCGCAACTTCAGCTGACCGAGGACATGACTCTTGATAGGAAGGTATAGAGGTTGAGAATTAGAGTAGTAGAGTAGGTAGTGTAGAGTGTTCATAACTTTAGTATTGGCACGCAATCTCATTTTCTGTTAGTGGTAAGTTTTTATGACTAACCATTATTTTTTTTCATTGCTGATCACTTTACTATCTTAATGCGTTATTTTGCTTTTATATGGCTTTTTGATATTGTCTCTTCTTGCCTATATTTTTATTAATGTGGTACTTATACTATCTTGATCCGAGGTCTATTGGAAATAGCCTCTCTATCCTCACAAGGTAGGGGTAAGGCCTGCTTACACACTACCCTCCCAGACCCAACAGTGTGGGATAAATGCTGAGTATGTTGTTATTGTTGTTATATTTATCCACTAATTATTAAGGATAAAAGTCTAGAGTTTGCATTATCGGGCTAGTCTTGGACACAAGTTCCCCCTATAATGCACTTATTGGATGATTATAGGGATTAGAGTTTCACACCTTTTTTGTTTCTCTTGAACTTTTTTGCAATTATGCTCTTGCCTAGTGATGGCAAAATATTTTAAAAAATAGCTAATCACTCATATTATCTATTAAAAATAAATTATTTAATAAACTTTTTAAAAACAGGTCAAAGATTCTCAAGCACGCAAGAATAAGAAGAGAGCGAATCAAGGGCAGAGATCAAATCCAGAAGATTATGCAGAAGCTCAAATCAAGGAGAATAGTGGAAGCCATTCATCAAGATTAAGAATGAATCTAACTACCATTTCAAGCTAGTTTCACGAGGCTACCATTGGGTCTTTCTCTTAGATGTATATGCCTCACAAGAAAACGACTCCTCGAATTGCTGCAATTCAATCCTAGAAGACAAGGAAACAGAAGACTCATCAAGCTATAACGGAACAAGCAGAATATCACATTAAAAGTCACGCAACTATATCATCCATTTCTAAGCCTTTCTAGTTCTTAGTACAAACACTCTATTAGTCTACAAGTGTCAGAAAGAGAGAAAGAGTTAGAACATAAAATGAGATCAGTTGTGTCAACATTGGAAAGAATCATCATTACTCTATATTATTGGCGGTGAACGTACTAAAATCATCACTGCTGTAAATATTTATAAAAGATCTAAGAGAATCTTGAGACCTAAGGGAAGTGGACGTAGGTACCACACTAGTACTGAACTAATATAAAAACTGCTATTCCCTCTGTTTCAGTTTATGTGAACCTATTTTCTTTTTGGTGTGTTCCAAAAAGAATTTGGTAACAGTTTATGTGAATATT